>OX424494.1:26460225-27060225 GCA_949152395.1 Agrochola litura | reverse complement strand
TTCATACAGAATGTATAGGTGAACAACCGCAAATTTAAGTTGGTCGATTATTACTCGTTAACTTGTAAAGCCTACTCAGCTGTGATAGTTTTCCTTTTAAATTCGTTATATAAGCTACTGCCGTGAATTTTTTCACATATCTAAAACCAACCATTTAGCTGGCAGGGGGGGGGGGGGACACTTGACTCTAACAACAATTTGCACTTTAAAGCTTAATATTTCGCAAACGGATCTCTGAATTCAAAAATCGTTGTAGCACACTCACAATGTTTTTGAAAGACCTTTCCAATGATACCCCACAACAAGGGATAGAAAAAAAAAAACATCCCCACTTTACGTGTAGGGGAGGTACCCTAAAAAAAATATTTTTCATAATTTTATTTTACCATTTTGTCGGCATGATTAATATGTATACCCATGCCAAATTACAACGTTCTAGTACTAACAGTCTTGGAGCTAGACCGCGGACAGACAGACAGACAGACAGACAGACAGACGGACATGACGAAACTATAAGGGTTCCTTGTTTACTACGGAACCCTAAAAATTTGGTTTTGAATTTAGTTGAAAGTGTCATGATTTCCAAAAATATTAATAAGATTTACTGATTTTAAATACTAAATATAAAATCAAAAGTACGTGATTTGCCTCAATTTTTTTTTGTATCAGTGTAATTATGAAGTTTAAAAGTATCTCATTTGACAGTTCCGTAAAAGTACTGGTTTTTTAACGAAACAGAATTGGAAACTTGACGTTTGGAGCGTCGCTTAGGTTCTTTGAAGGCCGTGTAATCGTCTTTCGCCTCGCGCAAATGTTCATTCGCGCAAGCGTCCTACGCACAACATTTTTTTTTTGCGCAACTGTACTTGATAGTTTGATCACGTTGTTATGTGCACAGGTCGCTGGCGAGCAACCGCGTGGAGGTGGTGGAGGCGGGTGTACTGCAGGCGTGCCGCCGCCTCGCGCGCCTCGAGCTGCGCGCCAACCCGCTAGCGCACGTGCACGCGCGCGCGCTCACTCACCTGCCGCATCTCACCACCCTGTGAGTACACACACGACATGCACACGCCTCCATAGCGCATCATCACGCCATCGCGCCACCGCCGCGCCGCACCACATAGTGATGAACGATACGTCGCGCGTCGCGTCGCTATGATCTCCTTTCTGGATACTGTAACGTAACGTTTACCTCTTTGGAGGTAAATTTTAAATTAAAAATAGATAATAAAAAGTTAAATTAGATTAAGGGCCCGCTTCGCAGGACGTGGGATGCTCGGGATAGGCGGGGTCAGGTTAACTCAGGTTGACAGACGGGTAGGCAGGCACGGAGACAGGTAGGCAGACAGGGAGTGTGGAGGAGCCGGGCTGTGGCGTCACGCGTCGAACAGCGAGCCCTGTCGAGCGGAGAGGTGGGTGTGAGTAATAATTAGGTAGTGGAGGCACTCCACTACCTAATTATTACGCCCTCCCGTTAGCGTGAGGTTGGTACCTCACGCTAACGGGAGGGCCGCGTCAATGTTACGCGTGACGGCAGGCTATGATGGTGACAGAGGCCTCTCTCGGAGGTTGGCGTCGCTTGGCGTCACGCCGCTTGGCGTCGGAGGGCGACGGAGGCCTCTCTCGGAGGGTGGCGTCGTTTGGCGTCACGCCGCTTGACGTCGGAGGCCTCTCTTATGCCGCTGAATACTTGTGGCGCCTTGCGTCACGCGGTCAAACGCACTCAAGAGTTTATTTATTTTTAGACACTCTGAATTGAACAGACAAATATAGACAAATAGTATACACCGGCCTTATAAAAGGTTTAGAAAACGATAAAGTGTACTTGTCCATGGTGTGTTATGTCTACGGTTTAGAAAAATAAATTGGACAGATGTCAGTTTAGATTGAAAATGTCAGAATACAAATAATTCTAAGATTTTTTTACAAAGACGAAAATTAGTAATCCTTCTAATATTATTGGTCTGAGTATAAAGGCGAAAGTTTGTGAGTGTGTGTATGTTTGTCTCTTCTTCACGCCCAAACGGCTGGACCAATTTGGATGAAATTTGGCACACAGATAGTTTATAACCTGGATTAACACATAGGATACTTTTTATCCCGATATTCCCACAGGATCAAGACTTACGCGGGTAAAACTGCGGGGCGCAGCTAGTATAAAATAAGTTTTGGATGCTAAAACAATCAGAGGATAATTAAAAGTATGCATTTAAATGCAATAATGTTAAAGAATAATTATATAAAAGGTGAGTTACGTGTAATAGGATTTTAATATGTAAATAGATCAGAAGGCATTTAATATAAAACATATAAATAAATTAAATTGTGGTTCTGCGCAGCAGAATACCACAGTACCTAGGTACTTAATGAGATAATCAGGCGGCTAAAATGAATAAAATCAAGGTTTGTTGTTTAACCATGACATCCGGCTCCGAAAGTATGTTTAAGGAGTGGCTGGAGCGTTAAAACATCAAAACCTCGGATATCAGTTACAGTGAATGAAATTTTAAAATTCAAATTGGAATGTTTACCTAATAATATATGTAGGTATACTAGCTGACCCGGCAAACGTTGTTTTGCCATATGTACGGTGTACGTACATGGTTTTGTAAGATGTATTTTTTATGCAATAAGTTAGTTAGTAGGCTCGCGTATTTGCACTTTGATCGCGACCTACATTTGGAAGTGCATTGTCATACGGCGGAGCCTAGATGATGCATTTTGTACATAATTTAATTAGTGTTCAATTAGACGTGATTTGAGTCGGACAATTTGCATTTTTATTAAGATTCATTCCCGTTGAGCATTCATTGACATTCTTTGCATTTTATTGACATTCTCTGCATCCTTGCATTTTGCATTTACATTGACATTAATGTTTATTTAGTACGCCGTAAATTTTTTTTTTGGTCCTTCGAAACCGTTGCAAGTACCGTGCAGTCCGATACATCGGTCAGTAATACGTCGCGTGTGAACTGTGTCGTGCCGCGTCATACCGTGCCACGTGTGTTGCCGTACAGGAGCATTCGGGAAGGTAGCAGCGATCCAGGTTCCGGAGCGACGCTTGACATTACAGAAGAAGGGAGAGTTCCTGAAGTTCAAGTAAGATCGTTCATTTTTACTTTCTACTTTAACAATGGAAGCTTTAATTGCGCGTCAAGCTGAAGTTCTCGAGAAGGTGAAGAGAATTCATTTAATTTTAAGAAAGATTCAACGAGCAGGAAGACCCCCGATTAGGTATACCTATTCTACAAAGGCTTGAGCGGTTGGATCAGTTATGGGCGGAATGTGAAGAGAAGAACCAGGAGCTGAGCACGGTAGGAGATAAAAATCATCAATATTTCACCAATAACATTTATGACGTAATCAAAAGTTGGTACCACGGAGCTCGTCAGGAGGTGGCAGCATACGAGGTCAAGCCTCAGAGTGGACCTACCAACACCAGCCATAGTAAGGCAAACGTTGAGTTTGACAAGACCCTTTTCGATAAGTCTCCAAAAGCGGAGGACAAAATACTCGAATTACAGCAGTTGCAACAAGCTAATTTCCGTGCATTTAGGCTGGAGTTCACCAACTACAACATAACCATTGATTACGTAACCGTTCTGTTACCATAAAACAGTTGTTTAAACAAACCGCGTTTTTTTCTAGTTTACCGTTCATTTCTAACCAACAACGGTTAAATAACCAAGCGTTTTTGAATGAGTGAGTCGAAAATGACCGAATGATCGAATGTTTTAACATTATTTTGTGAATTTTGAATGTCAACGTCAATCAAATGTCATTGTCAAACTCTGGGATCAAACCATTCATAATATTTTTACGTCGTGTCGTGTTAGTTTTCTTTTGAATAATATCAGTGATTTATGGAAGATAAACGCAAACGTACGGTAAATTTAAATTAAATCAAGTAATTCCAAAGCACTACGTTTGTATAAACGAAATCTTGTAACAAATGCTTTTTCGTCATATTCCTCGAAATAATTGCGCCGTGTTTGGAATATACGGGGAGTGCGCGAAATTCTTTCTATATTCTCAAAGTCATCTTACACATTATTCTCTTCAAATATATAATTCAAAGCGTCTTGCATTTTTAATTTGTAAGTAAAAGAGATGCACAATGCAAAACTTCACGTCAGAAAGTGTAAACCAACGGTTAAACTGAGTTGGCTAGTTCGTTTAAGATAACCGTCCGATTACAGTACTTGACCAATTGTTTGTTAGTGCTTGGTGAACAGTAAAATATTGTTATACAGCCGTTTATGGTTAAAACAGATGTTTTAAATTTAACTATCTGTTGGTGAACTCGGGTCTTAGTAGGTTAGTGGCGAGTAGGAACATTGACGACGTTAAGGAAAAATGGGAGATTGAGGATATGTTAAAGAGCTTAGAGTCTCGGTGGGCTGCAAGTGACAAGTTACACATAGACCTTAGAGTCTCGGTGGGCTGCAAGTGACAAGTTACACATAGACTTTAGAGTCTCGGTGGGCTGCAAGTGACAAGTTACACATAGACCTTAGAGTCTCGGTGGGCTGCAAGTGACAAGTTACACATAGACTTTAGAGTCTCGGTGGGCTGCAAGTGACAAGTTACACATAGACCTTAGAGTCTCGGTGGGCTGCAAGTGACAAGTTACACAAATAGACCTTAGAGTCTCGGTGGGCTGCAAGTGACAAGTTACACATAGACCTTAGAGTCTCGGTGGGCTGCAAGTGACAAGTTACACATAGACCTTAGAGTCTCGGTGGGCTGCAAGTGACAAGTTACACATAGACCTTAGAGTCTCGGTGGGCTGCAAGTGACAAGTTACACATAGACCTTAGAGTCTCGGTGGGCTGCAAGTGACAAGTTACACATAGACCTTAGAGTCTCGGTGGGCTGCAAGTGACAAGTTACATTTACAGATTGATGCTATACTAGAAGGTATACCTAACGATTATTATGACGGTTTTTGTTGTCATGAAATGACATTTTCAAAAGTAAAACGGGCGTTAAACATGAAACTAAACGCCTCAGTGCATCAACAAGAAACTTTTCCTAAAATTGACATACCAAGTTTTCACGGAAATTATACAGCATAGCCTACTTTCATGGATCTGTAAGTAGAAGCGATTCATAATAACCCCGCGATTGCAAAAACTAAAAAATGCAACATCTGAAAGGACGGTTGCGCGGTGAAGCCGAAATGCTCGTACAGCATTTACATATTGCACCCGGAAATTATGACACGTGCTGGGAAATACTGAACCATAGATATAACAACAAATTTTTGCTATGCACCAAGTATTTCCAAGTATTTATGTGTCAACCTAATTTACTAAAACAATCTGCACTTGACCTTAAGCGGTTATACGATACTGGCAATGAAACCATAAATGCCATACATAACTTGGGCGTAGATACAAGCTGTTGGGACCCTATACTGGTCTACGTCTTAAGCGAAAAACTTGACACCGAAACCTATTCTGAATACATGCAGTCCAGGTCAGATCCGCGTGAGATACCTACATTCAATCATTTTATGGACTTCGTTGAAAACAAAGTTATGGCATTAGAACCTTTGCATAGGAAAAAGCCAGAAAACAACATTAAACCTCCACAAAAACCACAATTCAATAATGCGCCATATCCATTTAACAAAAACCATAAGCCAACATACTCGCAACCTAATAAAAGTTCATCAAACCAGTCTCGTAACTTCCATGCATACAATGCTGGGCAATTTAACAAGATTATTTGCTCATTGTGCAATACCAATCACGCATTATTCCAATATTCCAAATTCACAGACATGGCAGGTTCGGTCAAATTACAATTTATTGAGAACAATAATGTCTGCAAAAATTATCTGTTCGTGCACACTAAGGGTTACTGTGCGTCACAAAAAAGATGCAGAGAGTGCAACGAAGCACACAACACATTATTGCACTACGATATTGTCAAGTCAGCGCAAATACCCTCAGCAACACACACTGTGCCTAAATCGTCGTCAGCAACGACAACCAAAAGACAGGGGGAGAGTCCTCAAGATGCGAGAAGTAGAGCAAGACGAGAAGAAGAAGATGACGTTGAGGACGGGTACAGCAAGGTCAACAAACGGAAATCAAAAGTGCATAGTGAAGTGAATACGATGACAAGGGTTAACCCCTCCTGTAGTGAAGTGTAATTTGACACTGAGAGACATAGTGACGTATGCTGATTAAGTGTGACATTCTATTTATGGATTTTAGTTTACATTTTATTATTCATTGACACATTATTTTACATTTATTACTGTTCTGCATTTTTTACATTGGACTTTCTACGGTCTGTATTTGTTTACATGTCTTGCAATTCGATACTGTCACCATTCTTTGTGGTGGCAATATGTACGGTATACATACATGGTTTTGTAAGATGTATTTTTTATGCAATAAGTTAGTAGGCTCGCGTATTTGCACTTTGATCGCGACCTACATTTGGAAGTGCATTGTCATACGGCGGAGCCTAGATGATGCATTTTTGTACAGACGCCAGCACATCAGGCTACTACAATCTGTCAAATTTATTTAATAGATTTTCAACTTTATAGCTGAAGTTTAAGGTTCAAAGTTGATTGGGAAAATTTGACAGTTTCGTAAAAATAGATTACAACCGATTCTCAGACCTACCGAATATACATACCTATATCATAAAAATCGATCAAGCCGTTTCCGAAGAGTATGGCAACTAACACTGTGACACGGTAATTTTATATACATAGATGTAAAAAAGTTTACCTAGTTATAAAAAAATTGAGATTTTGATTTATTTATTATTATTTATTTATTTATTAAAAGCACAATTATAACACCTTTACAGATTAATCCAAGGCGATGTTATAAGTCACAAAATATACACAAATTAAAATAAAATATATATAAATATCCTGTAAGCAGAATTACAATGAATTATATAATATTATGTAATATAACAATTATTCTAAACATGACAACTTTTATTCTATCAAACCTTTTTCAATTATTATTTGTGTCGTTTGAATGAATTGCGGCAGGTTTTGCCCAAAAATATCCTCCGATACCGTAATAACATTAATAATACGTGCGGCTCGTGACGTAGGGGCAAACTTGAGTAGGTTAGTCCTAGCCGCCGGCACATGTAACAGTGTGGGGCGGCGGCGTGCACCTACGCACCCGTCCGGCGCGCGCAGCCGCAGCACTGCCAGCACCTCCGGGTGATGCAGAAACCCTAGCAGTACGCGGGCCACGTACTTGACCAGCGCCACGTCCCTTCTTACGGCCAGCCTGGTGTACCCGACCATGCCCAGGACGAACAGACTCGGGTACATCAGGGGATAAAAGGGATAAACCCCGTACTGTTTACGGTACAGAAACCTTGTGAATTTGTTCTGGATTTTTTCCAACATGAGTCTGTATTTCCCTTCATGCGGGTTCCAAATAATTGCACTTGTTTCGAGATGACTCCTCACAAGTGCATTATACAAAACTTTAACAACCGCTGTATCGGTAAAATCCTTACACTGTCTCAAGATGAAACCGAGATTTCTAAAAGCCCTGCCGCACATCTCAATTATGTGTTTGCGGAACGTCAGCTCAGATACCATCTGTACACCTAGGTCTCGTACATGTGAGATACGCGGCATAATTTCGCTGTCCATCTCGTACTGATGCTGTAATGGAGCTCGCGCGCGGCTGTAGCTCATTACACAACACTTTTCAATATTAAAATGCAGCTTGTTTAATTTACTCCATTGGACTATATTATTAATGTCAGACTGGAGCCGATTACAGTCTGCAGTGCCCTCAACATTTAGGAATAACTTTAAGTCATCTGCAAACAGTAGACACTTCGCCTCTTTCACGACTGTTGGCAGATCATTAATTATTAAAATGAATTCCAAAGGTCCAATATTGCTCCCTTGACTTACCCCGGAGAATGTGTAATAAGGTGTGGATTCATGTCCCGCAAACTCGACGTACTGTCGGCGCTCGCCAAGGTAACTAGCAAAGAACTTAAGCAAGTGCGGTGTGAACCCCATAGCAGAGAGTTTGCACAAAAGTACATCGTTATCCACGGTGTCAAAAGCTTTCCGAAAGTCGAAATATGCCACATCCACCTGCCCCCCGGCGTCAATGACGGGCGACAGGTAGCTAACAAATGACAACAAGTTACCACCCGTACTGCAACCCTCTCGAAAGCCGTGTTGAGCGTCTGACAGTTGTGACCTCACTTGTGTGTATATACTTTTATGCAACACTGATTTAAATACCTTAGCGAATGCCGACAGCACCGCCACCGGTCGGTATCCACTCACATCAGTGCCTGCACCCCCTTTGGGGACTGGGATAACTCTGGTGATCTTCCACTCGTCCGGGTAGTGACCCTCCCGCAAACACAAGCCGAAAACGTGCAACAAGGGCTCCTCAAAAACCATACGACAATCTTTGACAAAGTAAGGTGGTATGCCGTCAGGACCTACTGAGCGTTTGGGCTTGAGACGCAGGAGCGCCGTGCGCAGGTCTCGCGCGCTGAGACGGTCAACATGCACGCGCGCCGCTCCCGCCGCCTCGCCACACGCGCGCTCCGCGGCTACCGAGTCCAGGACCGGCCGCTTCTCACTGTACACAGAGTGGAAATACGAGGCAAAACATTTCGCACACTCGTCCTCTCTCAGCAATAAGCCGTCCTTTGTGACTTTGGGTTTATTGCGCCTAGATTGTTTACTCCTAATAAAGCTCCAGAACGATTTCGGATCCTCATGTAGGTTCTTCTGAAGTCTGTTTTGGTAGGTTTCATAGGTTGAAGCTATCTTTAATTTAACCCGAGTACGAAAACAAGAAAACATTTCATAATCACTCTGGGATCCAGTTGTTTTATATAATTTGTGATAACGCCACTTTTGTTTGATATCTCTTATCAAATCAGATGTGTACCATTCTGGATAACTAAACCTAGACCGATGCGTATTTACTTGAAAAAGAAAAAGATTTTTGGAAAAATTCAGGTAGGTACCTAGTATAATACATATTAGGCTGTAGAATATTTTTGTATAAGTATCAAAATTAAGTTAACCTATCTATTTACATAGGTAAAAATAGTAATCGAGAAAAAGAATTTAATTAAGGAAAATAATTATTATAGTTAATTGATTCAGGCGTGACCTTGCGGAAATCTATATACTTATATATTTATATACATAAAAACAATTGCTGTTCGTTAGTCTCACTAAAACTCGAGAACGGCTGGGCCGATTTTGCTGATTTTGGTTTTGAAATATTTATTGTAGTACAGGGAAGGTTTAAGGTGAAAACGTATGGAAAAACTTACGAAAAAAAAAAACATGAAGAAAATTCACGTTCTCATACATTTTGTGTGGATCGGCTTTTTTGATATCTCGGTAGGTAGGTAGGGTATCTTGGATTTTAATTTTAACCTAATTCACACTTTCTCTCTCTCTCTCTTGCCAGCCTGTTACTTGTCCATACAATGTTCGTGTTTGATCTCTTTGATGATTGGAACTTTTACTAACAACTAGCTGACCCTGCAAACGTTGTTTTGCCATATAAATGTTTGGGGTGGACCATCTTTATCACTTACTACCTACCCTACCTACCCTACCTACCCTACCTACCCTACCTACCCTACCTACCCTACCTACCCTACCTACCCTACCTACCCTACCTACCCTACCTACCCTACCTACCCTACCTACCCTACCTACCCTACCTACCCTACCTACCCTACCTACCCTACCTACCCTACCTACCCTACCTACCCTACCTACCCTACCTACCCTACCTACCCTACCTACCCTACCTACCCTACCTACCCTACCTACCCTACCTACCCTACCTACCCTACCTACCTTAAGACCTGTCAAAATTATGGCCACTTCGATCATGGTAAATGTAAATTAATATATAACTTCTAACTTAAGACCTATGATTGCCATCCATGATTTACTTTGTAACGTGAACTAGAAACAGATAAAAAAAATATGAAAATACGTCTGCGAATATACCTACATCTTTTAAATAAATTTTCATGTCATGTGTTTTCAGGCAACTTACAACGTGCCGGCCGGCCGGTCTCAAACTCAAAGCATTATTTCAAATAAACCAATTATAGGTACTTTTGAATTGTCAAGGGGTCGGTCAGTCAGAAAGATGAAACTAGTTGCCCATTCCAAAACGTAGTAGGTACCTATGGAGAAGAACGGCCAAGAAACTGGAGTAAACGAGACCATCCGGTCTATTTAGTCAAATCTCAACGTGTAAACGTAGGTGAAGTGAGCTTTATGTAAGCTGACTAACATCACATGGAATGTCAGATCGGTTGATGCTAGGGGTGGACACTATTGACAGCTCACTTCACCTTAGTTTACACGGTGAGATCGGCTGCTGCGGTCTATTCTGTAAAAAAAATGAGCCGTCGCGGGACGCCTGGCAGATGTGAAACATCGAAATTATTATGTACCTACATGTAATATGCATAAAAGGATAGTTTACGACAGGAAAGTTGGGCTGACCCGCCGCTATAGATGTTTCACATCAAAAACTCACCGTGAAAACGCAGGTGAAGTGAGCTGTCATTCCACTTGATGCTAAGTATTGCTATAGTCAAGTGTCCCCCCCCGGTTTCCTCTACTTGTATCAAACAAGCATAATATTGTAACACCCTGTTTATAAGAAAGTGAATTTCTAATTTTTTGTCGAATTCTAATGAGATTTCACTGACTTAAGGTATGTTTAGAGAGGTACCAATTAGGTACTAAATATTCATGCATGTTTTATATCTAATTTCTCAATAATCTTGGCTACACAGAAATACACCCGCCAAGCTGACGTCAGAATGGCGGGTGTATGAAACTATTGCAATAACTTGCGATCCCACGAGGTACATATTATTTCACAAGTGGTACAATTTGGTACTAATTAGGTAGGTACTAAATTTTGAGATATATTTCGACCATTTCTGAAAAATACACCCGCCAACCTGACATTCACAGTTTCCCAAGGGCACAGTGATGTTACTTTCGGTTAGTCCCGCTATGCTCTAGTCCCGCTATGCTCGACTCGTAAAATACCTACTAAAAAGTTTCGCTATGCACGAAATCACATTCGCAGGCAGTGATGAAAAATACTGTTACAGTGCAATATTTTATTTAACCATTTAAAAAATAAATTAAGAAAACCTAGTATATAAATATGTTATCCTATTCTTAAACATCATTAAATATATTATAAAACAGGTCAAGCTTTGCGCTTGTTATGAGAAGCATGTGTCGAACTGGTTTTTTCAGGGTAACCATAACAATGACCCCTTCCGCGAATCTTCTCTTTCGCTATTACGTAAATAGGTAGAGACAATATGATGATTACCTACCTTATTATTTTGCAGCTGCAACTTACTGGTAAGCGTAATTAGGTTAGTTGTCGGTTAGTACTTCTATGACAATGTCGGGTGCAAGTTGTTCAAGTGGTTCGGTTCAATTTTTCTAAATAATTGACAGTAGACGTGGTGGAAGAACTTTTACAATTATTTGGTATTGTATATGTCGGAGACGGGTATGTGACTTTCCTTATTATCTATATTATAGTGGGTAGTGTTGGTTAATGCGCAATAGAAAAACAGTTTGCAGTTCAGATCACATTATAATTTACTATCAAATTAATCACACTAGCTAAATTATACACACACTGGGTGTGATGGCGTTTAATAAAATCACCAATTAACACAATGATCACAAATTACAACTAACACAATAACTGAGCACCACGAATCGAGAACAGTTCCGCGACGTCTTGACTCCGATGCGACCAGAGGCTGAATCCCCTTCTCGCCGTAGCCTTAAAACATCACGACTCTGTAGAAGCGCGCGCTTTAGGTGTGGGTAGATCACGTCCCAACAAACAAAAACGTCATATAAGTCTTGACTTATACGACATAAAGTTGGATAGCAGTCTTATAATGATAGTGAGATGACTACTAGGTCCTTTAGACGTCTTTAATTTAACTTATTAGTCGTGCGACGAATATGTCATAATAAGCTGGTCTTAGCAACGTTGGTAAGACTAAACTAAACGACGTTATATTACAGTCTTAGCTAAAACGTTTGTACGACAACGCCATAGTCATACTAACGTTAGAGTCCATTAAACGTTTTGAACTGACCAAATTAGGTCTTTGAAAAACCTTTATATGACATTTATATAACGTAGCAGTTGTATAGACGTTTTCACAGTGACGTTTATATAACGATCACTATCCTGTTTTACAACGGTCAATTGGAGACTCTTAAATGACTTGGTTGTTTATTTAATACTCAAATATAACCTATATATTACATGATGTCCGTTTAATGTCATGCCCTGACTTTAATCAAACTTGTAGGCGCATTTAAGTCAGGTTTTGACTTTAAAACGTCTAGGCCTATATTTATAGTCTATATTTACGGAACTTTTGATTAGATTTACTACGAAAAATGGAAGCAAAAAATTCGTGGAGAAGACTTAAACGTAGTGGAACTTTCAAAAGGAAAGTAAATTGAGATTTCCTTTTATTAAAAAGTACAACACCAACAACCGTGGCATTAATAACAAATGTTGAAGAAGAAAAGTGTACAACACATGAACAACAAAAAGGTTCAGTATAAATATTTATTTTATTTCTATAAAAATATTGTGTGTGATTTCTTCCGATATTGAATTCGTTATTTATCAGTAAATGTTGTGTTAATTGATACGTTTTTAATCAGTAAATTTTAAAATGATTAATCTATACAGGTTGTAAAAAAAAAAGCCAGCAAAACATATTAAAAAAAAAGATTTTTTTTTTCATATTTTGAAATAACATGTTTCTTGGGGAAAGTTCTTCAGTTTCTTGGGTAGGTTCACCCCTGAAAGTTATGCCAGCTAATTTTTTTACATCCTATACAATTATAAAATGTATTTAAAATTATGAGAATGAATTTTTGTTTACAGTTGACGTTGTTCAAAGTGTACGTAAGTAAAAAAAAAAGTTAAGTGAGAACTTTTGAAATTGAAGGTATGATAATACTATTTTTCAATTCCTTCAGGAACTGAGTAGAAACAATAATCAGATTCATCTTGCAAAAAATGATTGTACACGGTAAAATTTAAGCAGTTGTGGCACCAAAAATCCTTAAAATGCAATAAATCTCTAATTTTGTTTTTATTTGATATAATGAAATGAAATGGCCGCAGTGTATGAAAGTCAATGATACTGTGGCAACCATAGCACGTTTCCGATTGTATAAAATGAGTGCTTTCCCATGGCCAAATCAATCTATTAAGAAGTCTAAAATCTGCTCTCGTTAGAAATTTATCTATATCCAAATATTGAATGATCATATTTTCAGATAAAAATTTACTTCAATGTTAAAATGTTTTGAAATCTGCACTGCGCTTTTACTGTGACCTGCAATATGAAAAGGGTTTTAAATTTATGAGGAACCCTAATAGCTAACTGATGGCGTATTGCATGGTCTTGATAACCTTAATACGACTTTATGTCTTTACAACGTCGTAAAGAGATAAGTGTGTGACAAAAGCAACATGTCCTACATTTTTAGAAATAAACATATTTTTATTAATAAAAATATAATAATTTAAACACAAAATTGAGAGGGGGCATGAAAATTTGAAATAAATACACATAGGTATATTATCATATAACTTTAATACCCAGTCGAACTAAACGGCATGAGAGACAGATATAGTTATTAGCGAGATATATAAATATAACTATAACACTCATCTTTTATTTCCTTGTAATTATTTATTTTGCACTCAAATCTCGAAACAAAACCATAAACACGTGTCACTAACAAGAAAAATCAATAAGTCTTACAGGTGTTGTTCCTTGCCTCAAATAAAACGTTTTAGTCATTCAAAAACACCTGTATGAGGACAATACAACAAACGAGTCGTAAAGTTATGATGCGACTTCTGCGCGACGAAAGTGGTAATTCCATAGCGTTAATACGACTTTTGAATGACGTTAACGAAGTCAGCTTGTGACTTTTGTATGTCCATTATACGACAATGTTGGTTGTATAACTGGGGCCATTTTCGCGTTTAGTAAACGTTATTATAACGTTAGTGCGACTTAGGTATTACGATTAATGCAATTAAGATAACGTTTATAAAACTTTTGAACGACGTTAAATTGTTAGTTGGGGTCCTGTCGCCAGCGGCGCGCTTGCGATTCGTTTCGTGTCCGTGTTAATAACTGGATCCGACATATAAAAAAAAGAAATAAAATTAAATGCACTGGGAAACTGATTCTGGACATTAAGAGTCATGAAATAGTTCAAAAAAATAAACACAGCAATATTGCATGCCAAATTTTGAAGACAGTGAGGTTCAAATAATAATAATAAACTTTATTGAAACAAAAAAAAAATCGGCTTACAGAAACTCTGTGTTCGATAGCAACTGCATTAGTATAATACTGTGTCGCAGTCATTAACGCAGTCATCATTAAAAAGTCAGAGACCAAAACTAAAACAAATCAAATTAAAAATATAAATAAGAAATAAAAAAAATATACATTAGTAAGTGAAAGAGAGAAGTTAGTACAAATTATATGTAATAAGGCTGAAATATTATGAATACAGGTGATTTGACTTTGAGAACGGACTTTTTATTTACGCTCTTTTATATGTTACTAGTGTTGCCCTTGACTTCATCTATATGTTAATTTAGGATTTGAACTATCTGTGTAACTTTCATCCTGATCCGTCCAGCCGTTGAAGCATGAGTGTGTAACAAACATTCAAACATCGTAACTTTCGCATTTACAATATTTGTAATATTAGTAAGATAGGACTTGTAGCGAAGTCTACAGACTTCTTTAAATCTTGTGGGGTCCAGTATTGATTTACAGCTCTATTCATAAACATTTCTTAACTTAGAATTGCTCTGTAATTCGTTTGTCCTTATCTATCATTTTGCCTTTTTTGATTGTCAGAACGAGACAAAATATATGAATAGTGCTATAAAAAATTTAACTTGAATTCAAACACTTTTCTTTCCAACTGGACCTTCCATTGTTTACGTAGAATCCAAAAATTTCGTGTAAGTATAGCGAAACTTTTTGGTAGGTATTTTTCGAGTTGAGCATAGCGGGACTAGAGCATAGGGGGACTAACCGGTTACTTTTATATAACGGTTTAATAAATTAAAAATATATAACCCCATTGGGGTAAATTCTTGCTGCAACTTCAGCTGGCACAGGACCACTAGCAACGCATTTTGGCCTTCGGTGTAGCGATATTCTACACCATGCACTTGGTGAAGGCCTGGAGTTTGCCGGTTATCCTCAATCCTTGTAGCACGCTCTACATGTCTACGTGCTGCTACCCAACAACTACAGTAAACCAGTCCTCCTGTTGGAATCTGAATACAATATGTATTGGGTATTTACACAATTATTTCATTCTAAAAATAGGTAATTAAGTAAGTTGTTAATGTTACCTCTCTTAACATTATGGTCCATTTAGGTCCTTAAGGTTTGGAGTATCTGCGTGTTTGGGCAAGAGACCGACGGCACCATACACATGTATTCATATTAATAGCAGGTGCTGCTATGATTCCTTGTTGTTCAATTGTACGCTAAGTATATGTAACCCACAAGCAAAACATACTAAGCTAAACATTGTTATCATAGGAATGCTGGAGTTCGTGATCTTCATGGGCCAGAGCACTATCAGAAGACATTTCAGTACTAGCACTATCAGAGCACATAACTCCATTTAAATCAACCTAAAACAAAACAAAAAAGAGGTTATACCGTGTTTATAGATGTAAGGTGTTACAGTATAGAAATAAATAAAATGTATTTACCTGGTAGCCAAGATACCGCTCGATGACCGAAATTATTTCGGGACCCATATCATCGGCAACATAATATTGTTCATTTTCATCTATTACAGAGGCACTGTAGGCACGCCTTGTCAATAAACGCGAACACAACATAGGAACACAACGACTCAAAGACAAAGTAAGACGTCCCGTCACGAAACTTCAAACTGTCAAACGTAATGTCAAGCACAACTGTCATGGCTGCCCTAAAAATAGGGTTACCTTATTAAAAATCTTCCTAATTAATCATTTTTAAACGCTTGTACTCTTCTTCAAATGAATTTGTTTGTATTTTATGAATATCCCCTATTTTTTCGACTCAAAGACAAAGTAAGACGTCCTGTCACGAAACTTCAAACTGTCAAACGTCATGTCAAGCATAACTGTAATGGCTGCCCTAAAAATAGGGTTACCTTATTAAAAATCTCCCTAATTAATCATTTTTAAACGCTTGTACTCTTCTTCAAATGAATTTGTTTGTATTTTATGAATATCCCCTATTTTTTCCCTATTTATCTATGTAGTGTAAATTAAAATTCAAATTCAAAATATCTTATTTCACATAAACCTACATGGGCACTTATGAAACGTCAGAAGCTAGGTGCACGGTTCCAATTGGTCGTTTCCTATGGAGAAGAGCCGGCAAGAAACTCCACGGTTACTCTTTTAAAAATAATTGGCTTTTACTTTTTTGTACATAGAGGTGGCCCAAAATCAAACATCTAAGTAATTGTAATTGACAAATTAATCAAAACAGGTAAATATTTAACAGCTATTTGCGACGTTACCAAGTTTTAAAATAGGATAGCTCATACTAATTCCATGTATAGTAAGTGCATATTAATTCTATGATGATAGGACTTATCAATTCCATACTGCCATGTCATTACTCCGACTAGTAAATAGTTATCTGTGGCGCACATTACCGCACTAGTGCGGTATTAGAAACTAACACATTGCGATAAATACATCGTAAGCACAATCGAAACTTAAAGTACTTGCGACACTTGACACTTGAGTAACTTTAACTTTTAAGCTATTGCATAGCTTTTATCGCGGGCTTTGAGTGCGGCGACCGAATCAAGAAATTCCGTAACGAAAAAAACCTAACACCCCCCACTCCGCCTAACATGTAATGACGGATGATGACATAAAACAAAAATTACTTATTTTATTTAATTAAATAATTAGTAATTTTTGTTTTATGTCATCAACAGTCATCATCCCAAGTGTAGCGTTGACAAATAGGAAGTACGGAGGTTACAAATGCTATGCAATAACTTTACCGCGGCAGTCCCTGAGTGCCACACGTTTTTTTTTTTTTCTCGATGTTTTAGTTCGCTCGCTTATACTGTTTTACTTACCCACAGATTTAATACAGAATCATATAAAAATGTTCTAGAAGCTCTCATACAGGCGGTCAACCGGAACATTTTTTACGCAACCATGATTGTCTGGGCGCGCGTGTTTAATACTCTGCATTATAAACCTAAAAGCGGTTCAATAAGAGCCACTTTACGAGCAAGTGTGTTGAAAAATAATAAAAGATAATATTACTACTTACAATCCTACTGAGGATTGTAAGATCTTTTATTATTGAATCAGTGTTAGGTATACTGAAAACACTCATTATGCAAAAGCTAGTTGTAATCTTGTAATGCATGAAGTTGCCCATATCCTCTTCGATGATTTCTATTCGGGAAACGAAAAAAAATTTGTTTGTCCAGTAGCTTGTATAAACAGACACAACGTGGCACTCTTTCCTTATTATATGCAGAGCACCGGGGTCCCCTCGCCCGCGGCTCGGCCCTCGAGGCAATATTATGAAAAGAGCTAAGTTTTGTTTGTTTGGGCTTCACCCGCTTCACCTTTAAACGAGTAATCCGATCATGTGGAATAGAACCTTCACTGAATAGAAACTATTATTAGACAAAACATGTATTGTGACAAACAACATACAAACTCCTTCATGGGCTCATGACATAATAAATAAGATCGCAACAAAAATCACTTGTTAAAGCGAGGATCTGCCGCTTAGTGACAACGAGACGGAGCATCTGCTCGAGGTCACTACACACATGGTTGGGGTTAATATCTGTGGGTTTAATCCAGTAGTAAATGTCCTGATGTCAACTAGGATTCTGGAATTATCAGGATTGTTCGAAAGAGTAGGCACCGCTCACATTAATAAGACTTAGGGCCTATTTCACGATGTCCGAAAAGCCACTACTTACCGAATAAATTCAAAAATGGAACAGAATTTGTAGGATATTATCTGCCAAGTAAGTTAACGAGAACCTAATCGGAGGTGGTGTAACGGCTAGGGCTGCGCAGGGTAGGCTGCGCAGGCCGTTAACGGATAGGTAGATAGTAAAACAGCTGGATAGATTAGTAGATATAATATAGATAGGTAGAAAGTACACGGCTAGGTCGTGGGTTAGGTCCTGACACTGAGTTTGAGCACTCGCACACTTAGGATAGGAAGGAAGGGTACCCTCCTTGGTAGCACATGGTAGGTGTGGGGGCCTGCTCAGCACAGGCTCCGTAGTAGTCGGACGGCCCTCGTAGGCTGCTGGTATTCAGCGCCGCAGCACGTGCTCTCGGCGGTAGGCATTGGGAGCACGTGGTAGTTCGCCTGTCAGCAAAGGCGCGCGGCGGCAGGCCGCAGGTAGGCAGGCCTTCGTCAGCGTGCAGCCTAAGCCCGTACAGAGAGCCCCTAGGTTGGGGCACACAGTCCTGAGGGTCACTTCCTTCCTTGGATCGTGCCTGGTTGCGTAAATACAACGGCGGATGCAACACAGACATCCGTACTCTGTGCTGCATTATCTTGCGAATGGCTTAAACCAGTAATAGTCCGCCCGAACCAAGCTGCAACACAGCGCTTTGTAATGCAGCCGCATTTGTTTGTCTAGGCAATGAAAAGGCGGATTCAACGCCAGACACCCATAGTATTATTTCAGTTAGATTATAAAGTGTCGAAAAATTGCGAACTGTGAAAATGGGTAACTGGCAATAAAATTTGCAGAAGTTAACTTGCGCAAGCGACTTCCAACGTGTAAACGCTCACGCAAGTGGACTTCCGCAAGTTTTGAATACTTGTCGCACTTGCTGCAAGTCCCATGGGTATCGGTTGTTTTGACCTTGCAGCAAGCGCTTGCGTCTTTATTCTGTTCACACAAAAAAGTTGGAAGTTTTTAGAGCAAGTATTTAAAAAAAAATTAAACTGGAAATTATTCAAGTACCTAATTGCAGGATAAAAAAATTGTAAAATTTTAAATTCAAATAAATAATTTAAATCAATAAATCGATCTGCCTAGCCTTTTCCCAACTATATTGGGGTCGGCTTCCAGTCTATCCGGATGCAGCTGAATACCAGTATTTTACATGGAGCGACTGCCGATCTGACCTCCACAACCGGGTAATACGATACCCGTTGGTAAGACTGGTTGTCAAACTTTCGGGCTTCTGACGACCCGTAACGACTGTCAAAGATTCACGAATGACAGCCGGGACCAACGGCTTAACGTGCTTTCCGAGGCACGGAGGAGTCTCGATATGTAAAGATGGTCACCCATCCACGGACCAACCCCGGCAAGCGTAGCTTAACCTGATGGATTGATCCGTGCGGCTGTTATTACTTAGCCACAAGCTCTTGATAAATAATAAATTTTAAATTGAGCAAAATATTGAAGGTGGCTTCAATCATTCGTAGGATTTTTTAAATTGCACTGGATCTTCGCTTTGGAGTTCTCTTAATAATTGGTCTTGAAGACCTAAATTATTACGTCTCAATATCCAACGTCGTAGCTACCTACATCTTACGTTTTTAATTTTTAACAACAATACAATGACCGCAGCTCGTATTTTTCTGCAGCTAGGCATCTTGTTTGACCGCTCTTGCTCAAGTAATTTGTATGCAATTTCTGTCGACACGGTTCTACAAGATCTTGCAGGAAGTTAACTTCTACAGCCTTTTAAAAGCGACTTGCAAATGAAAAATCGCAGTCAGTGGAAACAGTCCTCAATTGAGTTCTGCAAGAAATTGCGGAAGTAACTTGCCAGTGGACCCTTCGCTTTAGGTTAGGTTAGAACTCTGACCAACCGCTACTTCCAAGTTGCCCTCAGCTAGACAGGCTAATTATTAGTGTTATCGCAAGGTGCGTTGCGTCGCAAGCAAGTTTGATACCTGCAGTGTAGACAGAACGAGTACCTACTTATAAGCTGTATTGCAGTCGTTTCCGTTAAAACAATGTCTTTCGGTGCCGATCACATTGCAGACGGTTTTCAAATGTCTGTGGTGTAATCGTCTTTGTAATACTTTATTCATACGGACGCGGCTGTGTTACAGAACAGCTACTGTCTGTGTTGCATCCGTCTTTGTATTTACGCTGCCTGGTTTACGGCTCGCAGCGTGCCTAACCCGGTGTAGGTCGGTGTGACGCCAGCGGTCCGTCCGGTGTCCCCACTATCTGCCGCAGCGGAAGTGATTGGCGAGAGCGGAACTGAATCCGTCGCGCGGCGGATGAACGCAGCGGAACTGGGGATCCGGAACACCTACACCGACACCGGACGGTTCCGGTTCGGGCGAAGTGTTGGGAAGTACTCATTACATCACTACTTACTACAGATTGTATTCCATTATTTCCATCCCGTCACTTATTCGTCGTTTATTTTAGAGCGTCCATTATAGTACTAATCCGGTGTCAGGATTGAACAATTCCAATAGAAACGATGAATGTCGTTGAATGTCTTTATATACATTGAAGTCAGTCATAAAGTGGTCGAGCTCGTAAAGACTCGCATAAAGTGTAGCGGCTAAAAACGGCGCCGTCAGCAACTCGGCAGCACTCGAAGCGTTAACAGCTCTTTGAGGAGCCATTTTTAATGAAAGCAATCGCATTTGTCACATTGTAATGATGACTATATTATGACTATTCTATTATGTAGGATTGGTATCTATCTACTTTCACTCACCAACTCAATCTCATAGCATTTATTTCAAATAAACCAATTACGGGTACTTTTGAATAGTCAAGGGGTCGGTCAGTCAGAAAGATGAAGCTAGTGGCCCATTCCAAAGCGTAGTAGGTTCCAATGGACAAGAACGGGCAAGAAACTCCACGGACAATCTTTTAAATAAAAATATATTGTTACAAAATATTGGTAACATCATTCATGTTGAAATTATACATGTGAGAACAATGAAGAAAGACGTTTACGTTAAGTCCGAAATAAAAATGTAAAAACAAAAACAATTCATAAATTGAAATAAACCGTGGCCGCTAAGAGATGACCAGTCCCTACTGAACGAGTCCGTTCACGAACATGACGCATGGATCAGTACCATTTAACTCAACCATTTTGAAGGGAACTTAATGATACCAACACACGCGACCACCAGCGAGACATTTGAGTGAGCATGACACTCTCAACCGCCAGGACACATTCAAGTCAATGAAAGACGCACCCAGAAATAGTAGCTTTATTTTAGAACGTAAAATTTTAATACAACTGGGGTACCCAATTGATGCAGCCCTCCGTACATGGTCACAATGCTCACACATGTGCTATGCAATATACAATACAAAGAGATTGAATTTATACAAAGCAAAGATAGTTTTTACAATCTTCAGCAGCTGCAACAAGCATTTTTATCAGCGATGTAATCCCCAACTTATATTATGCTTGGCAGCATAGTGTGCGTTTTATATATTACAAGACTAGGTTCTGTCCGCGACTTCGTCCGCGAGCCTTTATCCTTCCTCAAGAATTTTTGAACCTGTTCCAGAGATTACCTCTTGCACACAAACTTATGTTAGATTCCACCAGAACCTTATAGCGCTAGAACAAATATAGTACGAGTGGGCATATAAATTCATAGTCAGCCCATCGTGAGAAAACTACTAAAGGAACAATAATACTCACATTTAAAATCACACACTCGTTTATTTTTCCAAATAATCACGCTTGGTTTATTATTGGTAATTTCTTAGTAATTATCACTTTAATCGTTATGCACAGATCAATAATTTTGTTCAGTAGGTACAGTGCCGACCAAAAGTCCATGAGCAATCTCACAAAGCAATAGACTGACGCTTCGGTTTGACTTACGACCTTCTTCTATAAGTTGTTACAATACTGTAGACACGCACATTACACACACACACTCACTTTGTCTGCAACCAATGACTAGTTCAATAATCATCATTCGTTTTTAGTTTCATTCGTCTTGTTCACATAAATATTAAAGTTTAGCAGGTAGACTACAAAAAACTAAGTAAATTATTTCGATTTCTGTGGGGTAGATGCAGTTTGTTACGAGTATTCAATTAATAGAACTTTTTTGGTTCGTGGATAATATTGGTGACGAGTATTTAGTGCAGTGTTGTGGTTATTATTATCAAAAAGCAGGCATAAAATATATTGAAGAGATCAGATCAGATCAGAGAATATTATTGCGCTGCGTAAAAGTGAAGTGAATATCTAATGAAACCGGACTAAGTGTGAGTGTTATCATTAATATATTTCATATTTTACTAAACATAAATCTTAATCAAGGGCATTGTTGATAGAACAGAGGTATTGTTGAGACAGAAGATGCCTTTAAAGTTTTAAATTCATTGTGAGGTTTAATTCGATTAGTGAATAATAAATAATAAGGTATTATGTGTAATAAAAACAATGTTTTTCTTTGTTCTAGAGAAATACTGTGAGGGTTAAGAGATATGAGGAAGGGGCTTATTATCGAGTAACAGCGACGTCAAATGGTGAATGAAACAAATGGTTTCATACCAACGAGACATTTTGCTGAATTATTAAAAACACGTCATTATGAACCGTTCGCCGTGCACTCTGAAGGCTTGCATCACTGAAGACCAGCTAGAAAACCGTTTTTGACCTTAAAATATTGACCGTACCAACTTAATAAACAACAGATTCGTTATTGCATGAATTTATGGTAACGAATTTTTTAAGCACGTTTCAATAGGGTGTTTGTCGTATTTCTTGCAGATATACCGAAATTGTTTAATATTATTTTAGTAATAGTATTATTTTAGGATAAAAATTTGAGGTTTAGTTTCAATCTTCTTTTCGTAAAGAAAATGAATACTTAAGCTTTAACCTCAATAACAACCAATATTTACTAAAGTCAAATAAAATGTAAAATAATTAATACAAATAAAATATAAACAAACTGCCCATATTTAACCTTAAAATTACCTATTCTGTAAGTAGTTTTTTACATTTTAAGTAGTCTAATATTCTTATTTATTACTTAATTACTTCGACCATGATCAAAGCTTAATATTTATGGTGAAAAAATCCATTAAAAATTTAAAATATTTCATAATTTAAATATGTCTAAATAATACAAACTGCTTCTAAGTTTCTTGACATCTATTTCACATCTTATTCAGCTGAAGTAATGATAAATAATTGTAGCAGTTTATTAACTTATGTAAAATAAATATAACGAATAAACATATATTTTTTAATTTTGTTATCATATATCACGCATTTTTTATTCTAAAACCTTTATTGCAATAACAACATAAAAAAGCTGCAATATTTAAAAAATATTATTATCGAAAACAAAAATAATAATATTTGCAAAAAACCGCACTGTGTTTCACGAGATTAGAACCTGAGGCAGATTGAATTCCATACCAACGCTTAACGCTTTCTGCTATCTGCGCTTGTTAAGTTACTATCGAATTTTAGCAATGCCATTAACTGGTCAAGTTCACGCGCATAGTGCGTGTGTGCTAGCATGTTTAAAGCGACGGAAATATATTGTTGTTTCGTGTAACTGCGTTATCTGTGGTGTGTGTATCGTGTTGCTTACACATACAAATGTACGAGCTATACCGCGTGTTCACAGCAATACGACTCTTAGCGTGCTCATGCACTTTTGAGCGCTTACTGTACACGTAACACTCGAAGGCTTAGTACGTCCGTACTCGACAAGTGCTCAAGTCAGACTGCCATTCCCCGTTGCTGCCGATAATGTCCCCCCACTCTTAATATTTTAAAACACTATTTAATATAACTTCCGGTCTAGCACGGATTCAAATGTTGCCATCAAAACTACTTTTAAAATCAAATTAAATACTAAAATTCTTAAAGAACCTAACATTCGAGCATCCTGGCCCCGTGCATGTCCTCATGCACGCAGTCACGATGGCCGCTCATGACTATGAAATGCAACCTAACATTCGGCTAGCACGACACTCTGACTCCAGCATTACATCATAAATAATCTCATTAAAATTAGATGCAACGTAACAAAATCATAAAAACAAACAAAAAATAAATAAAACATGGATCTTACATATTTCATGACGAATATTGTATTAGAAAATCTTATTGCTATCTATTTATTTAGTGAACCGTTCCTTCTCACTATCCAACATTTAACACCGTATGCAATGCCTGCGAACCCTTCCTTCTCGCAGACAACACACGTGTACTCTATCATGTGCTATCGTGAACCCTTCCTTCTCGCAGACAACACACGTGTACGCCATCATGTGCTATCGTGAACCCTTCCTTCTCGCAGACAACACACGTGTACGCCATCATGTGCTATCGTGAACCCTTCCTTCTCGCAGACAACACACGTGTACGCCATCATGTGCTATCGTGAACCCTTCCTTCTCGCAGACAACACACGTGTACGCCATCATGTGCTATCGTGAACCCTTCCTTCTCGCAGACAACACACGTGTACTCTATCATGTGCTATCGTGAACCCTTCCTTCTCGCAGACAACACACGTGTACGCCATCATGTGCTATCGTGAACCCTTCCTTCTCGCAGACAACACACGTGTACGCCATCATGTGCTATCGTGAACCCTTCCTTCTCGCAGACAACACACGTGTACGCCATCATGTGCTATCGTGAACCCTTCCTTCTCGCAGACAACACACGTGTACGCCATCATGTGCTATCGTGAACCCTTCCTTCTCGCAGACAACACACGTGTACGCCATCATGTGCTATCGTGAACCCTTCCTTCTCGCAGACAACACACGTGTACTCTATCATGTGCTATCGTGAACCCTTCCTTCTCGCAAATAGCACATTTTAAGTCAAGCTGTGATCGTGAACCCTTCCTTCTCACAAATCACAAAACATTAAATAATCTGAATCTATATTTCATAATATTTAAATTCCATAAAAGTACAGGAAAAATTAAATCGTTAGTCATTATTTCATAATCATAACTTTATAAATTTAATGTAAAATTACTATGCGTAAGTAAATTGTTAATATTGTAGTTTAATCTTTACCATCATATGCATTTACCTCACTTTCACTATCATCGTCTAAATGATTTACGTTCAAAGCGGCTAATGTACCCAAGGCAAGGTTGTCTTTTGCTTATTTTTCGTGCAGGTCAAAAATCTGGTACGGCGGCTAATCTATAGCGGTCATTGCTCAACACCTCGACTACACGGTATGAGCCAACATAAGAAGGAAGGAGTTTCTTAATAGTTTCGAGTTTCTTAGGAGTTTCTTCATAAATGGTTGAATAATAAATAAAGAAAAGTGTTTGAATTCAAGTTAATTTTTTATAGCACTATTCGTGTATGCGTAAGCATATTATAAAGTATGGTTGTACCAGGCTCACAAGAGCTTTGATTCACATGTGGTCGCAGGTGAAGTGACGTTTAGATACCGCACGCGGCGTGAAGAGTGCGCAGGTGATGTTGAGTGTCTGTTCATGTGCCACAGGGTGCTGTCGGAGGCGCGCTCGCTGCGCGCTCTGCCGTCGCTGAACGGCACGGCGCGCCTGCGCACGCTGCGCGTGGACCGCGCGCGTCTCTCGCGCCTGCCCGCCGACCTGTGTGCGCACGCGCCGCAGCTACGTTCGCTGTGAGTACTCGCACGTGCGCTGGGGTAGAGGACTACCCGCTACCCGCTCGCAGTATACTAATGATCAACTATAACATGCGTTTCGTCATATTGCAGAACTTTAATGTATATCACTATTATAACGGGTGTAAAAAGACGCTTAACATAGACAAGTCTTTTTCTTCCCGTCATTAAGATAATTTTTATAGTTCCGTACCCGAAAGGTGCCAAACGGAACCCTGTAAGCCTCCGCTGTCCGTCAGTCTGTCAGCGGGCTGTATCTCATGAACCGTAATAATTAGACAGTTGAAAGGATGGTGGGCAAAATGTATGGGAGCTGGTCCCACTATCGCCACATCTGTCCGTCAGTTCGTGTTGAGTTTGTGTGTCAGTTTTGACGTTGTGAGATTTTTACGGTTGTGACACAAAAAAAAACAGTTTAGTTTAGATAAGGTGTCAGTTTAGTTAGGTTAGCAATTAAATTTATTCATTTGTGGGTGGTTGAGGTCAGATAGGCAGTCGCTCCATGTAAAATACGAGTATTCAGCTGCATCCGATAAGACTGGAAGCCAACCCCAACATAGTTGGGGAAAGGCTAGGTAGGTTGATTGATTTGTATACATAGATAAAATAAAAATGAATTAATGAATAAGAGTACTTTATTTCCCATGAGAAAAAAACTAACATTTTGATTTATTCAAGCTTCTGGGTCGATAATTATGGAGTCCAGCAGGGCTAACATGACAAGCGCGAGAACGCTCTTTTTCTCGTTTTATCGTAATTTGTCTACGATTCTGACGTCATTCTAATCCCTAACATGACCGCAAACGACGAGTAAACTCGAAAAAGGCACTTTGACACTTCTTTATCGCGCGACGATAAAATTATTAAAAACAAATTATTTTTATGATAGCAACATCGGTGTACGATTCACGTACAGGCAAATTGCTAACGCCGCGACCTACTTTTCGCTACACATTTTATTTACTTTTATAACTATGTATTATATGTAGTTTAGTTGACCAATAGCTGCCGTAGCGCTATAACCGCGGATTAGCGTCCAACGGAACATTCGTGTAACTTTTACGAATAAACAAAATTATCGTGGAGTCTGATGTTTTCGTCAACTCACATCCAACAACTCAACTGTAACTAACTGGCTACCTCTGAGCCAAACATAAAAGTGGTCCTTCGAACCGGATATAACAGATGCGTACTGTCTCTGTTAACGTTAGCGAATCGGTCTAGCTGGTGTACCAGAAGAGCGGATCGCGTTAGTGGGGTGCCGACGCACTTAATATCCAAAACTTGCGGAAACTTCGCAACTTTGGTGAACTAGTACCTGCGGTGATACAACTCTACTCCACCAACGGTCAAACCAGCAACTAATAACAATGGTTCAGAGTGTAACGGAACTGTTAAGCCATCAAGAAACTATCTTCAGAGACTTGAAGCTTATTTGCACCAACTACAAGAAGGACAGACCCACCAGGAAGAACTTGGCGTACCTGGAGGAGCGTCTTTCTCGGCTGAACAATAACTGGGAGAAGTTTGTTCGGAACCATCAACTACTGGAAGAGTCTGGAGCAACAGACCTTCAATACTTCAACGACGACATTTTCAACAGTACGAAGAAGATGTATGAAGAAGTGACATGTTGAAACGTAAATCGGAATTGCCGTCTGCATCTAATAGTAAGACGGAACAACCACCTGCGACGCCTACGCAAGGTAAGGGACAATCGAAATTTACTTTCGACGATATCAAATTCCACATACCTCCTCGGGGAACAAGCGAGTCGACGGAAAAGCAACAAGATCTTTTGCGTCAACAATACTGCAACTTTAGAGCGTTCGAACGCACTGTGGAGAAAATAAACATAGCATCAGCGATACCGATGGAAAAATGGGAATTAGAAGACAACTTAAACACCCTGAAAACTAAATGGGAGCATATCGAAAAGGCAAATTGGGAACTAGACTACATACTACAAGATGAGGACTCAATTTATCAACAGAAATACAATACAACAGAAAACCTTTATGATGACCTAAAAAGGAAACTACAACACAACATCTGGAATAATGCACATTATGAGAAATCTACGCCAAAAATTCAAATACCGGATTTTCATGGAAACTATAACCAGTGGTTGACTTTTAGAGACCTCTATCTCGAAAGTGTATACAACAATCCGACGCTTTCGAAGGCTCAAAAAATGCAACACTTAAAAACAAAACTGAAGGGTGAGGCGGAAAAACTGGTTCGGCATCTTGGCATCAGTGCTGAGAACTACGCATCTAGCTGGGAGATGCTGACCCACCGCTACGATAACAAACGGCTGTTATTCACATCATACATGAACACGCTCCTGAATCAACCTAGTATTCAACAACCAACCGCTGCAAGTATACGGAAGCTTCAAGACATTATGATGGAGTGCTTGAATGGGCTCAAAAACATGGGGCTAGACACCACCAATTGGGATCCGATCGTGGTTCACCTATTGATTCAAAAACTAGATAGCGTTACATATAACGAATATATAAAGGAGATCAAACATCCTAGGGAATTTCCCGACCTGGAAGAGTTTGCCGAGTTTTTAGAATCGAAATTCATGTCACTGGAAGCTCTGCAGGGAAATAGCCAAAGTTATCGTCATCAAATAAACCATGGAAATCGAAGCAGCCTCATAAGGGATCAGAAAACCGATATAACAATAATTACAAGAATAAAACTCAGGGGTCATCGTACTTTAACAAGTCACAAAACTCACAAAAAGCCTTCTTCACGACAGCAAAAACATGCCCAATATGCAAAACTAATCACGTTTTGATGAATTGCGAACAATTCTTGGCTATGAACACAAACAAACGGAATGACGCAGTTCGCAACTTATTTGTAAAAACTGCCTATTCAGCCACGGAGAAAATCAATGCAAATTACGAAAGACGTGTAAATTGTGTCATAAGGCACACCACACACTTATGCATGAAGCTGAAACTGAACTATCAAGCTACAAACAAGCAACAAGGGAGGAAAACCCATCGTCGACCCCTTCGACTTCCTATGGGGTCAACAACTTAATGAAAGAAGAAAAGGAAGTGTTGTTGACAACAGTACTTCTGAAAGTCAAAACAATTGATGGAAACCTCATCAACTTGAGAGGTCTACTTGACCAAGGCTCCCAAGTGAGCCTAATAACGGAAAACGCGGCACAGCGCCTGCGATTACAGCGACGTAAAGTGAACGCTGTAGTATCAGGTGTTGGAACCCTTAGCGGCAACTGCAAAGGGGCAATGAACTTAGAATGCCAGTCAATACATTCAGACTACAAATTCAACTTTGAAGCATTAATTATGAAAAAACTTATAAGCAATTTACCTACTGCATCGTTTTCAATCAGCAACTGGGACTATTTGGAAGACTTAAAACTAGCGGATCCACAGTTCAATCTGTCAGGCCCGATCGATCTACTCTTGGGCGCAGACATCTACTCAGAACTTATCCTAAACGGCGTCATCAGGAGTGATAAGAGATACCCAGTAGCTCAACAAACCAAAGTGGGCTGGATTCTATGCGGGAATGTAAAGACATTCAACTGCTTGGTGACACTTAACGATTTCGAAAACATGGCAAGATTTTGTGTGTGTCGCGGGTTCGATTCCCGCACGGATCAAATATTTGTATGACCTACAAGTAGTTGTTCCGGGTCTGGCTGTTTGTGTATGTGAGTTTAAATGTTTGTGAACGCACCCACAATACAGGAGAAATTCCTAGTGTGGGGCAACGTTTTATAAAAAAAAAAAAAAAAATAAAAAATAAAAATTATATAATTTAATAATTTTTAAATTACAACGCAACTACCACAAGATTGGCAAACGGACAATATGTGGTACAAATGCCTATGAAGCCGAACTTCGAAACAAACTTAAAAAATGCAAGGTCACAAGCATTAGCACAGTTCCTTCAACTGGAAAGAAAAATGCTAAAAAACAAAGAACTCAGATACGAGTGCAAACGTTTTATGAACCAATACATCGCTATGGGACACATGAAACCTGACACAGGAGAAAGTAGGGGTCAAGTCTACCTACCTCACCATGGCGTGTTGAGAGCTGAGTCTACTACAACAAAATTAAGAGTAGTGTTCAACGCATCGTACAAGACAAAAGGAGACAGCAGTCTCAACGATCACATGTACTGCGGTCCGAACTTACAAAAGGATATACTGACACTACTCATTAATTGGAGAACTTACAGATACGTCTTTACGGCAGATGTAGAAAAACTTTATCGGTTCATCTGGCTGAACGAAAAACAGCAACATCTGCAAACTATAATCTGGAGATCATCCCCTAACGAACCTCTACAAGATTGGCAGTTGGGCACAGTAACTTACGGAACGAAAAGTGCACCTTATCTGGCAATACGCACTCTACATAAACTCGCAGAAGATGAAACAGATACCTATCCGGAAGCTGGAAACGTCCTGAAAAACTTTTGCTACATGGATGATTTAGTTTACGGGCAGGATACTATCGACGCATCGAAAACACTGGTCACACAGCTAATTGAGTTGCTGAAAAAAGGAGGATTTAACTTGAGAAAATGGAAAACGAACGAACCGATTATCTTGGAAGACTTGCGAGATGATCAAAAGAGCCGCAATACGAACATCGACTTTAGCCCAGAACAAACAACAAACTCAAAAATGTTGGGCATGAGGTGGAATCAAGACAACGATAGCTTCACATACCAATCTACCAATCAAGAAAAAGCAGACAAAACGCGTACTACTGAGCGAAATAAGCAAGCTATACGACCCACTTGGATTACTATCAATAATAAAAACCAAACTTCTGTTCCAAAAAATCTGGATAAGCAAAATCAACTGGGATGAACGCTTACCCGACGATCTTGCTACGGAATGGGAAACTATAAGAAAAGATATCCCGTTGCTAAACAAACTTTCCATACCACGATGGTTGCAATGTCAAGAAAACAACCTAGAGATACACGGGTTTTGCGACGCAAGTGAAAAAGCTTACGCGTGCGTCATTTATAGCCGAGTGAAAAATCAAGCCGGCGAATACAAAATTACGCTAATTACGGCGAAAACAAAAGTTGCACCAATCAGCAATAGGATAACCGTACCTAGAATGGAACTCTGCGGGGCTGTTTTACTAGCCAAACTGCTAGAAAAGGTTCAGAACACTCTCTGCAATAAAAACCTACATTTAAGGTGCTGGAGCGACTCCAAGGTCGTTTTGGCTGGATGAAGGGCGATATAAACCGATGGGAGAAATATGTAGCTAACAGAGTGAAACAAATAAACAGCATTATTTCGGCAAACTGCTGGAACTATGTGAAGTCAGAAGAAAATCCAGCTGACTGTGCAACTCGAGGGCTCACACCTTTTCAACTCCTAGATTTTAAACTTTGGTGGAATGGACCAGATTGGTTAAAAACAAACATGCCAAAAATCCATCAAGACAATCGCCTGACCTACACAACAAACACTGAGTTGCAAGAAATAAACTGCTGCGCAGTCACATACAAGAATTGTGAAATAATTGATACATTACTGAATAAACACAGTAATTATAAACGCGTAATACGAGTGCTTGGATGGATTTTACGACTGAGCAATATTCGTAAGCAAAAACGCATACTAAACTCAACCAATAACTTAGCCGACCGCGATAACAAAAAGGAGGTTATGTGTTTGTCACCACAAGACATTAAGGGAGCAACAGAATTGGTCATCAAGAACGTTCAAAATGAAAACTATGGCGACGAAATTGAATGTTTAAAGAATAATCGACCAATATCAACAAAAAGCAACTTGCTAAAGTTAACCCCATTTCTTGACGACAGTGGAATACTGCGCGTGAAGGGGCGACTAGAATACTCAACTTTATCTCCCGAAGCTAAACATCCTATTATTCTTCCGGCTACAAGAAGATTAACGGAGCTTATTATTCAAGAGGCTCATCGCGACACTCTCCATGGAGGCGCCCGGCTCACTTTGGCCCATTTACGTCAAAAATGTTGGGTCATTGGAGGTAGCAGAACAGTCAAGAAGGAGCTTCGACAATGCGTCCGATGTCATCGTTTCAAACCAAACCGAAACATCCAACTGATGGCAGACTTGCCAAAGGAGCGAGTAACTCCATCAAGACCGTTCATAAACACGGGCGTCGACTATACCGGACATGTTGATGTGAAAATCAACAAAGGAAGAGGAGTCAAAACTTGCAAGGCTTACATAGCAATTTTCATATGCATGGTGACCAAAGCTGTGCATTTGGAATTGGTGTCGGACCTGACTACGCAAACGTTCCTCGCCACATTCAAGAGGATGTGTGCCCGCAGGGGTACACCCCGACACGTATTTTCCGACAACGGAACGAATTTTGTGGGCGCAGCAAAACTACTTCAACAGGAATTTGAACAACACAATACGTTTAAAACTTCTGAATTCTTCGATGAGATGAGCCACTTACAAATTGAGTGGCATTTCAATGCACCACTTTGGCCAACAGCTGGAGGCCTGTGGGAGGCTGCCGTCAAAGCCATGAAATATCACCTACATCGAGTACTGGGGGAACAGAAGCTTACTTTCGAACAATTTACTACCTTACTAAATCAAATTGAATCCTGTCTTAACTCTCGTCCGCTGTGCCCACTAACAGAGGATATCGAAGACCTGGAATGTTTAACTCCTGGTCACTTCCTCATTGGCGGCCCCCTACTGTCACTACCACAAGAAGAGCAAGATTTTGCTGAGCACGATCTAAGAAACAGATGGAGGCTTGTTGAACAAATGAACGTGCACATCTGGAAGCGCTGGTCGAATGAATATCTACATCAACTGCAAATCCGAAGCAAATGGCAGCACCCAAAAGAAAACCTGAAGCAAGGAAGCCTAGTATTAGTTAAAGATGAACACTTACCACCTGGCCGATGGGCTATAGGAAGAGTCCAAGAACTACATCCAGGCGCCGATGGTCTAGTACGGGTTGTTACCTTGAAAACTAAGAAAGGGTCACTTAAACGACCAATAACGAAGCTTTCACCATTACCGCTGAAACTCGAAGAATCAAGAGTAAACGAAGAGGAAGAGAAAAGGACACCTACTCCGGAAACTAAAAAACGGGGAGGCACAACAAAAAACAAGAACCATTGGCTGTCACTTGTTTTCCTATCCATACTAGCAATGATGGGATTTGCACAATCAGCGCCAACGACCAATAACTTAAAGGTTACACCTATACCGAGCAATCATCCGATTTACTTCGATGAAGCTGGGAAAATACAGCTAATACATAAAATAAATAATTAAATAATTTATTTTGGACCAAACACTTGATAACATTTTATAAACCTGCCAAACTGCGTTACAGTGTGTCGGCAGGATTAGCGCTCGTCTTAGAACATTTGGTAAAAACATCAGTAGGTACAAATAGTATAAGGACGGTAAGAACGTTTTGTTGATTAGAATTTATTAATTATTGTCACATGTTGCGACTATTTCGTTCAAAAGTTCCGCTTTTAATTTATTTCCCAGTGCTCGCCTGCTAATCACACGACTATGTGTTCTCAGCCAGTCGATACTATTGAACAGTGTAGGGGTCAAATACTTATTGGTTCTTTTGCCGTAGTAATTTTTTACTGGTGCTCGCACGAATTTACGTTCTCTAACGCTTCTCGTATTGTAAGTGTTTTGCACAAGTACTTTAAATTGATCGTTATAGAACTGCTCTAGAACCACTAAGTACTTGACCTTTTCATGCACGGGAAGCACCTTACATACAACAAAAAGTTTTTCATAATTTTCTTTACACTCGAGTTTTAGTTTTGGGTTAACAAGGTATTTCATAAATCGAACACACAACAAACACACACATGACGAATGGACCCTATTGGTTTACTACAACTTAACGTCATACTGGCAAGCAACTGATCAGATCAATGATTATGTGAACCAAATAGATAAACTATGCCAAAGAATATCACATGAGTACACGCCTTGCGAAACAATTGTCGGCTACCTACGTCATGAACTGAGTCACCTAGCTGACTACAACTCTATGCTGCTTACTCAACACTCAAGACCAAAACGAGGTTACTTTGATGGAGTTGGGAAGTTAACAAGAACTCTTTTCGGAGTGCTCGACGCAGACTTTGCCGAAAAGTACGAAAGGGATATACAGAATCTACAATCAAATGATGACTACCTATTACAACTTATGAAAAACCAAACATTAATTGTAGAGGCTGAAAACAACATTATAAAAAGAAACACTGCCTTTATGGATGAACAATTCAAAACATTGCGCGTCTACATGAATCAAACTTGCAGCGAAATCACAAAAATAGTGAACGAGGCGCAAATGCCATTCACGATGAATGACATAAATTCCGCTGCCGTGACGTCAACTTTGATTTTAAGTGATTTAAATCGAATATTGGAAATGCTGATAAATGCTCTCGCCAACATTTACAGAGGACATTTATATACGCATCTATTTCCGGCTAACCAACTTATCGAGCAGCTAAACTTAATATCCGGAAGGTTGCCACAGGGATTGTCGTTACCTGTAAAGGACTTTCAAAGGGATTTTAAAAATATCTATGACCTCAACCATGTGAAGGCTCGAATTACAAACAACTATATGCTATTTGAAATACACGTCCCTTTGCTGAGCGATGAAGACTACAAGATATATCGAGTCATACCAATACCGTTCCTTAGACAAGGACATTTAAAACTCGTACAACCAAGTTCAAGCTTCATCGCAATCAACTTTGTAAAAAAACTTTTACATAACAATGGAAGACCAAGACATGCGCCAATGTACGTCTTATGGAGAAGACGAATTCATTTGTGTTGCGCGTAATCCTGTCTACAACATGCACGATAAAGACGCACCATGTGAGGCCCAAGTCTTCAACCAACAAGAATCTTTATCATGCGTCCTCAATGACGTAACCTGCAAAGAAACCTGGACAAAGCTTTACAAGTCAAACATGTGGCTATTTACATTGTGCGGAAAACAGCTGATGCGCGTCATATGTAACGATCAAGTTACGCCAGCGGTCATTGACGGGACTAGAAAACAAAGTGCTTACTGCAGAAAAAGGACGCCACAATATTTACACACAATCAGCTAGGAAGCAGTTTTAACATGGAACCAGAGATAGAAATACCAACTATAAATTCAACAATTAACAACATCTTTGATCTCGGCTGGAAGAATGCAAAATTAAATATAACAGAACAAGAAATGCCAACTGCAGTAGAAATAAGAAAAATTGACCAGCAGTTGGAATTCCAGAAAAACAGAGAAATATTACCGAAGGCGTCTGACATGTCAAGTCACGACATCTATCTCTACTCGGTTACTTCGTTGTTGTTGGGAGGAATCGCTGTGCTTGCCCTCTATATTATCATTAAACGATGGTGCAAAACAAAGAAAGGAGTTAAAACACTCTCTGTCAAAACAGGACTGACACCTAGAGGAAGGGATAACTTTGGAGGGGACATCGAGCTACAAGAAATACATTCGACAGCAGCGGAGCCCGTTTACAGCGAAGCCCGTTTACAGCGAAGCAAGACAGCCGAAGAAAGCATTTCACTTTGACGAATTAAATTGAGTGTTATACTTATACTTTTACATTTATACTTTTACACATTTACTATTGTTTACTATTTAACTTTAATTATTTACTTAACATTTTTCTTATACTATTACTTTTTTGTAATGGATGCTCATCCCACTTTTCCCTCGGGAGCATGTACGATTCACGTACAGGCAAATTGCTAACGCCGCGACCTACTTTTCGCTACGCATTTTATTTACTTTTATAACTATGTATTATATGTAGTTTAGTTGACCAATAGCTGCCGTAGTGCTATAACCGCAGATTAGCATCCAACGGAACATTCGTGTAACTTTTACGAATAAACTAAATTATCGTGGAGTCTGTGGTTTTCGTCAACTCACATCCAACAACTCAACTGTAACTAACTGGCTACTTCTGAGCCATACAATCGGCTTGAAGTTCTGTTTCATTCATTCAATTTTATGCATGGAATTATGTACTTTATTGAATAAACGTCTCTCTCTCTTAATTATTCTCTCTTTTAATGATTAATTTTTTATGTAACCGACTTTTTGATTAAAATTAAATGATTTCTTTGGCATGCTGAAATTAAAATACAAAATGACGGAAATTAAAATTAGTGGCATCTATACTCATTAGATAATCACCACAAATGACAAATGGGCCGACGATCGCAATTTGACAAATCGAAGTTTATTATTGTAACAGTCACCATAAAGTCCACGACATTGCAAATTTTGTTAACCACCATACTCACCAAAAGGACTGACGTTCAAATAAATTAGCAGGTGGTGTTGATTCCGCTAGGTTAGATATTACCATACAGCGATTGATTTGCCTAGATTTCGTTAATTTATTTATTTAATCGCCATAATTGGCAAAGCGACTGGTTGTTACTGAAAGGAATAGTCGTCTACGTGATAGTGCTTCCCCCTCCACTACAGTACACCGGTGTACAGCAACATTAAAAAAAAAAATTGCCTACAATAAGTACGACTATGAATCTGCCATCTTTTTTCGAGTTTTTTTATGTATCATAATTTTGTCTTTTTGTCTACTCTTATCGTCGTCAAAATCGAGGACGACTAAATACGACAAAATGACTGATTATCTCGTGTTGAACTGTCAAAAATCGAGATAAAAAACGTGTCATGTTAGGGTTTGTCGACAAAACATCAAGTTTGACAGAACGTGTCGAGTATTTTGTATGGCGTAGCTGTCAGAAAACGATAAAACTACAAAAATAGACAAAAATTTGTCGCGCGAAAGTGGATATATGTCGCGTGTGTCATGTTAGGCCTGCTGAAACAGTTCCTTCGATAAATACTATCTTCATACCTTGTCGTACTCAAAAACCAAATAATGACCATCACATGAGCGCAACATCCTAAAGTCCTGTTGCCAGTTCTACATGTGCAGTAATAATGATTTAAAGATGCCAAACCTCTTTCATCTTCATTAATTAAGGGAAGTGAATAGAGTGCCGTAAGCAGCAGGCTGTCACTGTCGGATAAGGTGCCGCCAGTTTGCGGCATAATAGTGGTGCTATCTACATTCTAGACTAGTTTAAAGTGCCGTGAACATTGCATTGTCACTTGTTATTTTGGTTGATTGTTGAGGTTAGTTCGCTGCCTTTTGATTTGTATTTATTTTACTACATGATACATCAAAAGTCACTACAATGACTGAATTTACGTCGTTAAAAGATTTATTTTCATATATTATTGAGATTATAATAATAATAAACATTCAGAAGACAATATCTGAAAAAAATTGTAAATAAGTACGCAGAACTCAAAGATGAAGTAAATAGAATATGGCGCCAAAAAAAAGTGTACGTGGTCCGTACAGTCCTCTCCACAACCGGCGTTATCCCGAATCACCTTCTCCATAGCCTTAAATTACTAAACCTAAAAGAAACCCTCATATCACTCTACAAAAAGCTGCAATTTTAAATGCATGTCGAATTGTCAGAAACTTCATGCAAATTTAGATGAAAACGAAACACACCACACGCTGCATTTACTTGGCTTCGGTCCGCAAATGTCAGCCAAAGAGCTGAGAAGAAAAAACACTCTACAAATATAAATAATAATAATACCATTTATTTCAGGCGACACAGGCCTATAGAAAAATACCTTAACCTAAAGATACATATTTTAAAATAAATAAAACTTAAAAACTTGTGTTAATGCATAGCTTAAAACTATGATAGTAGCACTTCACTTCACTGACTTGTCCTTGTGCTGCCCTGTGGTACTTGTCCGCGGAAATGACGGAACACCACATTCTGCGGCCAAGTCTTCCTCCATGACGACGGACAGAAGAACAATATTTTATATATTATACAAAATGCACTGTTACTACTGTGGATGCTAGGAGAACTTAGGAAAAAGAGCGAGCGAAGCGAGCTCGGGACCTGAACCACTCCGAGTAGCGTGAGCGAGCGAAGCGAGCGAACAAAGTCGCCGCCATCCCTTTCCAGGTTTTTTTTACCAATGACCACGCCGTATAATATCGCGTGCGGGTTTTTAAAACGATGTACTAGTATGCCACAAGCTGACGGCTATACCTAGCCGGTAGTGATAGAATGCCGTTTGCGGCACTCTATACTCTGCCATAATTAAAATGTATGTGTAGGAACGTCTTACTCTTGTATATCTGGACTGTGTTCTTGGTCGCAAAAGCCATTTATCAGTTCCAGAAATACCCATATTATTGATATCGGGAACTAATCGTTCGCTGTAGGCTGTAGTAATTTAAATCTTTGCCAACTTCAGTTGGTTACGTCCCTAGAGCAAACAGAATCAGTTCATTTTCTGATAGTCTGGGAAAAGTCTCTAACCTAGGCAAGTCAGCACGCATTGACTGGAACGGCACCTGCTCTCTATTCAGATTGCGCCTTATGACATATTCACCCAAGATATTCTGCAGTCTTGTCTTTCAAGAGCTCTCTGTATTATTTGTGGCGCATGTTCAGTGTCAGTAATAGGAACTTGAAAAGCAATAGCGCACCAATTCTGAAGTCCTCAAACATATGACACATGGCACTTTTTAGTATTGTTAAATCTTTCTATTAAATACTTAATGCAATCAAAACCGATCAATAATTGATTTAACGAAAAATACTTTAGATACATGTAGCTCGGTTCTTCTCGGATATATTTTGATGGTGACATAATAAAAAAGATTCAGTATTATATGCTCTTTTAAGTAATTCACACTTGGTAACTGGCGGTACTACTGGGACCATTGTCGCCCACCATCCTTTTCACAGATTGTGTATTTCTATTGCCGCCACAAAAACAAAAATAAAATAAAGTTAAAAATTTAAGGGGTAACGCAAGAAACGTGTTTTTTCGGCTTTTTTTGCTAAATATTGTACGGTGGTACGGAACCCTTCGTGTGTGAGTTCGACTCGCGCTTGACCGGTTTTTGTAATGGACCATACCTGGGATCTTTTTGGTTACGGAGATAATAATGTATAATGCCAAAGATTAAAAAAAAACAAGCCAAAAACATGTTTTAAATACTTTAGATACTCCCACAATCCCTGGACCGTTGCATGCACCCACAAGCACCATGGTTAACATGGCTTGTGTGCGTTACATAGTGCACTACGGCAAACAGCGAATTTTCACGCCAAAAATAAAAGTCCCAGCAATTATTTTTGCACCAAGTTACCTAGATTGATGTTTAGAATGCGTAGATTACGGCTTCGTGATGGGTTTGTTTACACCCTGTGTGTGCGTTGTGTCTGTTTCTGGATCAGTACGAACCTGTTGTCTACAAATACAACACAAAAGGCAAAACAAGACTGTGATATAATTTAATTGTAACATCTTGCATGCCATGTGTGTGTATACTCATGTTTTGGACAAATAAATGATCTTTATCTCTTTATAATATACTTATTTTACTATTCCTAGCAAGACTTATATCAGGTGAGAAAAAATGTGCGACGACTTATAGAGTCTTCCAATGAAACCGGGCTTTACAAATCGAATATCGATTAGAATTTAGCTTGTCGAAATAGAAACTAGAACGTGGCCACCACACGGCAGTAGCAACAGAAGGAGTACTCCACACAGGGCGCGAAACTGAGCTGCAATCCGATACCAATGAAATAGAAACTAGAACGTGGCCACCACACGGCAGTAGCAACAGAAGGAGTACTCCACACAGGGCGCGACACTGAGCTGCAATCCGATACCAATGAGTTTTTTTGCTTATGTCCACAAAATAACTCTTACTTCTGTTAGAATGATCTAAAGAAAATCTAACATGAGAGGGCGTAAAACAATGTCTTGCGCTGCGACCACGCCTTCTCTACCTTCTTGTTCTTTTCGTGTCGGTGGTACTCATCTTCGTTGTTTTTTTTTTTAATATTGTATGTGCCCAGTAGGTGGCCACGTTGATTGCGGCATCAGTGATATTTTTTAGGGCATCCGAGGTGCAGTTGAACGGGCACCTAAGACACTCCAACAAGTGGGGCACGGTCTGATCAGAAGCACCGCACTCCAACACCCAGCGGTTGTTGGATGGTTCAGTGATCCCCACTTCGACAAATTGTGTCTGCAGCGGCCTACTTGGGTACGCAATCGCTTTCCATGTAGGCCACTGCAGATCAAGCCCGGGAGGCATATGCTCATGGGGCTTAACAAAGTCAGGAGGTGGTGGATGCCGTAATGTTGGTCAGTAATGGATGTCGTAATGTTTTCCTAGTACGACGAGTGCCATTAACAACTTACCTTCTACGTCAGTGAAAGTCACTGATTGATCCGCGTACAAGAAGCGTTCAGTGTGTTGGGTTATTAAGCTGGTCCTTTGTGTAGATGTTAAAAAGCGTTGGCGCCAACACACTGCCCTAAGGAAGACCGTTCTTTTGCCGTTGCGTCGCCATCTACTCTTACCAGACTGGAAACAAACCTGAAGGTTTGTTCTCTTCTCTCCGCCTAAGAGCAGTGATACCTTACTAGAAGTGGGTCTTCTCCTTTTAATTTGCGAGAGGGCGCCGCGCGTGGCGCTCGCTCTGGAGGATAAACTCTGGCAAGGACGACCTCATCTGCATAGTAAGGCGCGCGCTAATCACCCGCCCCTGCCCCACTACATATACTTACGAGTACAACTCATCCGCTCCTCATTATTAGCTAACATTTCTTTATTTACACACAATTGATATTATAAAAAAAAGGCGAAACAAAAAGATAATGATTACAAATTGACAATTGCATGTACTTACTGCCTACAAAAAGTAAAGGTCTCCGGCGAGCGGCGCGTCGCGTCGCTATATTCGCCATCTGTTTTCCTGTCGGTAGTCGGTACAAGCTCGTCACCCGCGATTACGAGCGTGATACGTTACTGACCCGATGACCCACTTCCGAAACACTGAGAGTTATTTACATTGAGAGGTATAATCTGCTAATTGCCCATTTGAATGTTAATTGGCGAAGTTTTGTGTTAACGTATTCATGAGCAGTAGGTACTCCTACGGGACGTCCGTCGCAGGCTCGGCCGAACGATCTCATATACATTGTAACAAGGTCTGTCCGCAGGGACGTGAAGCTGAACGTGCTGCAGCGCGTGCCAGAGCTGCGCGACTGCACCGAGCTGCGCGTGCTGTGAGTGCTCACTCGTTCACGTACACGTGCACTGGTCGGTACATGTTGTGATGTAAGATATTTGTGCGCAGAGACCTGTCGGGCAATGAGATCTCGTCGCTGGACGGCGACTCGCTGCGCGGGCTGCGGCGCCTACACGACCTGCTGCTGGCGCGCAACCGCGTGCGCCGCCTACCCGCCGACGTGTTCACGCACACGCCGGACCTGCAAGTACTGTAAGTACACACACACACACCCTCAGTCGACCTCCGCATACCAGCTTAATGGAGAACGAGTGGCGACGTCATACGATCGCACGCACGATCCGGTGACGCGTGTGAGTATGCAGCTGTACAGATGCTATCGACGCTGATACTAGCGCCCGGCGACCGGCGACCGGCGACCGGCGACCGGCGACCGGCGACCTACATACATCCACGAGCGAACTCTGCGACCTTCGCGGCTATACTCCTAACTGCTGCCGAACTTAGGTTATTTTTATTCCAGAAATCTGAACGGGTAATACTAAATAGGTACATTAAATACCAGCACAAGTTCTAAATGGAATTGGCATATAAATAATCGAAGGCCGATGTAATGGAGTCTATCGCCATTTATCGCGAGGAGCTCAAACCCAATTCAATCTACTTAATTTAATTCGATGTTCAGTCCAGATCAAACTCAAGGCTTCGGGAGGGTGGCGAAACGAGCCTGAATACGTCAGTAACATACCTAGATGTATTTGCAACGGATACGCAGTTGGCTCGAATATATTATACGATAGGTACATTACATTCTAAGAGAAATTAACAACATAACGTTTCTGCTCATTGCGACGTCAGGGGTAACGCGGCATCAGGTAAAGCATACTTAATAATAACACGGCTCCTCCCCCGGCCGGATTACCGCCATTTTTTCCCAGATATAAGCATTTTCTATACTCGTATAATATTATATTTTACGCCGTCGTGGAAATTGTCGTGCGTCGCCACAATGTTTTTATGAGGAGATAAAAAATAGCGCAACAGCGAACAGCGGCTATCTGCATATTACGATCAAGTGAGTCAGTTAATGTAGCGTTACGTTACGAGATCGTAAAAGGAAGTCGATCTGCCGCTTTATGTACCCCCGGTACAGCGGGGCCGTGGGGTACTTATCGCGGCGGCATCGCTCCGTGTCGCGCCGCGCCGGCATCGCGTCCCGTCTCGCGTCTGCTGAGCCGCGGCGCGCCGGACCTCGGGAACGGCTGCGAAACTCCGGCACTCCGGCGTGCGCCCCGCAACGCAACAAAGCGCGCCCCCAAGTGGCTTAAGTACTTACATATTTGCATGAATAAATCTCATGATAATCGAGGGGCAGGCTAACTTTATTGAATAATTCTTTGATTTTGTTTTCCCGTTTTTTATAAGGTACCTAATGTTCCCATCTCATCGATAGAACCTGACAATACAAAGATGTACCTACATCTTTGCATTGCATTGTCAGGCCTTATTTCATGTAATTAATTTTACTGAATGTCCGTTAAATACGACTGTTTTTCTGTACATCATACTTGCTCATACAAAACAAGTAGTCACCGCGAACCTTACAATCGACAAACTGTTGCTATACAATTCGACCGGCGTCAAATGTTGTTCGAGCGCTTTCTCGTCGCGAGTCATCGAGTAAGTATTCCTAAAGCGAGCCAGCTTTAGGAATACTTACTCCTGCGCGTGTTTTTTCGAAACATTACACAAAAAAACTGACACATAAACATTTATTTTCATACAAAACGTCGTGTTTGCATACACAAATGTGTTTGGCCACGCCTCTTTGTTGCGATGTTTTTGTGTAAAAACACGCGCAGGAAGCGGAGTGGATTGTGTTCTAGCAGCTCTCAATATATACAGTACAGCCAGTTGGGATCTATTTCACTCGGCGATGGCCGTTTTGCGTGGTCATTTGACGCCATCGATCACTAATAGTGATCGATGTGTGACGCATATTTGTCCCCAACTTATCCTTTTTACGCGCTTACGGCGAAGCAAAAAGAAGGGCTATGATTTTGACCGGTATGTATGTAAGAATGTTCATCTGTTACCTCATATCTTCTAAACCACATAACAAAAACATCACGTCTTGTTTTCCCGAAGGGTTGGGCAGAGGTGTCCCTGTAGCAGGTACATCCACATTTCGCCAGTTATGTTTAAGTCCCATGTAATAGGGGGCGAGCCTATTGCCATCAACCGGGCACAAATCCAGACTCCGAGCTGCTACTGAGAAATTTCTGATAGAAAAACCCAATCACACTTTGCCCGACCCGGGAATCGAACCCAGGACCTCATGCTCAGCAGTAGCGCTTGCTACCACTAGACCACAGCACGAGACCAACGAGGCAGTTCATCTTCTAAACTACTTATCATAATTTAACAAAATGAGGTATCGTTGGAAGCGTCTTGATCGTCCGCTGGTTATAGGCTAATGTGACGTCGCCCTTTAGAGGAAATAAAGTCACGAACAAATAAAACATCATCAAACATCATGTTGGGTATCAAATGAAAGGGCTTAAAGTATACAACATGTAAAAAAAACCCTGTCCGATCCGTGAGGGTGTAAAAAAAATTGTCGAATTTTTTTCACTGAGGATTTTTACCCGGTTATTACATGGGGCGCGAGTGGCTGTTTAGCGGGTCAATAAAAGGCATAACTTATGACCCCTTTTGAAAATTTGCTAATTTTTAGGGTTCCGTAGTAAACAAGGAACCCTTATAGTTTCGTCATGTCCGTCTGTCTGTCTGTCTGTCTGTCCGCGGTCTAGCCCCAAGACTGTTAGTACTAGAAAGTTGTAATTTGGCATGGGTATACATATTAATCATGCCAACAAAGTGGTAACATAAAATTATGAAAATTTTTTTTTTTTAGGGTACCTCCCCTACACGTAAAGTGGAGTGGATGTTTTTTTTCCATCCCTTGGTGTGGGGACACCAAGGAATAGAAAAAAAAAAAAAATCTGTTTGATTTATGCCCGAACACGTTTGGCTCCGGATTTTTAGGGTTCCGTAGTAAACAAGGAACCCTTAAAGTTTCGTCATGTCCGTCTGTCTGTCTGTCCGCGGTCTAGCTCCGAGACCCTTAGTACTAGAAAGCTGTAATTTGGCATAGGTATACATATTAATTACGCCGACAAAGTGGTAAAACAAAATTAGAAAAAGCAGAGATATTTTGTATAATTTGTACAACGAGAAGTCCTGACCTCTGATCCAGCCCTTCATAATTATGTTAGAAACTATTCTAAGATATTTAAACGAGTCTGCGCCCAAACTAAATCAAAATTAATAAGTAACAAAATTATTATTTCTAACAATAAAATAAAAGCTGTGTGGCAGATAATTAATAAAGAAACTGGAAACACAAAACAGCGAGGTCAGAATGAATTGTCTTTAAAAATTAAGAATGAAACCATTTCATATAAGTTTAAAGTTGCTGAGACGCTAGAAAAGTTCTTTACCAACATCCCATTAGAGGTTACGAAATCTCTCCCCTCATCATCAATAGTAGCTGAATCCCTTTTAAAAGAAAATTTCAGTAAGGACATTCCAAGTTTTGAATTCAAGCCCATTTCTATTGTCACAATTAAAAAAGCATTTAAAAGTCTTAACATAACAAAAACACAGAAGACTTATGGGGGATTTCCGTTAAGGTTCTTGGGGATATCATTGACAAAATTGTCCTAACAAGCATATTTAATCAATGTTTAGAGAGCGGTACGTTTCCAGATTTACTGAAACATAGCAAAGTAGTACCAATTTTCAAATCGAGTAGTAAGAGTGATCCCTCAAATTATAGACCTGTGCTACCAGCATTGAGTAAAATATATGAAAAAATAATGCAGAAAAAATAGGTCTCAATTTAAAACTTGATGGCAAGAAACTAGATGCTATTATGGAAACTGTGTTTCTAGGAATTACTCTAGATTCGAAATTGCAATGGGGCGCCCACATTAGAGCTCTTTCAGGTAGATTAAGTTCAGCTGCATATGCAATAAGAAAAATAAGGCAGTTAACTGATGTAGCCACAGCTAGGTTAGTGTATTTTGCTTATTTCCACAGTATTATGTCTTATGGCGTTTTGCTGTGGGGATTGGCAGCTGACGTAGATTCAATTTTCATTTTACAAAAGAGGGCATTTCGCGCGATCTACATAATGAGTCCTCGTGAGTCCCTTAGAAAGAAATTCAAAGAAATTGATATACTGACTCAGCCTTCTCTTTATATCTTAGAATGTATTTTGTATGTTCGCAAAAACCTAGGACTTTTCAAAATAAGAAGCGATTTCCATAATATAAATACACATAGTAAACATGAAATTGTGAAACCCAAATTTAGATTAACTAAAACTAGTAAGTCATTTCTTATAAACGGTATCCGCTTTTATAACAAGTTGCCAAAGTCTGTTACAGAACTAAGCGATGGGAAGTTCAAAACCCACATCAAACGTGTCCTAATCAAAAAAGCATATTATAAGATTAAAGACTACGTTGAAGACAAGGAAGTTTGGCAATAATTCCTTCTGCACATGTGGCTTCCCTGGTACCTCATTAACGGCATAACAATGTAAATGTCTATTAACTGCTCCCAAATTACGATGATTTTTTTATTTTACTTTTTTTACATACTTCATTGACTAAAATCTTTTCAGTATTTGACATTATATACCTACAATTTTCTATTTGTTTTTTTATCAAATTAGATTTGTTACAGCTGTAGTGGCAATCATGTCATTTGGTTTAAATAGGTTCTTATTTTTATTATTTTGTTTATCTTTTCTTTTAGATTTTGTGAATGTGAGAACGTTGTAGGCTGTAAACTTGTGTACCATTTTTTATTTTACTAAGTACCTGGTACTTGTTGATAGGCTTACACTGTCCTCCCATACCTATTAACACTGTAATTTGAAAACATTGTAGAAACAATTTATTTTGAAAAGAGTAACCGTGGAGTTTCTTGCCGGCTCTTCTCCATAGGAAGCGACCAATTGGAACCGTGCACCTAGCTTCTGACGTTTCATAAGTGCCCTTGTAGGTTTATGTGAAATAAAATAATTTGATTTGATATGAAAAACATTTTTTTTAGGGTACCTCCTCCCATACACGTAAAGTGGTATTGTTTTTTTTATCCCTTGATGTGGGGTATCATTGGAAAGGTCCTTCAAAACCATTGTGAGTTTGGGTAAACCATTTTTGGATTCAGGGATTCGTTTGCGAAAAATATTAAGCTTTAAAATGCTAATTTTTGTTAGAGTCAAGTGTCCCCCCCCCCCCTGCCAGCTAAATGGTTGGTTTTGGATGTGTGAAAAAAATCACAGTAGTAGTTTATATTACGAAATTAAAGGGAAAACTATCACAGCTAAGTAGGCTTTACAAGTTAACGAGTAAATTGACCAACTTAACTTTGCAGTTGCAAAAACATGTTTTCCCATACATTTCGTATGGGAGAACATGTTTGTTTTTGGGATAAATTCATCCCAACTACGGAACCCTTCACTGTGCGTGATCCGACACACACTTGGGCGGTTTTTTTTATTTGTCTCTCTGTGATATCTTGTTTAAACCTTTTTACTTGACTTTTTTGTCGTAACTAGGTTTTAGTTTTTTTTTTTTTTAATTGTGTTCTTTGCGTCTTGTTTACCGCAAATAAAAGTATTTTCTTTCTTTCTTATTTTAGTACAGATGAACAGTACTGAGCGTGTTCTGTTGCAGGAACCTGGAGGACAACCTGATCGAGCACATCGACATGGAGACCTTCGTGCCCGTCTCCAAGCTGGAAGACTTGTACGTACTCACAGTATTCACTCACAGTTGCATGGACTGGTGTGCAAGGAAGTCCTCATCCATACGTACCTCTGTGGGTACATACGAGTATTTATGTAGTAGTAAGCTTCTTAGAACAGAGGAAAGTGTTACGGAATGCATCATTATTCATAGTGTGATTTAAACAACGGTGTGCAACCCAGTGTTATACAATGAGAAGGACTTGGCCACAAAAGCCTTTTAGCAAGATAACTACGATCCACAATAAGTATTTATCGAACCGATTCGCATAACAATAAACTCAAAAAGGAGATTGGGCGAGTCTGCCTGCGATTCTGTCTGCGAGAATATTTCTCATTATGAAGATTCTCTTGATTAGTACGGAAGGAGCTACAGAGCCCTAAGTATTATTGAAATTCTGGTATTTCGCCAATTAATTAACTTTAAGTATGCCATGCAAACATCATCTTTTAAGCCTATCACCGTCCACTTTAAAACATGGCCTTTACCTACTCTCATGCCGTTAGAGGAACAATGTTTCTAAGAGTCGGTCGGACATAATGTTAAACATGGCCTCTTATACTCTCAGGCCGTTTGAGGAACAATGTTTCTAAGAGTCGGTCGGACATAATGTTAAACATGGCCTCTTATACTCTCAGGCCGTTTGAGGAACAATGTTTCTAAGAGTCGGTCGGACATAATGTTAAACATGGCCTCCTATACTCTCAGGCCGTTTGAGGAACAATGTTTCTAAGAGTCGGTCGGACATAATGTTAAACATGGCCTCCTATACTCTCATGCCGTTTGAGGAACAATGTTTGTTTCTAAGAGTCGGTCGGACATAATGTTAAACATGGCCTCCTATACTCTCAGGCCGTTTGAGGAACAATGTTTCTAAGAGTCGGTCGGACATAATGTTAAACATGGCCTCCTATACTCTCAGGCCGTTTGAGGAACAATGTTTCTAAGAGTCGGTCGGACATAATGTTAAACATGGCCTCCTATACTCTCATGCCGTTTGAGGAACAATGTTTCTAAGAGCCGGTCGGACATAATGTTAAACATGGCCTCCTATACTCTCAGGCCGTTTGAGGAACAATGTTTCTAAGAGTCGGTCGGACATAATGTTAAACATGGCCTCCTATACTCTCATGCCGTTTGAGGAACAATGTTTCTAAGAGTCGGTCGGACATAATGTTAAACATGTCCTCCTATACTCTCAGGTCGTTTGAGGAACAATGTTTCTAAGAGTCGGTCGGACATAATGTTCAACCTGTCAAACCTCCCGGTCATGTTCGTGAACGGGCGCCGTCTGTTGAAACTGGTCATCTCTTATCTGCCAGGGCTTATTTTTAATCTGATATTTTGAATTGTTTTTGTACATTTTTCTCTCATATAGAAGCAACAGGAATAATGTACCCAGGATTTTGTAATAACTATATACATATAAAAGAGTGTCCTTGGAGTTTCTTGCCCGTTCTTCTCCATAGAAATCCACGTTTTGGAATGGGCAACTAGCTTCAAATTTCTGACTAACTGACCGACTCTTTGACAATCCAAAAGTGCCTGTAAATGGTTTTATTGGAATAAATGCTTTGAGTTTGAGTTTTTCAATACTGTTAAGACAATATTGCATTGAAAAGGTTTAGAGGTTTGGAAGAACGTTTGTTACTACTACGAATTATTAGTTTGTTCGGCGTCAAAGCGTCCTAAAGGTGACGTTAATAACATCGACACGTAGTTCTCGTCATAAGTTAAGGTAGGCAGACATGTATTGTTCAACAACATTTTGGCTACAGTGGTAAAAATACCTCAAACCAAAATGTTCTCTTCTATAAAAAGTATAAAACAATGTAGTTTTTCGTGTCTCTCTGTGCGTGTTCGCTTAGTTCTCCTAAGCTGTGTCTAGTTCTTTTAAGTTCTTCGCCGTTATTAAGAGAACTTATTCCCGTAGGTTTATTTGTATTACGGGGGAGGGGGGGAAAGGCAACCTAAATATAACACAGAAATCTCGATGTTTGGACATGTCGTTCGATTGTCCCGACAACACAATGGAAGCTGCTCATTTACTTGACATTAATTTTTCCTGATCCCCAAGTTTTGTTGGATTGCCATCCTATCCAAATTCGTTTTATTAACAAATGTTTCTCTTAAAACTCCAAAAACATTCCTAAACTGCGGTGCCGAAGTAGTCACATATTTAGGTCATTAACTCTGAAGTGACAAAAGTCATGTTGTCATGTCATGTAGAAGCAAAGGTTCTCCTTGAAAGTTAAGCTCTTTCCATTGGTATATCTTAAGGCTATTGGGCTTCAGGGCAGAACCCATAGTTTGGTGCCCGTTCTCCTTTAGTACATTCAAAAATAAATTAAAACAATTTCTTATCTAAATGCTGTTATAATATCAATGAATATCTAAAGAACAAAAAATTACATATTTTATAAATTAAAGCCCTCCTCTCTTTTACTTTGCTGTGCCCGACACAATGCTCATGTCTTTGTAAAACCTACCTACCACCTAAATTATTTATTCGCATTGTGGAATATAAACAAATATTGAGTCATGTCTGCGTGTCATAGGAACGTGGGTAACAACGTGTTCTCGTGGCTGCCAGGCGCCGGGCTGCAGCGTCTGCTGCACCTGAAGGCGCACAACAACCCCAACCTGCGCCACTTCCACCCGCCCGACATGCTGCCCCGGATACAGGTACTGTCACGGTGGGAGCGCCACGTTCTACAGCCGCATTCAATCAAACAGTAGAGCTAAGCAGATCATGTTGAACACGACACGGTCTATCAGAAGCTTATCAACGATCTCAATCATTTGTGACTAAACGACATGAGATTACTGTGTCAGATGTGTGTCTACAGCGTTTACGTGCTCTCATATCTCGAAGACTCTCCACTCTGTCTGCGCCAGCATCACAAGTAACATGCAGTAGTATTGCCCAAGCGTATCGAGAGATAAGCGCGCAAGTAGTTTTCCTCATTGTCGCGTACGGAATAGTTAGGAAGATTCAAGACACGTTCACAATTAATTAAAATCAATTGTTTTCCTTCTGCAACATCATCCGGAAGAGAGGCTCGATGAGTGCCAACTTTATGTGGAGGAAGGTCTTCCGATGTCATTGATACACACTCATACCCCGCCCCCTGCGTCCGCCCTCGCCAGCCCGCTATCACACAATCACACAGTACATCACTGTTTACTACTGCTGCCGTATATGTCGCGATTCCCTCGCGATCGGCTACGTTATTGCTTGATAAACATCTGTTGGTGTAGACCAGTTCACACGCATCCCAATTCATTATCGGTATGTTTATACGGATCGTTATCGGCGCCGATGACATCGAGTGCTTTGATCGTGTTTAAACAATATTGTAATCGGCGCCACAAATAATAATTTTATACAAAAGCTCCACTCCTTCGTCAGTTGAGAGTTCGTAAGGTACCTTATCTTTTGCTGGAAACTGTCATCCATACAAAGCTACAATATTTTTTTTTCCAGAGATTGTTTCGAGGAATAAATTAGTAGTACTAAACAAACAACTTTAGAGAGAGGGCAATAATAAATGCGTGCATGCATGCGTAGACGCTGGTGCTGTCGTACGCGTACCACTGCTGCGAGTTCATGCCGCTCATGGAGGAGGAGGAGGAGGAGCAAGTGGCCGAGTCGCCCTCCGACCTGGTGATCCTGCCGCCGCAGCACATCGACCCCGCCGCCTGGGCCAACACTACCGACATCTGGGCGCACTACTGTACGTACCTGTTACCTGACTGATGAACTTCACTCACTGAGGGCTACACTCTATTTATCAACTGTTGTTTAAGCTTTTTAGCTAGATGCGTAAGTTTGTTAGTGTAGGCAGTCTGCTGTAAACCTGTAATATAATAATATACCTAGTGGTTCATGTTGCCAGTCAACGTGTCTGAGCTGAGCGGCGTGGGCGGCGGCGTGGCGGGGGCCGGGGGCTCGGGCGGGCTGCAGGCGATGCTGGAGGGGTGGGCGGGCGCGGGCGCCGTGGAGCTGGGCGAGCGCGACCTGCGCCCCGACGCGCCGCGCAAGGTGCAGTGTCTGCCGCTGCCAGGTGAGTCACACACACCCGTATACTTACGAATCTATCTTATTGACTAATAGGTAATTATTAGTGTTTCGTGCCAAAGTTAGCACAAAGGAACACTATTGTTATGCCTCGTATCTTGTGCCCTGTGGCTTTTTGGACTTTTAGGCTTAATGAAACAAACTCACGTGGAAAGATCATACAGATAACATAATATGTAAAAAGATAAGCAAATCGGCGTATGGGTGCCCCAATTCGAAAAATCACCAAGTCCATTTTTTCACTTTTGAACTGTGGGCAAAATAATCACAAAAATAAATCCAGAATTTTTTATTTCTCGCTTTTTAGTGGGTCAGTTTGTAATTTATCGAAGTTACAATAGCCTAATGTCAACTGCTCATCACCTTTCACAAAATATTGCTTTTCCCGATGCAGGGACGTTAATCTTTGAGGAGTTCTCCTGGTACTTTACCATGAACTCCACTTTCCATGCATTGTGACGAGCATAAATTACTTGGCAACCATATTAAAGTAATCGAATCGCAACCCGTAGAATACTTAGTATTGACTATTGAGAAGTTCCGGTGGCCATCTGTGGTCTTCATCATCAGTTCCACTTCACCAAATGATGCTTTTCGAGAGCAACTGCACGAGTTACTATAAAAATATCCAAATTGCTATAGGTGTGCCTATATATATTATATATAATATATTTGAAGAGCTCCCTCGATTTCTCTGGGATGACATCATCAGATCCTAGTTTCCTTATCATGGTGCCACTACCACCCTTGGGATATCTCCTTTCCAACAAAAAACAGAATCATCAAAATCGGTTCATAAACGACGAAGTTTTCCTCGAACACACATACAAAAAAATATACGGTCGAATTGAGAAACCTCCTCCTTTTTTGAAGTCGGTTAAAAAGGACTCGAATGTGTTACAAAAAAAAAATACCACCAAATCATAGTACAAAAATATGCTTGTTATTTAAGTATAAAATAAAAACCGGCCAAGTGCATGTCGGACCACGCACAATGTAGGGTTCCGTAGTTGGGATGAATTTATCCCAATAACAAACTTAACTTTGTAGTTGAAAAAAAAAATCTTTCATACAGAATGTATGGGAGAACATGTTTTTACAACCGCAAATCTAAGTTGGTCGATTATTACTCGTTAACTTGTAAAGCATACTCAGCTGTGATAGTTTTCCTTTTAAATTCGTTATATAACCTACTGCCGTGAATTTTTTCACATATCTAAAACCAACCATTTAGCTGGGAGGGGGGGGGGGACACTTGACTCTAACAAAAATTTGCATTTTAAAGCTTAATATTTCTCAAACAGATCTCTGAATTCAAAAATGGTTTGAACACACTCACAATGTTTTTTAAAGACCTTTCCAACGATACCCCACACCAAGGGATAGAAAAAACAAAACATCCCCACTTTACATGTAGGGGAGGTACCCTAAAAAAATATATTTTTCATAATTTTATTTTACCATTTTGTCGGCATGATTAATATGTATACAGATACCAAATTACAACTTTCTAGTACTAATAGTCTTGGTGCTAGACCGCGGACAGACACACAGACAGACAGACAGACGGACAGACGGACATGACGAAACTATAAGGGTTCCTTGTTTACTACGGAACCCTAAAAAGTCGTAAAGTTATTTTAAACGTCATTATTTGAAAGATAAATTTTGGACTTAGCATAAAGGCTTGTGCAGACCAGCGCGACACGCGACGCGACACAAAGGCACCGCTAGTCGTGCGACGAGCGGTGTCTTTGTGTCGCTTCGCGGGTCGCGCTGGTCTGCACGAGCCTTAAATCAAAAGGACTTGGGGGTTTGTTTCAATTTTTTTAAGGACTTGGGTATTTTATAAAACTAAAATATCTACCTTCTGGTATAATGTCTTCTTCTGTTTGATTGAGAGAATAACAATGTAATGTTCTTACGTTGTTTGCAATTTGCAGGTCATTATCATGATTCGCGGCCGTATCAAATATTTATATAGGTAATCATAAAAATCGTCAATACTTGACGATTTTTAGGGTTCCGTAGTAAACAAGGAACCCTTATAGTTTCGTCATGTCTGTCTGTCTGTCTGTCTGTCCGCGGTCTAGCTCCAAGACTGTTAGTACTAGAAAGTTGTAATTTGGCATGGGAATACATATTAATCATGCCGACAAAACAGGTAAAATAAAATTATGAAAAATATTTTTTTTTAGGGTACCTCCCCTACACGTAAAGTGGGGATGTTTTTTTTTTTTTTTCTATCCTATCATGTGGGGTATCTTATATATTGAAAAGGTCTTTTAAAAACATTGTGAGTGTGTTAAAACCATATTTTTATTCAGAGATCCGTTTGCGAAATATTAAGCTTTAAAGTGGAAAATTTTGTTAGAGTCAAGTGTGTGTGTCCCCCCCCCCCGCCAGCTAAATGGTTGGTTTTAGATACGAGTATGTGAAAAAATTCACGGCAGTAGCTTATATAACGAATTTAAAAGGAAAACTATCACAGCTGAGTAGGCTTTACAAGTTAACGAGTAATAATCGACCAACTTAGATTTGCGGTTGTAAAAACATGTTCTCCCATACATTCTGTATGAAAGATTTTTTTTTTCAACTACAAAGTTAAGTTTGTTCTTGGGATAAATTCATCCCAACTACGGAACCCTACATTGAGCGTGGTCCGACATGCACTTGACCGGTTTTTATTTTGAAATCTCTAAGTATGTTTTACTTTCATAAAATTATGGTATTTTCAGTTCATAATATCCTTAAGGTCCATCATGGACTTAAGGATTATATATTATGAACTGAAAATACCACAAATTTAATTAATTTATATTTTTGAAAATATAATTAAAAACGTCATAATAAAAAAATTTCAACACCCGTCGATACAGAAAAAAAAGCTCTGTCAGCTGGTGTTGTCAGTGTAAAAATCCCTAAGTTGCACTTAGGGATTTTTCGAATTGGAGCACCCATATGCTCTTTTCAAATTGTGAAAAGTCGTAAACTGTGAAACCGTACTAGCTGCATATCATGACCTCGTAGCATCTGTCATACGCTATGGAATCATATTCTGGGGAAACTCAACAAAGAGACTTATGATATTTAGAGCACAAAAACGATTATTTTTTATGGTGTACATAATAAAGAATATTCTATCTATCTTCTATCCATTCGAGCTGTCTAATCTGAGAATAAGATATAGCTGTGTACCAATGTTTAAATCTTTGAAAATATTAACTTTTCCATCATTGTGTATTCTAGAAAAAGCAACATTTGTCAAAAATGCAATGCTATTTACAAAACTGTCTCAAATACGTAGAGGTTCTATACGTGCATAATAACAAAAGGCTTTGTGCCCGGAAATGTAAAACAGCATTGATGCGTAAAAGCTTGCTGGGAACAGCACCCAGAATATATGTATAGTATAATAAGTTACCTGATTCCTTGAAGCAACTAAAGATTACGAGCTTCAAGAAGAAATTATCAATGTAATTCTAATCCATAAGTGTTATTTTAGTACACTATAGATGAATTTCATTAATTTAGTTTGTCTGAGTTATGAATGTGTGTATTTTTGTTGTATATTGTGTGATTTGTTTATTGAATTTAAAATGAATTAATCTAAAATAAGTACCTTGAATTTGTAAATACTTAATTTAATCATTTATAATGATTCTGAATTTAATTTTAATATTATTGTACATAGTGAAACTATAAAATTTGTACGCCACTGGCAAAACATAGAGAGTCAACAGAATGTTTACTGAAGACCAATTAATGTCAAATAAATATCGATGAATGAATCTGTGTGTTCAGGCCCGTTCCTGCCGTGCGTGGACCTGTTCGACTGGTGGACGCTGCGCTGCGGCGTGTGGGCGGTGTTCCTGCTGGCGCTGCTCGGCAACGGCACGGTGGTGTTCGTGCTCGTCTTCAGCCGCAGCCGCATCGACGTGCCGCGCTTCCTCGTCACCAACCTCGCCGCCGCCGACTTCTTCATGGGCATCTACTTGGGTGACTATCACTTTGCATTTGGTGCTGAGTTTACTATCAATTTAACCTACTCACTCAATAGTTGTGTCACGTAAGTGACTTTTAAAGCGCGGCTCCAATAACTTGCCGTCTTTTAAGAAAGATTACAATATAACTGTCAACACCAATAAGATTCAGTATCTGGTGCTATACAATCACCAAGTTCTTGTCACTTACTGTTACTTAGCTGTGTGTTATTCGTGTGGTATGCTGAGTTATAGGATCATGTTGGATGCCCAATACATGATCGGGTATATACATGTACAGGCTTCCTGGCAGTCGTGGACGCGGGCACGCTGGGCGAGTTTCGCGCGCACGCCATCGCATGGCAGATGTCTGGCGGCTGCAAGCTGGCCGGCTTCCTGGGCGTGCTGTCGTCGGAGCTGTCCGTGTTCACACTGGCCGTCATCACGCTGGAGCGCAACTACGCCATCACGCACGCCATGCACCTCAACAAGCGCCTGTCGCTGCGCCACGCGGCCGTCGTCATGGCGGCGGGCTGGGCCTTCTCGCTGGCGGCGGCCGCGCTGCCGCTGCTGGGCGTGTCCGACTACCGCAAGTTCGCCGTGTGCCTGCCCTTCGAGACGGCGACGCCGGTGGCGCTCGGCTACGTGGTCACACTGCTCGTCATCAACGGCGTGGCCTTCCTGGTGCTGCTGGGCTGCTACCTCAAGATGTACTGCGCCATCCGCGGCTCGCAGGCCTGGAACTCCAACGACTCGCGCATCGCCAAGCGCATGGCTCTGCTGGTGTTCACGGACTTCCTGTGCTGGTCGCCTATCGCCTTCTTCGCACTCACGGCGGCCTTCGGCGCACAGCTCGTGTCGCTGGAGGAGGCCAAGGTGTTCACGGTGTTCGTGCTGCCGCTCAACTCCTGCTGCAACCCTTTCTTGTACGCCATCCTCACCAAGCAGTTCAAGAAGGACTGCACGCTCGTGTGTAAGGCCATCGAGGAGTCGCGCGTGACGCGCGGCATCGGGCGCTGCCGGCACTCGTCCAATTTCAGCAACCGGCAGACGCCCGCCAACACCAACAGCCTGGCGGAGCGCTCGTCGCGCGGCCAGCACGGCGCCGCCTGCGCCTGCCGCCGCCTGCTGCCCGGCGCCGGCGCCGAGCGCGCCGCCAGCGCGCGCGAGCCGGCGCCGCGCGAGCGCCTGATGAGCTGGCTGCGCGCGTGCGGCCGCCGCTCCGCGCCCGCACCGGCGCCGGCTCCCCGCGCCGCGGCCACTGCGCCGGCGCGAGCGGGCTCGGTGTCCTCGTCGGTGGAGTTCTCGTCGTCGCGCTCGGACTCGTGGCGCACGTACGGGCGGCCGCCCCCACCGCCGCGCCGCGCCGCGTCTTGGTTGGTGGCTCGCAAGACGTCGCAGGACTCCAACCTGTCGTCGTCCCGCAACGACTCGTCGGGCTCGAACGCGACGGCGTCAACGGGCACGTGGCGCACGTCGCGATCGGGCGGCAGCGCGGCGGGAGGCGCGGGAGGCGCGGGAGGCGCGGGCGCGGCGGGTGGCGCGGGCGCGGCGCGGCCCCGCCTCACGCGCCAGCCCGCCGTGGACGAGCCGCCCGGCTCCCCGGCGCCGGCGCTGGCTCCGCGGCACCTGCACACGATCCCGTCGGCGGCGGAGGCGGAGCTGCAGCCGGACGAAGACACGCGCGCCGCCTCACAAGACTGACTCCGCACCGTCCACTACCCCCGGCGCACCCGCCCCGCACACCGCACCAGACAAATAAATGAATGATGTGCTATAATAGACATAATTAATATTTTGTACAGTATTAGGGAGGCGCCAAGCGGCGTACACGTAGGTGTCGAGGCTGACAAATAAAGTATTATGACAAAATAATTATTTATTTAGGAAAATGTTGACATAAGAGTATTTACGAGTCGATTATATTGCTACAATTATATTTACAGTCGATGAAGGTATACCACCGTACCGTGTACGGCTAGCTAAGTAAGACAAGTTGTACATAGAGACGTTGTTGCCGCCCGCACTATACTAAGTATATACCCAAGATAATAATAAATTATGAATACACAGTAAGAGAACAAACTACAGTTAAGTATTAGGTTTTGTATGTTGTTACGCGTTACCGTAGCGTAGAGAATAGTGAGACAGTCGACCAGTGCCAACTACTTCAGTACATTATGATACACCATGCTGATCTGTTACTGACGTGCAACTTACACCCACCGTACACGCCCAAATACTTTTGATTGAAATGGACCATCAAGTCAGTTCCCGAACCTAGACTCAAACCACAAACGTAGTTACTATAAATATATGTAGGTAAGTGGAACATGGAAACATTGAATGGACAAGCGATGCTGTGTTCAATAAATATACTTAGAATGGCGACTTGTATGTTCGTATGATTGTTAATTGAACTTCTTAAATAAAATATGCATAAACGCAACGAGATACTCGACATCGTACTATGCATGGTACCTTGTACAGTCAGTATAATTATACTTGTTAACTTTTGTAATAATATATATTGGTTAATATTGAGTACCGATGTGTCAGCTCGTGTACATACATAGTTACATAGTCGTGTCTATTTATTGATGGGTCTGACAGACGCGTGATTGAGAGTGCTATTTATTTTATTGTACAATAATTATACGAAAACTGTCTCATTACGTGTTTAATTTTACTCCCACATTCTTGTTAAATTAATCGGGCTCTGTGATCTGATCACTTGTGTAGTGTTGAACATTTTTATTAAGTCCATCCGTTAAGAACAGTGGCGCCCTTCGGTACACCGCACTGACCGCACCCGCCGCGCACCCGCCGCGCACTCGGCGCACTGCATCAAGTACAAGAGCCGAGCAATCGATCAACAACTTTTATTGGTCATTCATAAAAAAGTTTGTAACATTAGACGGCATCGATAAAAATGAGCACCGTCAACGTGGCTGTAATATACTAATGTTAGCGTGCTACTTAACTACCTACCAATAAATTAATGATAAACCTACCTTAACATCTGATTAATGCTGTTAATTACTTAAATAATTTTAGAACTGTACCCAACGAAAATATAAAAATACGATCCCGCAAAAATAAATAGGTACAGTAAAAGTTGATTCGTGACGTGAATAACGTCTGGCGGCCAAGTCGTCGTATACCATCAGCAACAATGGACGGCGTCAGGCGTCAAGCGCGTCAGTATTTCGTATCCAAGGAACCGCGTGCGCCGCGCGCTCAGGTGTCGGCGGCGTCGCGGCGGTGCAGTGCGGCGGGCTCGCTGCCGGCGCGCGCCAGCTGCGGCGCGGCGGGCGGCGCGGGCGCGGCCGGCGGCGGCGACTCGAGCTCGCGCTCGCGCAGCAGGTCGCGCCGAGCGCGCCGGCGCCGGAACTCCGCGAACTGCCTGCCGAGCCGCTCTTCCAGCACGTCGGGCCGCCGCTTGCGCTCCTCGCTCTGTACTTCCGTCTCAGAGCTCTCCTCGTCCACCTCCTGATACCACAGTTCTCAATATTAGTCATTGAGTAGGTATACCCGTTAAACTAAGTGTAGAAAATAAATTCGTCCATAAGTACATGTCCATACAGTCTGTTTGGTAAAAGAGTACCACCGACACGAAAAGAAGAAAAAAGAAGTATTTTTGGTACTGCACTGCATTGGATAATTTGTAAAGGTTCGTTAGCGTTGTTTTTAGCTTGTTGTCATGTACCTACCAGAACATTTGTAAGTATATGTCGTAGATGGATTGTCGAATCCGCTGTTTTACAAAACCTCTAGGTCCTCTAGTTGTTTACAAAGAGCACTGTTATGTAAAATGCATTTGCGCTACGATTAACAAAACCGCTACCCACGTTTATACGTAATGCAGAATGGCTTATCTGAAGTTACTTACAAAAAGCGTTTGGTGTGGCTTCTAATGCCAATTAGTCGCAGAAAGTAATCTGTGCCTAAACCAATTGGTCATTGTACCCTAGCGTAGTTACTGCGACCACAGATTAGTATAATATGTAATCTGTGGTCGCAGTAACTACGCTAGGGTACAATGACCAATTGGTTTAGGCACAGATTACTTTAGGTTAGGTTAGAAACTTACAACTTTCACCTACCGCGCGCAAACCGAGTGATTGTGTTGAGTGATTTAGTATTTTTAACCGACTTCCAAAAAGGAGGAGTTCATAGCGTGTTTGTTTTTTTTTTTTCACCGATTTCTCCGTCATTTGTGGACCGATTTTGAAAATATTTTTTTTTGTTTGAAAGGGTATGCTCTCAAATTGGTCCCATATAAATTTTATTAACATTGCTTGGGTAGATTTTGAGTTAGCTACAAAATACGCATTTTTGTTCCCACTTAGTATGTAGATGATATGATAAGTTCCTGTCACTGGTAGCAGGTAATGGTATTCGAATGTGTGTGGGGTAGGTACCACAACTAAAAAGTGAAAAATAAAAACTTTTTACAAAAAAAAACAACCGACTTCAAAAAAAACACTACAAAGTGAAAAATAACTTTAATTTCGGAAGTCGGTGGCAAAAAATGAAAATACAAAACCCAAGACACCGACTTCCGAAATTAAAGTTATTTTTCACTTTGTAGTGTTTTTTTTGAAGTCGGTTGTTTTTTTTTTTGTAAAAAGTTTTTTTAAGACTGACTTTCATAAAACTCTGATGTTTTCACTTGAGTTAGGGTAAATTTCACTCATAGGTTTTATTTATTTCCGTTTCGGACGCCGTTATTGTTATCATGGCACACCGAGGCACGAGCAAGTTCAAGTTCAAGTTATTTATTTCATAACAAAAAAACAACCGGCTTAAAAAAAAAAAAACACTACAAAGTGAAAAATAACTTTAATTTCGGAAGTCGGTGTCTTCGGTTTTGAATTTTCGTTCTTTGTCACCGACTTCCGAAATTAAAGTTATTTTTCACTTTGTAGTGTTTTTTTTTTTTTAAGTCGGTTGTTTTTTTTTTGTAAAAAGTTTTTATTTTTCACTTTTTAGTTGTGGTACCTACCCCACACAAATTCGAATACCACTACCTGCTATGTAAATAACAGTGACAAGAAGTTATCATATCATCTACATACTAAGTGGGAAAAAATACGTATAATTGAAGTTAACTCAAAAACTACCCAAGCAAATTTAATAAAATTTATATGGGACCACCTCTGAAGTATGATCTACCAAACAAAAAAAGAATCATCAAAATCTATTCATAATTGGCGGAGTAATCGCGTAACAAACATACAAAAAAAAAAAAAAAACATACAGACGAATTGAGAACCTCCTCCTTTTGGAAGTCGGTTAAAAATACATTTCTGTCGAAATATCTGCACAGTAAGTACACAAAAGAAACAACATAAACAATTATAATACAAGCAACCTCGTCCCGTACCCATCATCGAAGTTAGAACGTCTATCGAATTGTTAACATTAACATCATCGCATGCATGTAGGTATAACATAGTCAAAAACCAATGGGTGCACATATTAATTTTAGTTTAATTTAATACTAGTTTTAAGATTTTTGTCATTACAAAATTCGTGGCTTTATTTATTAACAAAGCCCTGAGTTTATTTTTAAACATGTTCACATTCTGAATATTCTTTAATTCTGCTGGTAATTTGTTAAACAGATTGACAGACTGCACGCGTGACGAGTTGACAACATTAAGCTTTGCCTGCAGAATAGTAGGACGGTCTTTTCTGCGAGTATCTACTCTATTTTTTCTTTCATTGTCTGTTTCAAACTCGTACAAGTTTTTGTTTAAATGAGTAAGGAGAACTAAAAGAGCGAAAAATTGTAGAACTAAAATCTACAACCTGACGTTTTCTTTCACGCTGTTTTACATAACATCTAATTGTTGACCCACTGCATTGATCATTGCAAAACTTTTATGCAATTCGGCTTGTTAAAGTTCTACCTTCTGCAACTGAAGTGGGTTTCTCGTCAACATTCGACTGAGATGTAGTCTGTCAGGCGTCACTAAATACAGCATGATTTGTTTATAACTTTTAGAAATAATAGGGCTCTAGTTTTGTTTTACTATTAATGGGTTTATGTATAATGAAATAAAAATAAATAAGCATGCTCAAAACAAAAAACGAGTTTATTATGGAATCATTTATTGAGATCAGTATTTTCGTTATATTTACGCTTAAACTTACAAAACTATTTAAAAAAAAACGAAATAATAAAACTTCTTTAAAACTGTTAATATTAATCTTTTAAGTGTTATCTTATAGCTCTAAAACAAAAAACACAACGTGATATCACGGTTCAATTGGGCACAAATCAGTCTCAAAGTTAACCCTAAATCTAAAACTCAGGTTTACAGTCTTGACCAAGTGGAGAAGAACATTGTAGACAAATTGGATTTTTGCATGTGCAACAATGGTACTTTGTTTGCCTCTTCAATTTACTGGGGCATATGCTGCATAGCTTCCTTCCAGCTGGATCTGAAAGCTGAGCCACGGGTGGAGGGGGAGGCAAATCATTGCCTAAACTCGCGTTATAGTAAGACGGAGTTCTCTGGGCAGTCTATCATTATAAACGCGTTTTTTTTTTAGCTAGAAAGAACCAATTCTCTTGCCAAAGATAGTAAAAAATCCCCTCTTCGCAGCTTGGCACCTGGACAAGATTGGTATAAGATGAATGAATTAGTACCAGCTAAATCCAGAATTCTGTAAAACATCGTGATGGGCCAGCGCGAGCGTGTTTTACGATTGCTTGAATAAATAGAACACTTTTTATCGATTTCGTCGACTCCACCTTTAGAATGGTTATAGTCGGCGATCATAGTTGGTTTCATCGTTTTATCATCTATGCTTTTAATTTGATGAGATGATGAAACCAATATTACGGCCTTATTTTTCTTTGGTACGTGGGAAAGTAATGTAAAGTCTTTGGTAAACCCATACAAGGAGCTCCCTGGTTCTCTTTTTTCGCTGGCAAAAACTCTGGTGGAATTTCTCTTTTATTTTTCTTTAGAGTTCCCAGGTAAGTCAACTTCTTAGCTTTCAAAAGCTGCATTAGTTGAATGGAGCTGAACCAGTTATCGGCAGTAATATTTCTATTGCTGTTTTCGATAGGTTTCGACAGTCTAAGAACGGATTGAGTAGGAACTCCTAGGTTTTTCTCAGCAGGTGACAGGCCTTCTCCATCAGAACCTTAAATAAAAATCCGTTTTTTCCAATGTAGTTTGGACCATCTTGATCACCACAAACTAAAGAGCTAAGGGGCTTTTCGTCTTCAGAGTTAAAATCGCTCTCACTCGATTGATTGGGCATTCTGTTCCACGATGTCTTCATTTTCCTCTTGCTGTACATTTCCTTCCACACAATTATCTTCTACCGAATCATCAAAATCGCTAAACTCGTTTTCTTCTTCTAATTCTTCAAGCCATTCCTCAATCTGCCCATCATCATTTGTATATCTTCCACTGCTGTCTCGTTTTGGTGGCCTACTATCTGCACTTTGAGTCGCCATCTAAAAAATTATGAATATTATAAGTTAAGGCAATTAAATGTGAGGTTATGTTTGAGAGACACTATGGTAGTATTAATATTTTACTGATGAAACGACTAACAGACACTATGAATCTAAAACGATATTGGTGAGGTGACGTCTATCAGAATCAACGTTTATTGCTGTACTTACGTCTGTGGGACACCGGCAGTCGAAAACTCCAAACATGCACACCGCAGGCCCGCCCGCGCCTCACTGACCCATTATATTACTTTACTCTTTGCACTGACCGTTAGCGCGAGGCGCGAGCCGTTACAGGAAGGTACTGAGCGAGACAGAGCTACATCACGCCATGTTACGATCTGGCAACGTTTTTTGTGTTTGGTGGTGTCCGATAGACTACCACCTCAGTCGCAGAAGGTTAATTATGAAAACCGCTAAACGTCGTTCAACAATTTTACATAACGGAGCGGTTTCGTAAAACAGCGGATTCGACAATCCATCTGTAGCACATCGTTCGTATGGATTTCACCTCGTTTTTTTTCGCGAAAAATTTAAAAGGCGCTCCTTTTAATTTTTTTTGGGTTAAAAGAACATGGCCAGTTTTTGTATGGACGTCGGCATAGTTATCGAATTGAATGTACATCAATGATTTTTGGTGTTTTATATTCGTGATTATTGACACATTAAAATGCTATAAATAAAAAACTGATAGAACTTGTCATTACAACAGACTAGACATAAACAGTTTAATAAAACCTTTTAATCAGATCGCTGGCAATAAGTGTATAGATTATAATTTCGCTATTAAAAAACTTATGGTGCTTTAAAATAGCGAACAGTTGTGAATTATTACGGTTAACTGATATGGTTTTAGTATTATTAAGCTCAACACACACACAAGACGGGTGCGTGTGGGCGCGGGACGGCAGTACGGCGGGCTTGTATATTGTAATTCCTTGTATTCAGTACGGCGCACAGTGAATCGTCCCCATACAAGAGGTCGGACATAGAATTAAAAATTGAAAAGTATTTAATTGAAAAAAATGAAATATACAGTTGCATTACTCTATTATGGAACTACAAAAAATGTTACTACAATTTTTTTATTTGACCAGTACTTTATGAGCAATTCGATGAAAACTGTTATTTTTCTATGGAAATGGTCACAAAAATGTCTGTATCTCATGATTCCCTCCTTGTTTCGATTTGCGGTTTTCACTACTGTAATTTACCCATTTTATGCCACATTTTCTTCAAGGACACATGGTGCCCCCAGCGACCCCCTTCCGAGATATTTTGCTTTTAGTAACTATACTTTTTATTGTATAACTGATGAAATGGAGGTACATTAAGTATATTCATTACTGAGAATAAGTCATCCCTAAGTAGTTCCTTAAATAACAGGTGCATTTGCGATTACTTTAATGACTTATGAACGCTTCTGTTGCCATACAACAAAAGCGTTAATGAGTCCTTAAGTAAAGATTACCAGTACTTGCTTAATCTAATTAGTTATTGTAATTACTATGTTAACAGCCCTTAATCTCTGCATTGTGATTGTCTAATGTCATCATTAGCTTATCAAATTCATTGCTAGTTGCCTACTTGCTGCCCTATATATTTGAGTGTGTTTAGCAAATGTAATTCAGTTGTAATTATAACTTCTATCAAGTGTTGTCATTATGGCTTTCCGTGGGTTTTCTACTTATCTAGATCTTTACGTTGCTCTTCGTAATCATAAAGATCTTCGTGACTATGACAATTTATTTAACACATTGAAGTCGAGTACTAACGTCCAGTTAAGTGAAAGTGATGTGACGGATCTCAAGAACTGGTGTCGACGATTTTGCTATAGGGTTTACACCAAATGGGTGCAATCAAGAAGGACAGTCGACAGGTTCATTAACAAGAACGGAGAGTGGTTAAATTCCGATATCGTTTGGCCAGATTGCTTTAAAGAAAATGTTGTTGACACTGAAGAAGCAAATGAAAATGAGGCAGAAGAGGTAGTCAGTCCATCAAAATCAGATGCATCAACTTCAACATATACATCTCCTCGCAAACGCTTTGAAGATTTATCGACTAGACACAAAAGAAGACGTGTTAATGAAAATGTTGCTAGTTGCAGTCGTCCGGATGAGCTTTTGCATACTGTTGAAAGTATACTTAAGTCTGCCGGAAAAAATGATATGGCCAGAATAATGAAAAATTTGCTGGAAAATTCCTGAACACGTCTCAACAGTTTTAAATGTCCTGGAAACTAAGCAGAATCCTTCGCTTCGTGAAGTTCCTACTCACAAAGCACTTGCTCTTTACGTTTACTAGCAGTTATCCAAGTGGCGTTACATCACACTTCGGGACTTTAGTTTAAAAGAAGGTCATGCGAAATACCCAAGCTACTACTTGTTAGTTAAAGAAAAGCTTAAATGCTACCCGGCAAAAGAAGACATAACTGTGACTGAAACTTCCGCAAAGATACGGATCCAAGCCCTCCTTGATCTCACAGTTAGGAGGCTGATCGATTCACTTGAATCAAATTTTGATGCTGGTGAACCACTTGTGCTTCACAGTAAATGGGGTTTTGATGGAGCTTCAAGTCAAAGCATTTACCATCAAACGACAACAACAAGTGAACAAGACTTATCCAGTGTATTTATGGCAAGTCTTGTACCGCTTAAGTTAGTGACTTCTAGTGGAAGTATAGTGTGGCAGAATGATCGGCCATCGTCAACCACATATTGTCGCCCGATTTCATTTACATTTATGAAAGAAACGGAAGCGAATGTTAAGGCTGAAATGGAAATATTTGAGACCGAGATTCGTGAACTGAACCCGACTGATTACGGCAATGCTACTGTTACTCACAATCTATGGCTAACCATGATTGATGGTAAGGTACATTCAATCATATCTGGTACATCGGCAGCAGTGTGTGATTTGTGCAAAGCTCGCCCAAGCGAAATGAATAACTTGGAAGAAGTGAGAGCTAAACCCGTGAATACAGATTTATACAAGCATGGATTTAGTTCATTGCATGCTTGGATTCGGTCTATGGAGTGTTTATTACACATTGCTTACAGAATGGACATAAAATCATGGCAAGCAAAAGGTGACGAAAATAAAAAAAAAGTTAAAGATAAGAAAGAAGCCATTCAAGAAGCTTTCCGAAGAAGCACAGGCTTACTTCTGGACGTTGTTAAGCAGGGTAGTGGCAATACAAACACTGGAAATGCTGCAAGAAGGTTTTTTGCAAACCCTGAAACGACTGCGGAAATTACTAAATTAGACGTTAATTTAATTAGAAGACTCGCCGTTATTTTGCAATGCATTTCCTCAGGCGAAAAAATTCAAGTCCAAAAATTTAAATTATATTGTGATGAAACAGCAAATTTATTCGTGGCATTATATCCATGGTATAACATGCCAGCAAGTTTACACAAATTGCTGATTCATGGATCACAGATAGTGGACCACTTATCAGTAGTACCTATAGGTTTTTTGTCTGAAGAAGCATCTGAAGCAAGAAACAAGGATTTTCGTAAATTTAGAGAATATCATACACGAAAGCATAGTAGCATCGCCACTAATGAAGACATTCTTCATAATCTGCTATTATCTTCCGATCCTCTTCTCACCAGCTTACGACCGAAGATGACAAATAAAGCCAAAAAGTCTTCATTTAGTGAACTAGACGATTTACTCATAGTTGATCAGAGTGAATTGGAGTTCATTGACGTTTCAACTGATACACTTGCTGCATGTAGTGACGTTGAAGAAGATGATGACGATAATAATGATCATGATGTCGTTATTGATGAAGATGAAGAAAATATAGTTTAAGTCAGTTTCTTTGTTAATTTCTTGTTTTTGTGTATTTTTTTTTATTCTGTTCTTTTTTTTGTTTTGTGTTATGCCACCCATCGGCCAATAAATGTATTTTTTTCTTTCTTTTCTATTGTTGTTACTTAGTAACTAAAAATGGTCGTGTTAATTAATTAATTTCCTATTATAATTTAGTTCTTAGTAGTTGTTTAATTTTTTAGTTTGTTTTAGGGTACATAGTTGTTTTATTTTTAAATTATTTTTACAGTGTTATATTATTTAAATAAAAAATATTTTTATACCTACATATTTTCTTATTGATCATAAAACTCTATTTCTTTTCGATGTGTTATTGTAAATTCGACTCAGTCATTACTAAGCTAATGATGACATTATCCAATCACAATGCAGAGATTAAGGGCTGTTAACATAGTAATTACAATAACTAATTAGATTAAGCAAGTACTGGTAATCTTTACTTAAGGACTCATTAACGCTTTTGTTGTATGGCAACAGAAGCGTTCATAAGTCATTAAAGTAATCGCAAATGCACCTGTTATTTAAGGAACTACTTAGGGATGACTTATTCTCAGTAATGAATATACTTAATGTACCTCCATTTCATCAGTTATACAATAAAAAGTATAGTTACTAAAAGCAAAATATCTCGGAAGGGGGTCGCTGGGGGCACCATGTGTCCTTGAAGAAAATGTGGCATAAAATGGGTAAATAACAGTAGTGAAAACCGCAAATCGAAACAAGGAGGGAATCATGAGGTACAGACATTTTTGTGACCATTTCCATAGAAAAATAACAGTTTTCATCGAATTGCTCATAAAGTACTGGTCAAATAAAAAAATTGTAGTAACATTTTTTGTAGTTCCATAATAGAGTAATGCAACTGTATATTTCATTTTTTTCAATTAAATACTTTTTCAATTTTTAATTCTATGTCCGACGACTTGTATGGGGACGATCCACTGTGCGGCGGGCTAGTATTTATTGTAATTCCTTGTATTATAATTTATGTATGTCGGCACACGATACGCGTGCGTGTCGGGCGCGGAGCGGTACGGGTGCGAAGCGGGTCGGGCGTGGAGCGGATCGGCAGCGGGAGCCGCGCACGTATTTTGTGTGCTGACATGTATATTATAATACTTACAAGGAATTACAATATAATTATACAAGCCCGCCGTACTGCCGATGCCGTCCCGACTAGCGCCCGACACGCACCCGCCTTGTGCGTGTTGAGCTTTCGGCATTTAAACAAAGTATGGCCACCTGAATTAAGGATTTTTAACCGTCTCAAAAAATGTGACAATAATTACAAAGTATATTTGAATCTAATGTTTTTCTTAAATTACAGTTTACCTTTATTTTTTTTAGTTTAATTACCAATAAACAAGGGAAACACAAAATAAAACAAAAGAGTAAAAATATTTATTTATTTATTACAGAAAATAAAGAGAAACATTTTGTTAGGTATAGCAATGCAGCGCTAGTGTTAAAGAAACCGAGGTCAACCAAGAGTATTTTTATTTCACATATACACTAACCTGGATTAAGTGTAATATATAAGTATTGTAGTGCTGCAGTAATTACATAAATAACTGCTTTAAATATAACCAGACATGTAAAACAAATACAAGCGTTGATGCATATATTATTTTACAATTGTTATTGTGGTTTTTAACAAAGATTAGCCTTTTGTTAGATTATTTTTAATATTCTTGAATTGTTAATAATTATGTTGACTAAAAATCCTGCTGGAGCTTGAATATTGTTATGGTGTCTTACCCAACCAAGGTACCAGATTATTGTCATAACGTGACAACAACAACCAGCGGTTCTGTTCCCTACAAAGCAATTACAATAGTACCCTAAAATAGCTTCCAAGACAGAATCACTATCATGTTCAGTGTCAAATAAAACAGGAAAAGTAAATTATCTGGGAAACATGACGAGGCTTAATACGTCCGCTTAATAATTAAGGATAATTTCCACCAACCCGTATTATCATTTCTTGGGAGAGGTCCAGTTCCGGACACACTTCAACAACATAGATACCACTATCCCTAACATGTTCACCGAAGTGGCTGGTGGATTGATGTCCGAAGCCAATTCCGTTTCTTGTGATGAGTCATGCACTGCCTGGGTGATTCTTTGAACATATGCATATTACGCGGCCCTCCCCAAATAACTACTTAGTGAGATATAAAGTTATGTTTTTGTTTATTTCACGTAAAACATAGTTCCAGCACTATATACAGATGGACATAACATATTCCTATTGTTATAAACAAATAAGTTATATTCATAAACGTCCCTCAAATCTCATCACCATTCGTGTCCCAATTTCCAAATTTTAGCAGTTAATGCTCGAAAAGTTATAAATAAACCCTAAAGATCGTATTTTTTTGTAGTAATTTAGATAGTACACGACATGCTTTACCAATTAACAAAACTATGCACAATAAAGAACACTTTTAAGTAATTTTTAACGACTTTGAAAATTGTCCCAACGCTTTATGCTCACTACCATTTGTTCAAACAGTCGCAGGATTATTTTGTTTCCGCGTAGTTTATTGGTATCTGAAAGAGTAACTCAGCGGTCGCGCTTAGTTCCACGTCACGACTCGTGCGGGTCACACGTCAAAGAATGTTTTGGCGTCAACTGTAGCGTACATTAATCGCCCAGAAATCGTGTTTGGCAAACAAAAATCTCCTTACCGTTCGAGTTGCCCGTGGTAAGTCTATTATTCTTATTTATCCTTTTTATGCACTGTAATAGTCGCCATAGGAAACTCTTTGCTTTGATTAAGTTCCCAAGTTATTAAGTTCTAGAAAGAACGTATAATGTGAGAGAGTGTACACATTCCTAATTACCGTTTATATAATTACCATTTTTCCCGTTCGTATTTTGGCGAACGGTAATGAGAAAATGAAAATGGTAATTAGTACTAGTATAAGCTGGCTTCTTATTAGGTACCTATATTGAAACTTCTTACTCCGCTAGGCCAGCCCTAGGGCGAAGTGATCGATTGTTGATCATTCGGTGTGAACTGACACTTCCGCAACAAAATAAACCTGCATACTGACTACCCACCTACCGCTAACTTATTTTTTTTTCAGAGTAAACATGCCTCGGAAAAAACAGTAATCGAAGGAGGAAATATTGGCTAAAGCCAAAATCGCACGCCGGAATCGATACGCTAAAATCAAAGCTGACCCTATTTTATACGCCCTTGAAAAAGAAAAAGAACGACAACGCTACAAAAAATGAAGAGAACAGAAAAACTTTTGTCAGTTGAAGAAATGATGCCAAGAGCTAGAAGGCTACAGATAAAGAAATGGAGAGAAAACTTTAGAAAACATTTTCAAAAAAAGAAATAAATAAAGGAAGGAATTAAACATATGAATGAAAATACACCAAGTTCCAGTGACAGCGAAGAAAATAGTAATAATAATGAAAATAGACACAGAAGACTACACCCAATTTGTGAAAATGAGCCACAACCCTCTACATCTAACGATCTACAGGAACCATTAGTTAAGAACTTAAGAAGAAAATTGAGAAAGATGCGCTACATATTAGAAAAAAAGATCAACTATGCAAATTACAATTAGAATCCCTGCAACGAAAAAATAATGCGTAAAGGAAAATTATTATGAGACTGAAAAAACGACTGCAGAGTCCTAATTCTAAAGTAACAGCACTACTTGCAGACAAAACCAAAGTAGAAGAAGCTAAGAAGAAAATTTTATTTGGAGAAGTTTTGTTGTTATTTTCCTTTTTTTTTAAATTAAGTCAAGGTCCATATTTACCAAAGTTTGATAGAAACAGCAAATCTTTTGTATTTTTCTGTTTATGATAGGCGTGTGATGATCTTGCAGATCTACTACGCGGTTGCTAGCCATGAAAGGAGACTGATTCGGATTTAAGCATAAATACTTTTAAGTTTTTAAAGATCTCATCGAGCTTAAGAAACATCTTAGATGGAACATGTATAGGTCTGAGTTCTATTTACACTGAGTTTTGAACCAGTGTTTTAGTTGATTTTATTGAAATTACTAGACAGATAATATTATTGATTTTTAGGAAAACCGGTTGATTTTTGAGTTTTTTTTTATTTAGTCAAGTCGTTATATAGCTAAGTTTGATGTCATTTATTATGTCACCTAAATAATAAATAAATATGTAATTTAAGTAAATTGTTCATTTTATTTATAATTATTACCAATCACGAAGTATAATTACCATTTTTAAACACTAATTACCGTGTATTTCATATCTCATCACCGTTCGACGAAAATTTTCAGCTTCAGATTCAGACCTATATAGAAGTTCAAATACCGTGCGTTTGATTTATTTAGTTAATCTGCACTATAAACTTTACGTTAAATCCATAAAAGTTGTAATTGGAAGCATTATTTGAACTTAATTTTCGAATCCTGAATATGTCTATCTTCAAATATTCACCCGCCTGTCTATTTGTTTGCATCCAACACACATGACAAACGTAGTTGTTTCTTGAGGGCTGAAAATAAACCACAGTTAGATTAATCATAGATATTACAGCTTATGTTAATATTATTTTTAGCAACAAGGGTACCTTTTGTATACTGTATCTGTTTATGTTTTCAAGTATAATGTTATTGTGTTTACTATGTTACAACATGCCTACTTTAGGCAAGTATTTAAAGATGGAAAATATGTAAAACACAGATATTACAATCATACACACAATATGAAACTCATTTTTTATAATTAATTAATACAACTAGTTATTTATAATAATAAAAAACAAAATGCTTACCACATAATTAGTATTTTGTAATAATAGGACAGCCAGCAATGGACAGTCCATACTGACATTATGATGTCTTATTTTTCTAACAGATTTCTCTCAACCAGGGCAAACCATGTTATGCCCCAATAGTCGCTCGTGTTCACCAGCTTCGGTACTTAATAATAAGAAGCATGGATGGCAACTAAATGTATCCAGAGGCAACTGAAATTATTAAGATTCATCCGTGGTAGCAAAATGTATATGTGAAAAAGTTAGTTTCGGTTTTCATTTTTTTACGACTATTTGTGACATTTTGAGACAATTTTTTTTCCTTATCTTTAGAATTGAATATGGGTGCCTACTTATAGTATTTTTAGAAATCCTAAATTAGGTTGATAATAGAACAAAAAATGTACCGAAACTCGTATGCGTAACCCCAGCAAAATGTTGCCTTAGAGAAATGAGAGAGTTCATAGTTAGTTGCAATTTGTTCATAGCAAAATTTGTTCAAGTTGTATTTTCGAAGTTATTCGAGAAAAGCAGATTTTGCTGGAGTAACGTTACCCCAGCAAAATGTTAAAAAAAAAGGCAATTAGCCTGGAACCAAGTACATGAAAGATAGCTTTTGATGAGTTGTAAATGTTTACCAATAGCAAAATTTGTTCATCTTATGGTTTTTGAGATATTCAAGATTTTGCTGGGGTAACGTTTTGGGATTTTCAAAATCTCGAGAACTGGTTTGGCCTAGGCGAAACTAGTTCATCCTAAAATCTGATTTGGCCGGCAACATATACATTTGGAAAGAAATCTCAGTCCGCGCTTGGCCGTTGTCGTGAGTGGACCCTGTATTGCCTTTTTGTAGCGGCTCGTATGGAAAAGATCGGCGATCCAAATTTGATACTTGATACGGTAAGATAATTTTATGATCACAGATTTTGATTCTAATATTTTATTTCGGTAAAAGTAGGTAAGGTTTATAAATGCCTATTTGTCTAGGACTATGAAATGACCTGAAGGTGTACTTTGGTGACTGCTACTGGAACTCCTCGAGGAGTAGAACTAGGTGTGCCGAGTTTGGGCTCTTTTTGTTAGTTATGATGAGACCTTACCTCGGGACCTGATGAAGTGACCTAAAGTTGTACTTCGGTGACTGCTACTGGATCTCCTAGACGAGTAGAACTAGGTGTGCCGAGTTTGGGCTCTTTTTGTAAGTTATTATGAGACTTTACCTCCGGACCTGAAGTGACCTGAAGTTGTACTTCGGTGACTGCTACTGAATCTCCTAGACGAGTATCATGTTTACTTGACTACTATTCCCGCAGTTAACCGTGCGTACACTTGTGTGTGTGACCCGTGTCAATGTAGTAGCTCGATTCTATACCTATCAATTTTGCAAATGCGTCCTTAAGTATTATAATATTTTCGCACCTAGGAGTCACAAATTGCCTACAAAGCTAATAAATACATACAAACTTCTAACTCATATATCTCATTTCGGACTTAGTTTAGAGATATGCATGTCAAATAAGTTACGTCTGTTACACTATTCTGTACTGGAAAAACAAACTTAGAATAGTCACGTGAAAGTACCTACCTAATTACTAAATTGTGTCATTTAACTAGTGCATAGGTAAATCACACATTATTACAGATTACCTACGTGTGACTCCGGTTATACGAAACCGAAACATGTTATTTTGTAACTATGTCTTATTGATACCTTCTTAGTTGGCGTTTTTATCTAAAGGCTCGCGTAGACCAGCGCGATATCGCGGGCGCAACAGGAGGCAGCGCGACCCGTGTTGCGCCCGCGATATCGCGCTGGTCTGCACGAGCCTTTAGTTGGGTTATGGTATATTTTTTATCAGCCGTTTGTATCCCATTGCAGGACATAAGCCTCCCTCAAGGAAGGGAAACGTGACCCCAAGGTGACGTTTAAAAAAAATCGTTTGGTACGTTTCCATTATTTGACTTGAACATTATTTATACCCATTATCGAGGTAATTGAAGCAAGCATTATCATCTGAGCAGCGCTGCGTGAGGCAGGTCTCCCGTCGCACGCGGCGCTATAGAAAACAGCACGCCGCGCGGGCGCCCGCTCCGTGCACCCGTTTAACGCAAGGGACGGCCTAAGGCGAAAGCTTCAAGGTAGCTCGCGAAATTCAAATATTCTTACGTTTTTTGCAATTTTCAGGTCAGTATCAGGTGGTATGTTGATCTTAATATGATTTGCTTTTGATTTGATTTAGGGGGATGCCCCCTTAAACTTTATTACTCCTTTTCATCCCGCTATGGTTCCCAAAGTTGACTGGACTGCGACCCACCTAATAAAAACTTCCAAATTCAGGACTTACCTCTTGGCTGTGATGGAGAAAAAAGGGGCATATACTTAACTATATGATTGAAAGTCTATTCAAATAAGAAGAAAATATTCAGTTACAATCGAATCCGACCAATTGAGAACAAATAGAAAATTTTAATACTTAAGTAATTAAATACAAAGAGTGCTATTTCAATGAGAAGAATATATTTGCTTCCTATATTTTGTCTATAGCTTTAGCATCAACTTCAATTTTAGTTACTTTTAATCAAAATGAGTTTGATAAGTCCAATTAATTTCGGTATTTACTTTCATAGCTGAAAATATTTTTTCAAGGCCCACGCAATATTCGCTCGCGACCCACCAGTGGGTCGCGACCCATAGTTTGGGAACCACTGCGCTAGGGGTTGATTATTTAAAAACCGTAAAACACCGAGTTTGTCGAGGTAAATCGAAACATCGAGTTTCGATTTAAAACCGCGTTATTTTTTTTCATACTTGTAAACTTTGACAGCCCTTCAACCAAGATTAAAGTTTATTGGTCCAAAAGACAAGATTTTTCACCCTCATAGGTTGAATATCCCTCCTTAGTGCTCGCCTATATTATAAAAGTAAGCCTTGTGGAAAATGTTACGTTCCTAGTCCCAGTAGTTGGATTGCGCGCTGATGTCTGTCTTTCAATCAGTTTCTCCCTTACTAGGTATTAGAAAAATGATGCCATGGTATGGACGACGCACCTTGATCTCTGCGAATGTGACGGGCGTAGTGCGGTGCCGGTGGCGCGGCTCAGCCCGGCGCAGGCGCCGCCCGCGCGCCAGCGCCGACGCCGACGCCGGATATACTGCGTCCATCGCTTCCAGCTCTCACCTGCAACGGTATAAAAATGCGTCAGTTGACGTGGTCATGTGACAAATTGCGATGATTTAGGTTACTTTATTTATTATTATTATCATACCATATTCGGCAAAGTGTTATTGGGTTTTTCCATCAGGAATGTCTCAGTAGCAACTCGGAGCCTGGATTTGTGCCCGGTTGATGGCAATTTAATAGGCTCGCCTCAAATTACATAGGACTTAAACGTAACTAGCGAAATGTGGGTGTACTATAGCTATATACACTTCTGCCTAACCCTTCGGGGATTACAGGCGTGGTGTTAGATACTGTGCGGTAGCTATGGCAGGTGAGGGTAACAGGAGGCCTGGACTTACAATTATGGTACCTACGTAAGGGTAACAGAAGGCGAGAGTGGAACCGGCAAGAGATGTCGTGTGGTGTCCCACAGGGATCGGTCCTGGGGCCGCAACTGTGGGACATCGGATACGATTGGGTGCTGCGCGCCGACCTACCGGCGTCAGCGTCGTTTGTTACGCTGACGACACGTTGGTCCTGGGGCAGGGGAGGTCGTATCAGGCGGCGGCCGACTTAGCGACACGCGGGGTTGCGACAATCGTCAACAGGATCCGACAGTTGGGACTCGAGATGGCCCTGCACAAGTCCGAGGCCTTAGGTTTTCATGGTCCTCGGAATGCGCCACCGTCGGATTCCCAGGTAATGGCGGGAGGGGTTCACATCGGCGTCGAGTCAACGATGAAGTATCTGGGACTCGTCCTCGACAGCCGTTGGAACTTCGTGGAGCATTTCCGACGTTTGGCTCCCAGAGTGGAGCGGGCCGGGGCTGCCTTGAAGCGGCTCCTGCCCAATCTAGGGGATCTAAATGCCTCCTGCCGGAGGCTCTACGCGGGGGTCGTGCGGTCCATGGCCCTTTACGGGGCACCGCGTTCTTTGAGGCTGCGGCCAGCCCGCCGGTTGAACGCGGCCCAGAGGTTCATGGCCATCCGGCTGGCCCGAGGATACCGCACGGTCTCCTGCGAGGCGGCGAGCCTCCTTGCCGGATTATCACCATACAATCTGGAGGCATAGTCCTCGCGCACATTTGGGAGTGGTGCGAGGAGGCGAATCGCCGGGGCTTAACTCCGCTGCTGCAAGAAATCACGGCACAGGGGACAGAGCTCCGGCGGGATCTCATGGCGTCATGGAGAGTGCGATTGTCGCAACCCAGCGCTGGGCACGCCACAATCGCGGCAATAAGGCCCCTCTTTCAGGAGAGGTTAGCGAGGCGCCACAGCGTCCTCACCTTCCGCCTGACGCAGGTTAATATCGGACACGGCTGTTTTGGAGGTTCCTGTTCAGGATAAAGCGGGAGGAAACGCCCGGGTGTCACCATTGTGTGGATCGCCCGGAGGACACGGTGGAGCATACGGTGGAGGTCTGCCCGGCTTGGGCGGAGCATCGCCGTGTCCTCGTGGAGGCGATCGGCGGTGATGAACTCTCGCGTCCGGCCCTGATTCGGGCCATGGTACGGAGCGAGAGGAAACGGGAGGCTGTCACCTCCTACTGCGAAGCAGCAATGCTCGCGAAGGAGGAGTCGGAACGCGTGAGGGAGAGGCAAAATTCGCGCCCTCACGCCCCTAACCGCCGCAGGACGCCCTGGGCGACTGGAATGCAGGCCGATTTCCGGCCACCGTAGGCGCGGGCTTGCGGACGGTGAGCAATGGGCAGCTCGCCGTCCGATAAGGACCAGGCCCGGGTCGACGGCACGTTGTGTTCCACGCGCGCCTCAAAGAGATGTCAGCAAAATTGACGGGGTCCGTTAGGGCCGATGCCTGCCGCCTGCCAGGGGTGCAAAGAAAACCGACAGGGAGATCGTGGCCCCCGGCAACAGGGCAACCGAAGGAACACGGGTGGGTTTTACTCAGTAAGAGTCTGACACGCCCTCCTGCTCCGCCCAGAGAGGGAGAAGTTATTTGATAATTTCCACCCAAAAAAAAAAAAAGTGTAACAGAAGGCCTGTAAGTACTTATGGTACTTACAGATTCTCATGAAAACGAACTAGTTTTATTAATAAAGGACCAACACAACAGATTTCAGCTGTTCCATACATTATGATCATTTAGGTTATTTTTATTTTATTAAATAGAATCAACAAGCTCTACATTATGCAATAAAACATAAATAACTATGTAACCCACAGCGCTGTTCACAGATTACCATTAACAAATAAAACCTTAATTCATGCATGACAGTTACAATAATATTGTAAAAACAGAATAAAGAAGTATTTTAAAAACAACAACAAACAATTATTAGTCTGAGAGTTCAAGTGTTTTATACAAAAGGCTAGGTACGAAAACTTTTCAAAGAGCATGTAAATATGTGTTCGAATGCTTCATTGTAGGATGCTGCCATTCGCCGAACTGGTGAACGTAGACCAGTGTTAGATTGGCAGGAACCTACTGCAAAGAGTTTTCGCACGCACCATACATTATACAGGGCGTCCCAAAGTTATGGGACATGAAGGGAAAGTACCTTAAATGTCGTAGATAGGGTATTTTGCTGAAAAAAGACATTATGTTATTTTTAAAAGTTAGTAATTCTGCATTCAAAGATTTTCTAAAAATTACTTGCCTCGTCTGGGAATCGAACCGACTTAAATGTAAAAAAAAAATACCCCTACTTTTATGATGCCAATCGAAAGAATGGCTAAAAAATAATAACTCTTCTAAAGTAACATAGTATTTTAAAAGAAAGGAACAGCGTGAAATTAATCATTTTAATCAAATTAAAAACATACATGAAACTGCCGTAGTCAATTAAGTGGGTATTTTTTTTGTAAATTAATTAATTAAATGCTCAAAATGTGATCCCTCTTGTCTTACGCAAATCGCCAATCTTTTAATGAGTCCGCTGCCTGTTGATTTTCTTATCATGTTATGGTGAATACTCGATATGATATGGCACAATTCATTCAATTCATATTCAATTCATTGGGTATTTTGCTGAAAGAAGACTTTATGTTATTTTTAAAAGTTAGTAATTCTGCATTCAAAGATTTTCTAAAAATTACTTGCCTCGTCTGGGAATCGAACCGACTTAAATGTAAAAAAAAAACACCCCTACTTTTATGATGCCAATCGAAAGAATGACCAAAAACTAATAACTCTTCTTAAGTAACATAGTATTTTAAAAGAAACGAACAACGTAAAATGTTTGAGTGAAATTTCAAGAAAGTTATTGATTGCCGACGACGACGTTCGAAAAGTAGTGAATGTTTTCCTACTTGGATTGGTACGAATGGACCGATTAGATGGCCGGCCAGATCCCCGGACCTTACACCATTAGATTTCTTCTTTTGGGGATACGTGAAAGATATGCTATACAAAAAACGATACGAGAACGGGCGAGTTACAAACAGAATTGTGCCATATCATATCGAGTATTCACCATAAAATGATAAGAAAATCAACAGGCAGCGGACTCATTAAAAGATTGGCGATTTGCGTAAGACAAGAGGGATCACATTTTGAGCATTTAATTAATTAATTTACAAAAAAATACCCACTTAATTGACTACGGCAGTTTCATGTGTGTTTTTAATTTGATTAAAATGATTAATTTCACGCTGTTCCTTTCTTTTAAAATACTATGTTACTTAAGAAGAGTTATTATTTTTTTGCCATTCTTTCCATTGGCATCATAAAAGTAGGGGTGTTTTTTTTTTACATTTAAGTCGGTTCGATTCCCAGACGAGGCAAGTAATTTTTAGAAAATCTTTGAATGCAGAATTACTAACTTTTAAAAATAACATAATGTCTTCTTTCAGCAAAATACCCTATCTACGATATTTAAGGTACTTTCCCTTCATGTCCCATAACTTTGGGACGCCCTGTATAAATCTATACAGTCAAAATTGCCATTAACAATGTTATACAATGTCATTGCTTCTAATTGTTTACGTCTAGAGCTGAGCGTCAAAAGCTTGTATTTACTGAGCAACTGGTTATACTGAAGATCAGTGTTGTGACACCTGTAGTAGTTGCACGAAGAAATCTACGTGGGACGTTTTCTATCATGTCAATGTTTTTGCCATAGTACAGGTTCCAGACGGATACGGCTATATTCGAGCTGGGAACGGACTAGGGTTTTATACCGGCACAGGTACGAAGAGGTACGCTTAAAGTCATGAGTGGATCTCATTATAAATCCATTCATCTTATATGCTTTATTTACAATTTGTTCGATATGCAAATCCAAGCAGAGTTTTGAGTTAAGCAATATGCCAAGATCACGAACCGAGTTTACTTTATTCAATATACCATTACATAATGAGTAAGAAAACCTTATGATGTTTTTGTTTTTGGTAAAATTTTGGTAGTTGCACTTGGAAATGCTCTGATAGAGCTTACTACTGTAACAATAGTCCGTCAGTCGATCAAAGTCCTCTTGGAGAAGATAGCAATCCTGAATGCTATGAATAGGTCTGTATACTTAGAGGCCATCAGCATATAACAAAAATTTTGAATGATAAAAACATATATGTGACTAATCGGGACGCCAGCGCCGCCTAGCGGCGTTCGACAGAGACTACAACATAATGCTCGGACTGGCTGGAGCTTGAGCTAAGCACAGTTCGTCGGTGGTGGTCAAGCAGTAAAGAAAGACGTTTAGAAACTGTCGCGCGTTCCGAATAGTTGTGTCGCGTACCTACAGTGTGTGAAGTGCTAGTGTGATTAATTTTATCGTAAATTATAATCTGATCTGAACTGCAAACCAACACTACCCACAGTACGCCTACAGTAGTTAAAATAGGGCAAAAGAGACACATACCCTTCTCCGTCATACCTAAGATAACGAATAAAAGAGCACCGAGAATGGAGCCTTGTGGGACACCAGCAGGGCTAACATGACAAGCGCGAGAACGCTCTTTTTCTCGTTTTATCGTAATTTGTCTACGATTCTGACGTCATTCTAATCCCTAAATTGTAAACGGACACTTCTTTATCGCGCGACGAGAGACCGATGTTGCAAATTATTAAAAACAAATTATTTTTATGATAGCAACATCGGCTTGAAGTTCTGTTTCATTCATTAAATTTTATGCATGGAATTATGTACTTTATTGAATAAACGTCTCTCTCTCTCTTAATATTATTCTCTCTTTTAATTATTTATGATTAGTTTTTTGTGTAACCGACTTTTTGATTAAAATTAAATGATATTTTTGGCATGCTGAAATTAAAATACAAAATGACGGAAATTAAAATTAGTGGCACCTATACTCATTAGATAAATCACCACAAATGACAAATGGGCCGACGATCGCAATTTGACAAAACGAAAATTATTATTGTAAACAGTCACCATATAGACAAAGACGATGCAGGACATTGCAAAAAAAAAAATTGCCTACAATAAGTACGACTGTGAATCTGCATCTTATTTTCAAGTTTCTTTTATGTATCATAATTTTGTCTTCTTGTCTACTCTTCTTGTCGTCAAAATCGAGGACCACAAAATGACACACAAAATGTCAAAACACACAAAATGACTGATTATCTCGAGCTGTCAAAAATCGAGTTAAATAACTAATTATAGTGTTTGTCTACTAAACATCAAGTTTGACAGAACGAGTCGAATATTTTGTATGGCGTAGCTGTCAGAAAACGATAAAACTACAGAAATAGACAAAAAATTGTCACGCTAGAGTGGATAATTGTCGCGTGTGTCATGTTAGGCCTGTAGATGTAACCTGAGTAGCAAGAGAGTGGTATCCGTTAAGGAGGGCTCCGTACCCGAAGGGTGCCAAATGGAACTACATATATTTTTAAGCCTCCGCTGTCCGTCCATCCGTCCGTCCGTCAGTCTGTCAGCGGGCTGTACCTCATGAACCGAAATAGGTGGACTGTTGAAATCTTCACAGGTTTTGTAGATATTTCTATTGCCGCTATAACAACTGATAATAAAAAACCGGCCAGGTGCGTGTCGGACCACGCACAAACTCAAACTCAAAGCATTTATTTCAAATAAACCAATTACAGGTACTTTTGAATTGTCAAGGGGTCGGTCAGTCAGAAAAATTAAGCTAGTTGCCCATTCCAAAGCGTAGTAGGTACCTATGGAGAAGAACGGGCAAGAAACTCCACGGACACTCTTTTAAATCAAAATATTGTTACAAAATATTGGTTACATCATTCGTGTTGAACTTATACATGTGAGAATGCACAATGAAGGGTTCCGTAGTTGGGATGAATTTATCCCAAAAACAAACTTAACTTTGTAGTTGAAAAACATGTTCTCCCATACTGAATGTTTGGGAGAACATGTTTTTGCAACTGTAAATATAAGTTGGTCGATTATTACTCGTTAACTTCTTCTCGTGAACTTGTAGAGCCTACTTAGCTGTGATAGTTTTCCTTTTAATTTCGTTATATAAAGTACTGCTGTGATTTTTTTCACACATCCAAAACCTTGACACTTGACTCTAATAAAAATTTGCAAAAAAATTGTATAATTTTTATTCGTAAAAAGATATGGGCAAATTTAGATTTTCGCGAAAACTTGTAAGTACCAAAATGTACCATAATTTTCAACCCAAATCCTATATAAAAAATAAAAAAGTTGAAAATTAAGATAAATTTTGGTGCTTACAAGTTTTAGCGAAAATCTAAATTTGCCGAGATCTTTTTATCGTGTTGACTCAGGACCTTGATTTTTATACACCTAATAGGGACTCCGTGTAATAGGGAGTCCGTGTGGTGCCGGACTTAAAGAATAGCACTACCCTATTTCTTCCCATGAGTGTCGTAAAAGGCGACTACTTGACTTACTAGAGAAAGACTCTTTAATAAAATAAGTGATAGACATAATTTTAATACTAGAAATAAAAAACTAGATCAACCATTTTTCAGATTATCTAAAGTACATACATCTTTTATGGGGTACTGTGTTAAATGTTACAACAAAATACCTTGTGACATATTGCAATTAAATGAAAGAAAATTTTAAACTCATATCAAAAGTACACTTTGTAAACAAGCATATTACAAATTAGAGGATTATATCCAAGATAAGAGTGCTTGGAAACATGCTGGTCCTGCTCCATAGGACAATTTAGAATCAAGACAAAATCAAACTGGTTGCTAATTTAATTGTAAAATTGATTATTTTGTGTTTTATGACATTGATTTTACATTCTGTGATTACTTTCTCACACACTGACTTATTAATTACAAAATTTTAGGAAAATCGTCTATTTTTACAATGTTTGTAAATATGTGAGCACCATGTATCTATCACATATTAAATTATCTGTCGTTGCTTCATTTTTAATTCTTTTTACCTATTGTGGTATAGTAATTTTATTCTAGGTGCATCGTCTTCACATATAGGTAATATTATTTAACTAATGTACGTGCATATACAAACAATAGTAAAACATTTTAAAAGAGTAACGGTGGAGTTTCTTGCCCATTCTTCTCCATACGAAAACTACCTTTTGGAAGGGGCGACTAGAATCAATTTTAATATTTTGTAAATTTTGGTGTTCAAAAATGCCATACATGGGCCTATTTGAAATAAATGATTTGACTTTGACTTTGAATGGGCAGCAGCATTCTCTATGCATTTTTAACACCATACTGCGATCGCCAACCTGCCTGCCAAGCGTGGTGATTATGGCATACCCCCCCAAAAAATGACAAGCACTAAAACGAAATGGCCCCTAGTGCCCGGCGGCCCACCGGCCCTTGGCTACGGTAGCGGTCAAGGCCACGGTGAGGCAAGGGGTGCGAAGAATCCCCGGAAGAGATCCGGCTACCATAATCACCGGAAACTGGACCTGGCAACATACAACACGCGTACACTCCGGACCGGCGAAAAGATCATCGAACTCGAGGAAGAATTGAGCAGATTACGATGGGGTATAGTAGGGTTATCTGAAGTCTAAAGAGAGGGGGAGGACTCGATAATCCTCAAATCCGGGAACTTGCTCTATTTCCGGGAGGGCGACCAGCAGTCCCAAGGTAGTGTCGGGTTTATCGTCCATAAGTCCCTTGTGAGCAACGTGGTGAAGATCGAGAGTGCTGTTGAGGTTTCTTTTAAGAACGAAACGTTAATTGTCAAATAGCTGTCAAGATTTGATTGATTAAACGTGAGTGACGTTTCTCTTGCGAAAACGACTTTATTACTGAGTATTACCAAATCCACAATAGAACCTGAAAATATATATAAAAAGACATCCAGAGATTCGGCGACGGACGCTGGGCGCTCGTGAGCTTGCTGGACAAGTGTGTCGACCAGGGTGGGGTACCTTATACTCAGAATATCCGCAAGATATTCGCTGAAGTTCGTACAGGTTTACGCCCAGACCTCGTCACACCCGACGATAAGGTGACCATTATGAGGATATTTCCAGAGCCATGCATGGCTCTAAAACTCACTTCACCGTTGTCATGGGGGACGCGAAACTGGGCAAACGAAACGATGATGAGCTGCGAGTGGGGCAATTTGGAGTTGGACGTCGGAACTACTGGGGTCACTTACTGGCCAGTTTTATGCAGAAGGAAGGCTTCTTTATGATGAATTCCTTCTTCAGACAACGTGAGCACAGAAAGTGGACCTGGCAGAGCCCTGATGGTGCAACAAAAAATGAGATTGACTTCATTATGTCGACGAAGAAGCAAGTATTCAATTATGTCTCTGTGATCAACGCGGTGAAAACCGGAAGTGTTCCGTTTGGTAAGAGGCACATTGAACTTGAATATCAAGCTGGAAAGATCTCAACTGATGAAGTCTACGCTCCGCCCAGCACCGACCCAGGTCTAAAACTCCGAGAGCTTTACTGTAAAAAGTTGTACAAGTTTCTGCAATAAACCTTTTTTTTTTTTTTTTTTTTTTTCAGCTTGAACATCAGAATCGTTTCGAGTACCTAGGGAGCTCCAAACTCAAACTCAAAGCATTTATTCCAAAGCGTAGTAGGTACCTATGGAGAAGAACGGGCAAGAAACTCCACGGACACTCTTTTAAATCAAAATATTGTTACAAAATATTGGTTACATCATTCGTGTTGAACTTATACATGTGAGAACAATGTAGAAAGACGTGCACGTTAAAAGCGTCCGTAATAAAAATATAATATCAATTCAAAAATTAAAATAAACCGTGGCAGCTAAGAGATGACCAGTCCCTACTGACGGCGCCCGTTCACGAACATGACGCATGGATCAGTACCATTTAGCTCAACCATTTTGAAGGGAACTTAATGATCCAACACACACGCCACCATCAGCGAGACATTTGAGTGAGCATGACATACTCTCAGCCGCCAGGGCACATTCAAGTCAATGAAAGACGTACCCAGTAAATGGTAGCTTTATGGAATGTACAACATGGTCACAGTGCTCACACATGTGATATGCAATTATACAATACAAAGAGATTGAATTTATACAAAGGAAATACAGTTTTACAATCTTCAGCAGCTGCAACAATACTTTCGAATGCTAATCAATTAGTTTATGCGCCCTTGTGGAGCTGGACCAGCGCTGAGCCAAGCATTTTTATCAGCGATGTAGTCCCCCAACTTATAATATGCTTGGCAGCATAGTGTGCGTTTTATACATGATTTAAATTTCGTTTCGTTCAGTTGGAGTATGTGGGAAGGTATTTTATTATAACATTTTAAACAGCACCCCATGAAGGATGAGTCTACTTTAGCCAGTTTGAAACCCGGTTGAACTAATTGGTCCCTATTTCTAGTCCCATAATTGTGTTTATCACCTCTTTTACTGAAAAGACTTAGATTTTTCCTTACATACATGATGTTTTCATAGATATATTGACAAGGTACCGTCATGATGTTAATATCTTTAAACAGTTCCCTAAGAGAATCGCGTCTGCGGAGGCCATATATTGCTCTGATGGCTCTCTTCTGCAGAATAAAAATAGACTCGATATCTGCAGCCCGTCCCCATAGTAAAATACCGTAAGACATGATACTATGAAAGTAACTGAAATAGACTAGCCTCGCGGTATCTACAACGGTAAATTGACGGATTTTTCTCACAGCATATGCTGCTGAACTTAGCCGTCCTGCAAGAGATGTTAAATGAGGACCCCATTGCAGCCTTGAATCGAGCGTGATCCCCAAGAAAACAGTTTTATCGACAAATTCTAGTTTCTCCTTATTCAATACTATGTCACAATCACTACTTTTAACATTTGGTAAAGCAAATCTTATGCATTTAGTTTTTTTCCCATTTAATACTAAATTAATAGCAGTGAACCAATTTTGGACCTGCAGTAAGGCGTTATTTACGGCGTTACTCCGTCAAGATTTGATGCACGTCTATTTATCTTAAAAATTAAGGAAGTGTCGTCAGCAAATAACACCATTTGTGGTTGTTTTTTTAATAAATGGGGTAGATCAATAATATAATACTAAAAAGAGGAAAGGACCCAATACCGAGCCTTGTGGAACGCCCATTTTTACTTTTAAACCGATTGAATGGACACCATTTACTTGAACCTGCTGCTGTCTATCATTAAAATAAGATTTTACTAAACTGAGCGCAAGTTTACATAGTCCTCCGTGGACGATCTATGGGTTCGTGGAAACTGTCCATACGGTCGGGTCCAAGATCTTCAAGACCCGCCGTACAAATCGAAACAAGAAGCTCTCTGATGCTACTTTGCAGCTCATGGAGGTGAGGCGCGAGATGCGCTCAAATACCGGCGGCTCAATAGACAGATCTCTTAGTCCTTGAAAAGCGACCTTCGCCTCTATAATACGAACCGTATTAAGGACGCAATAGAGCGGAACAAGGGCTCCAAGGTTTTTGCAAGAGATCTGTCTATTGGACAAAGCCAGCTTGTGAAACTGAAGACCGATGATGGCAGAATCGTATCCGCCAAACATGAACTATTGAGAGAGATCGAGAGTTTCTATGGACAGTTATACACGTCAACCAGTAACCCCGTTAAGAATCTAGCAAACGACCCAAGAGCTAGATTGACCCGACACTATACCGAAGACATCCCGGACGTCAGCTTGTACGAAATTAGGATGGCTCTGAAGCAGCTTAAAAACAACAAGGCGCCGGGTGATGACGGAATTACGGCCGAACTCCTGAAAGCCGGTGGAAAACCCGTTCTTAAAGCCCTCCAGAAGCTTTTCGATTCCGTCATAGTCGAGGGTCAAACGCCACAGGCATGGAACAGAGGTGTGGTGGTACTCTTCTTTAAAAGCCACCACACCTCTGCTTAAGAATTATAGGCCCATCACACTTCTGAGCCATGTCTACAAGCTGTTTTCAAAAGTTATCACGAACCGTCTCGCGCGCAGGTTTCGCGGTCTTCCAGCCTCCCGAACAAGCCGGATTTCGTAAAGGCTTTAGCACCGTAGACCACATACATACGCTGCGGCAGGTTATACAGAAGACCGAAGAGTATAACCTGCCTCTCTGCTTAGCGTTTGTGGACTACGAGAAAGCCTTCGATTCGATCAAGACATGGGCCGTGCTGCAGTCGGTGCCAGATCGACTATCGGTACATCGAGGTGCTAAAGTGTCTGTACGAAAACGCCACTATGTCAGTCCGACTCCAGGACCAGACCTCGAAACCTATCCTTCTGCAGCAAGGTGTGAGACAGGGAGACGTTATCTCTCCGAAACTGTTTGCCGCTGCACTGGAGGATGTCTTCAAGGTTCTGGATTGGAAAGGGCTAGGCATCAACATCAATGGCAAGTATATCACTAACTTTCGGTTTGCCGATGACATAGTTATCATGGCTAAGAACATGGAGGACCTCAGTACAATGCTCGATGACCTCAGTAGAGCTTCCGAAAGAGTGGGTCTTAAAATGAACATGGACAAGACAAAGGTCATGTCAAATGCCCATGTGACACCCACTCTCATGAAGATCGGAGACGCTACGCTCGAAGTTGTGGACGAGTATGTTTACCTAGGACAAACTGTCCAGCTAGGTAGGTCCAACTTCGAGAAAGAGGTCAATTGTCGAATCCGACTCGGCTGGGCAGCGTTCGGGAAGCTACGCAATATCTTTTCGTCCCACATACCACAGTGTCTCAAGACGAAAGTCTTTGACCAGTGCGTGTTGCCAGTGATGACCCATGTATGGTACTGAAACGTGGTCGCTCACAATGGGCCTTATCAGAAGGCTAAAAGTCACCCAAAGGGCAATGGAGAGGGCTATGCTTGGAGTTTCCCTACGTGATCGAATCAGAAATGAGAAAATCCGCAGGAGAACCAAGGTAACCGACATAGCCCGAAGAATTGCGAAACTTAAGTGGCATTGGGCAGGGCACATTGCTCGTAGAACGGATGGCCGATGGGGCCAAAAAGTTCTGGAGTGGCGACCGCGTACCGGAAGACGTAGCGTTGGAAGGCCTCCTACAAGATGGACCGATGACCTTGTGAAAGCCGCAGGAATCCGCTAGATGTGGAAAGCACAGAATCGGTCGAAATGGAGGTGCTTGGGGGAGGCCTATGTCCAGCAGTGTACGTCTTTCGGCTGAAATGATGATGAATAATAATGAATACTGACTATAGACCTCCTGAGCTGGCGTTCCTGAGAAAATCGGTGGTGACACACGGACAGACGGACGGACAAGAGAGTGATCTTATAAGGGTTCCGTTTTTTTACCTTTTGAGGTACGAACCCTAAAAATTAAATAAAATTAAAAGGGGTCCCCACACAAGAAACGTGTTTTTTCGGCTTTTTTTGTTCGATCCTAATACGGTGAGGAACCCTTCGTGGCCGGTATTTTTTTCAGCATTTTTTCTATAATGTAAGTTGTTCATTTTCATGAGTACTGCACCACAGATTACTAAATAGTTACTACGTAAACTGCACTCCCTTAAAGTACGTTTGTCCTTCGTCTGCTATAATGTGAATAGATTTATATTTATACCCACTTTTAATGTAAAATGTGTTGTCAGCTGATGGCTACTGCACAGCACATGCGCTTGCTGCCTCGCAAGTCGCTGCTTGCATGTTTCGATGGATTTGTAAACGAAGTCATTACAGTTTCATGTAGGTGTGATTGCAAGCGCATTTCATCGGCGCTTCACAAGCATGATATGGTCGGATCTGACACACATAGGGTTGCCAACCGTACTCTAAAATAGAGTATTGTACTCTTTTTCTTGTAGGTGTACTCTATAATCAATAACACTAATAGAGTACGCTAAAATACTCTTTTTACATAAATTGACTTTTTTGGCATAATGTTCACTGATGCCAGCCATGCTCATGCACAACACAAAAAAGACTTCCTGTTTACTGAACTTAACAATGATACCCATAAAACTCGGGCGTTTCTGAACGCAGCCACAATCAGTCACGTTAAAATATAATGTCAATGTGACAAGCTGCATGTTGGAAATAGATACACACACATTTTTTATTTAATTCTTTGTTATTCCAATGATCATATTTCTATTTTTTTTTTATTTATTTGGAATTGTAAACCTTTGCATGCCCACGTGACGGTAAAATATGGAGAACTTTATTATAAAAACACCTATGTACTATACCCATTTTTGCAAAGAAATAAATGATTTGATGATTTGATTTTTTGATTTGATGATGTCAGATGCCGTAGAACTTGTTTAAAAAAAAAACTATTAATCTCAGTTCTCGCCACTTCAGCATTCACCCAGAGAGAATTTTCGGTCATGAATGTGAACGTGAAGTGGCAAGAAGAGAGGAACAGGGTTTAATTAAAATTGATTAAAAATAAGCTCCTGATCTATATTAACTTAGAATTAGGATGTTTGAACACTTAAAATTCTTTAAATAACAATTTAAAAAAATATGTACTTACCGCATAAAGTGCAAAAAATAATAATAAATGGTACCTACACTTTTTTATTAATCTGTATTCTTTATTTACCCTCTCCGAAATCAGATATACTCTAAGTACTTCTTCTAGAAAAAGTTGGCAACCCTAGATACACATCGTGTAAATCGTGTAATCATTAAAAATACCTCTCACACGGAAGAACCGCTCGCGTTTAGCTTGGAATAGTTACATTATTAACGTGGATAATTAAATTTTTCCGTGATCCGGTAAGATTCATGTGACGCCTTAATCGCTGCTTAAAACAGCATCATTACCAAGTAAGAAATGCTTCTGCCTTGCACCGGATAGAAGACAATCTCGCATACGTGCAGCACTCGCATCTCACATAAGCCGCTCGTTAATCGCACTTACCTACTAATAAACAACTTGGTCGCGATACATCGACGTTGACACTCGGCAGCGTGTCGGCTGTCGGCGGCAAGCAGGGTCACAGTGTGTTGTTGTGCATGTCGGGTGCGCGCGCGCCGCCCGGCTCCGCACGAAGGAACGGGAACAACGTGCTGGCGGTACGGCAGTACGGCTGCACGCGATCACTCGCGAGCCGCGACCTAATTACTGTCGCGGCGGTGTACCGCGACGCGCCTGCGCCGCCGCACCCGGCCTGCTGCCTACTGCTACGAACTACTGCGGCAATTAACGTGAAATCAGCGGACTAGTGTCCGGTACGCGTATAAAGTTACTGACGACGCGCTGAGAGCGAATGTGCGGCACACCCGACGTATTGCCGAGTTCTGCGAGCGCGGCTTGTTATTTTTTCCCGAGAAATCTGAATGTTTTGGTGAGTGACCGCGTTCCGGTGGCGAGGTGCCAGGCGCCCCCCGCGCGGCTGCGCTCCGCTGCTCCTCGCGACGCGCCCGCCACCGCCGCCACACCGTGCGCCGCGCGCAAGTAAACAAACATCATGCACCATCAACACTAATCGTAATCCACTGATGACATGATCACACTGACAACACGTAATCTTCACTATAGGTATCATCAATCAGTTATGTACCTATGCACGTTTTTTACTTACATTATGAATTAAGTACATTTTTTTTAAACCCACAGTATCGTGCCGAAAATATCTGCAAGTATGTCTGTCGTCGTAGGTATAGGTGGGGGTAGGTGCCTACCTTTACCTGGTTTCCCACAGAGTACCTTTCAGAATAGTTCTGTAGGTAGGTACCTACAAGTGATGTGCCGGATCGTTAAAGAATGTAATCCGCGGATACGGATACAGGTACGGATCATAAGGGTCTAGATCCGCGAATACGGATACGGATACGGATCATAACTTTCTTCAGGTTCAGCAGGAATTATTTATGATCCTCATCGTAACTGACTTTTGGAGGACAAAGCTGCCAAGTTACTCTTTTGAAATACAATTTACCATTACTCAATATTATTTATGACGGATAATTTATAAGTTCTTGAAAACAACATAAGTAGTGTTACTTGATGTGTTAACTCACATAATTATTTCAATTAGCATAGCACAAATATTAGAGGTTTGATCTCACTACAAAGATAGTTTAATTACTACCTTATAACTTAATTTACTGGTATTGACTCTACTTGAATTATAATAAATATGATTAATTTATTTTTTTACTAATTTGGATTGAAGTTAACAGTATTTCATTGCTACATATCTTTAAAATTTTATTTAAGTAATGAAATGTATTAATATAAAAGATCTTTATGATCTGCCAAATAGTAACGGATACGGATACTGATACAGATCTTTTTTCTCCCTCGGATATCCGCGGATACGGATATCTGGCACATCACTAGTACCTACAAACACGACGTATGTGCAATGTGGATGCGGGAGGGTGTAGAAGGAACAAACGTGTTGTTGGTTGGAATAGGCATGTTAAGCAGGCTCACCCGGACGCACGGCTTGCTTTTCAAGTCTGGAGTATGTCTCGTAAACCAACTTCTGGTTCTGTGTATGAACATAATGTACGACACGAGAAAAGTCTTTAAATCAAAGTTAAGATGGTGTCAGAACAATCAAAATAAAATTAAAATGGACATTATAGCTGACAATCATAAATCTAAAGATTTTTCAAGGTTTTGGAAAAATACGAATAGATTGAATCCGAGGCCGGGCGTCCCCGTGAGCGTGGCGGGGCAACATGAGCCTACGGCGATAGCAAACTTGTTTGTGAAGCATTTTAAAGCGGAATCTCCTCTTGGCTCCGCATCGCAGGTGGTCGATGCCGAGGATTGTCTGAAGAACTTAAATGTCAGGTTCTCAGCGAAAGATGTTGCTACTGTTATTAAAAGTATGGTTAGGGCAAGTCACCAGGGTATGACTACCTGCAGCATGCAGGAGTTCACCTGCCTAGGGTACTGGCGATGTTCTTCTCACTGTGTCTAAGCCACGCTCATCTGCCTAGTGACCTAATGAAAACTGTGGTTGTACCTATTGTGAAGGATAAGACTGGGGACACATCAGATCTCTCGAACTATAGGCCCATATCCCTTGCTACTGTCATTGCCAAGGTGCTGGACAGTTTGCTTGATAGGCATATGGCGTCCCGCATTGAACTGCATGATGCACAGTTTGGGTTCAGACCTGGTCTGTCCACAGAAAGCGCCATACTGTCTCTCAAGCATTCTGTCCAGTATTATACGTCTAGGAAAACGCCTGTTAATGCGTGTTTCCTAGACCTTTCCAAAGCGTTTGATCTGGTGTCGTACGAATTGCTGTGGCATCAACTATTAAATGATACTTCAGTGGATACAGAAGTTATATCAATTCTACGGTTTTGGTATAGGAATCAGACAAATTGTGTAAGGTGGGCTGGCTCGTTATCGGATGTGTATGGGCTGGAGTGCGGGGTGAGGCAGGGCGGTCTGACCTCCCCTCGCCTTTTCAGTCTGTACATAAACCGGTTGATCGTTGAGCTCAGCAACACCTATCAGGGTTGCTATGTAGACGGAGTATGCGTCAACAATATTAGTTATGCTGATGATATGGTGTTGCTGAGCCCATCGATTAACGCAATGATAAGCCTGCTTACGATATGTGAGAGGTACGCGGAGACTCATGGGCTCAGATACAATGTTAAGAAAAGTGAGGTACTAGTCTTCAAGGCGGGCACTAAAACTTACCCGATTGACCCACAGCTGACACTTTGCGGAAGTTCCTTGAAACAAGTCACTTCTTTCAAGTATCTGGGCCACTGGGTTTCCGAAGACCTGAAAGATAGTCTGGACATTGAGCGTGAGCGCAGGGCGTTGGCTGTCCGCTGCAATATGTTGGCCCGCAGATTTGCAAAGTGCACGACTGAAGTGAAGGCTACACTATTTGCAGCGTACTGTCAGTCGTTTTATACATGCAGTCTGTGGGCCCACTACACGCAGAGGGCATACAGCGCCCTGCGCGTACAGTATAATAATGCTTTCAGGGTGTTGATGGGGTTGCCGCGCTACTGTAGTGCTTCCGGCATGTTTGCAGAGGCGCGAATCGATGGTTTTCACGCCATTATGCGCAAGCGTTGCGCTTCCATTATGCGCAGGGTACGCGCCAGCCCCAACAGCATCCTGAAAACTATAGCTGATAGGTGGGACAGCCCCATACTGGGACATTGGATACGCCTACATGCCACTGTGGCGTATTAATGTATAGTTTGTGTTTTTATTTATTTTTTGGTTGATGTATTTAGGTACTAACACTAGTTTCTAAGTCGTGTGTATACTAACCAAATGGGCTACATTTGTGGGTCTGAAATAAAAAAAATAATTTATTACTCTACGTGCGAAGACGTAGAAGACAAAAATAATTTTGGGTTCATCCCCTTATAAGTGAAAGGTAAAATACAATAGACGTGGATATATTTAGTAACTTGTTCCGCTTAGCTATTTCTAAAAAGCCATAAAAAACTCCTGAAAGAAATCGACAAGTGTTTCACCTCTCAACGAGGCATCCTCAGGATGACGATGGACTTGTTGCGAACTCGAACACGGCGTGTTGCCACACCAAGCGCTGAGTGCAGACTGAGCCTTATCGCCCGTGGAACCCACTTATATAGTGTCGCCGTTATCAGTGCGACCGTTATCAGTGCGATAAGGGGCGAACAATCGCAGCAAAGGTGACCTTGGCATACTCGTATTTAATTCGTTCAACAGTGTAATGTTTCCGGTATTATTTTTGACAATTTCTAAACTCTCTAGTATTGACATTCTGAAACCTTTGTCACATGTGTGTAAAATTTAGAAAGTGTTATTATTATTTAACGAATGACCTGTATCTACACACACTTACGAATCTAACACTTAGTAGATACAGGTCATTCGTTAATAGGGAAAAGCAAAATGTCGGACGGTAAAATTACGTATAGTGCACAAACTAGTATTTACATTTATGGCGTGCCATATCGGACCGTAAAAAATCGGACTGACCGCTAGGAGAACAGCATGGCGGAAATTCTGTGAATCCATCGAGACTAACAATGAAGCCGCAAGGGTAAGGAAAATCCTATCAACCGATCAGGACCGGACTCTCGGCGCGTTTAAAAAACCTGATAACTCGTACACTTTAACTGACCATGAAACCAGTAAGGTCCTTCTCGAGACTCACTTCCCAGACTGTAGAGTCCTAGAGGACAGAACGTGGGAGGCTGAACCAGAATGGACCCCAACGGATCAAGACTGGTCAAGAGCCCGCAACGTAGTAACAGAAGACCGAGTAAAGTGGGCTATCAACACCTTTCAGCCATACAAGTCGGCAGGACTGGACGGCATCTTCCCAGCACTACTGCAGTGGAGAGTAGATTATCTGACACCATGGCTGGTAGAGGTCTACCGAGCCTGCATAGCACTTAGACACATACCTCTCGCATGGCGTGAGGTGAAAGTCATTTTCATACCCAAACCGGGCAAAACCGATTATACACAACCCAAGGCTTATAGGCCCGTAAGTCTTACATCCTTCCTACTAAAAACCCTGGAGAGACTCTGTGACAGGCACATCCGAGATGGGCCGCTCCGGGTAAAACTACTTCACAAACAACAGCATGCGTACTCCATAGGCAAATCAACAGAATCAGCGCTGCACAGCGTGGTTTCTAAAATTGAATGCGCAGTGGACCACAAATGCTCGGCACTGGCTGCCTTCATTGACATTGAGGGCGCCTTTGACAAAACCATGTTTAACAGCATAAAAATGGCCCTCGACCGACACAGCATAGACTCGACCCTGAGTGGCTGGATCACCAACATACAAGTCACAGTAAATGACACTACAAGGGCCATCGTTGCGAAGGGCTGCCCGCAGGGGGGCGTCCTCTCACCGCTTCTATGGAACCTGGTAGCAGACAGCCTCATCAAAACACTCAATGACAAAGGTTATTTCACCGTAGGCTACGCCGATGACATAACTGTAATAATAAACGGGACCCACGAAAATACCCTCTGCAACCTCATGCGTCAAGCCCTAAAGATAGTAGAGGAATGGTGCGACAAGCACCAACTCTCAGTTAACCCCACAAAAACCGAACTGATTCTCTTCACAAAAAAGAGAAAATTAGCGACACTACAACTACCACGATTCTTTGGAACAACCAAGTCTCTCGACTGAAACCAAATACCTGGGCATATTTTTGGACAAACAACTGAACTGGGCAAAACACACGAACTATATCACTACAAAAGCCAGTATATCCCTGTGGCAGTGCAAGCGACTGCTTGGCAGGAATTGGGGGATTAGCCCCAAGGTCACCCACTGGCTATACACCACAGTCATCCGACCACTTATTACATACGGCTCACTGGTCTGGTGGCCCAGGACAGACTTGAGTACAGCCCAAAGAGATCTCGAAAAACTGCAGCGGTTTGCTTGTGTTGCAATCACTAGCAGTATGAGAACCACACCCACTGCCGGCCTACAGGCAATGCTTGGACTGCCGCCTCTGCACCTAATTATGCGGGAGGAGGCGGCCCTGGCCGCCTTTAGACTTCATTTATCAGGAACCTTAAGCAAAGACTCCAGAGTTAAGACATTCGAAACTTACCCATTAAACGATTTAAAATCTGTATTAAAACCAAACTGTGTAAAAAAGGGTACTATACAATTTCAGATTATTTAGAAGATAAAAAAGCTTGGGATTGAACTGCTCGCTCTGCTAAGCCTTGTGATAAAACCATAAAACTAGACATTTTAATTATGTAAAATCAACATATACCAGTTTTATAAACTCATTGGCATTGTTGAAAATTATATTCAAAATGACATGATTACTTTGTAAAGTATTATATTATTTTAACTATTGTGAATGTGAGGACTATGTGGATATTGTTTTTATTTCTCTGCTAGTTTTAATGATAGTCTGGCAGTTTGAGTAGTTTATGCGGCCTACCCAAATGTCCTTTCTTTGGTATTGTTCGTCGAGTTGAGCTCCTTAAGTTCTGAGTTGAGCTCCACGATTACTGACAAATGCTTGCACTGACTGGACAGGTCCACTCAAATCTGTGTGGTTCTTTCCTCAAGAGACCTTTTCAGACACTTATCTACATGGTCCTCATTATGGCCTGACCAAGATTATGTCTGAACTTTAAAAGAGACTGCGACCTCTGAGTTTGTTTCGGCCTTTCTTCTCAGAGTAGTCAGATAGGAAACGCCGAACTCATCTAGCTTATTTTTAAGAATTTTTTTATATGACGTGTAAGTGATTTCGATATCCTATTTACAGAATAAACAATTTCATTTCATTTCACACGCGTATAAAGGAAGATGCGATCAAGCGACGGCCGATGATGGCATCACCCTGCGACAAAGCCCTGAAATCACACCACTTTCAAAAGCACTACAACATAATACTTACAGAAGAGCAGTGTGACTACTCAGGACCGGAAAAGCTGAGAGTATATACCGACGGGTCGAACACCGACTCCGGTACTGGAGTCGGAGTCTTCTCACACGACCTCAACATAAATATATCCCGCCCGCTGGGTATGTTCAACACCGTCTATCAGGCGGAGTGTGTGGGCATCATGCAAGCGGTCCAGGCCATAGAAGCCAGGAAAGTTACTGACACCCACGTTCGTATACTCTCCGACAGCGCTTCGGTTCTCCAATCCTTACGGAATAAATATATTACCTCGAACTTAATACTAGAATGTCATAATGCACTGGAGCAGGTAACTGTTTCTAGCCGCAACACTGTGACACTGCAATGGATAAAAGGACACAGCGGGTCGCTAGGTAACGATGCAGCTGATGAACTCGCTAGAAGAGGATCTAGCATGGCAGTCTGTGGACCCGAGCCTATCGTACCAATCCCCTACAACCAAATACGCAGGTGGCTACAGGAGTACACCCACACACAAGCGGAGTACTGGTGGACCTCAACACCGGGATGCAGGCAGTCCAAGGAAGCCATGCCGTCTTTGGATAACAAGCCAACCAGGCGTATTTTACGCCTGGACAGGAACGGCCTGCGTCTGGTGACGGGGACCATCACGGGACACTGCTCGCTAAACAAACACTTCCACACAATAGGCATAACGGACAGTCCTCTGTGCAGGGCGTGCATGGAGGCTGAGGAAACCGTCGCGCATGTGCTCTTTGAATGCACAGGCGTCACCCAGATTAGAACAGAAACCCTCGGGTCACCCAGATTGCAGATGTTCTGAACAGACCAGGAGTTTTAATTAACTTCTGGAGGGAGGTGGGCTGGTTGGAATAACCACCAAACGGCCGCCATGGCCCACGTACAATGGTCCACCTTATGGACTAAGCCCGGAAACCAAAACCCCATAACATAGAACATAGAATCGGACTGACGACGGACAGTAAAATTCCTTGTAGTGCACAAACGCCCTAACACCGTTGTGCTTTCCATTTTCTTTCTCCTTGCCATCAACTCAAACTCAAACTCAAAGCATTTATTTCAATTAAACCATTTACAGGCACTTTTGAATTGTCAAAGAATCGGTCAATTAGTCAGAAAGTTGAAGCTAGTTGCCCATTCCAAAACGTAGATCTCTATGGAGAAGAACGGGCAAGAAACTCCAAGGCCACTCTTTTAAATATAGATATTACAAAATTCTGGGTACATTATTCTTGTTGCTTCTATATGTGAGAACAATGTACAAAAAATAATCAAAGCAGTTGTAAATATATGATTAAAAATAAGCCCTGGCAAATAAGAGATGACCAGTCTCAACTGACGGTGCCCGTTCACGAACATGACGCGTGGATCAGCACCATCCAGCTCAACCATTTTGTAGGGAACCGAATGATCCAACACACTCGCCACCATCAGCGAGACATTTAAGTGAGCTTGACATTCTCTCAACTGCCATGCTCTTTCAAGTCAACATACATCTTAATAACATAGTAAACGGCTCCATGGTACTCACATTTACAAAAATCTAAAAATGCTTCTAAATTAAACAAAACTATAGTTTGCAATGTATTTAAGAAATTAATAGAATTTTACTACCAAAAAGTAAGAAAATAATTATTATCTAATTGGAGCATTGAACAATTTACTTGGTAAAATAAAAAATAAACATTAAGTTTGTAATGTCAAAAACAGAATTTAAAAAAGGGAAAGCAACTCTTCCAAATATTAAAATTTTAACTAGTGAGCCCAAGTGGCTGTGGAGCAGGACCAGCATTAAGCCAAGCATTTTTATCTACTATATAATCATCCAACTTATAATATGCTTGTCTACATAGTGTGCGTTTAATGCATGTTTTAAATTTCTTCTCATTTAGTTGAAGAATATCGAGTGGTATTTTATTATAACATTTTACACAGTACCCCATAAAAGAAGTGTGAACTTTAGACAATCTAAAACGTGGTTGATCTAATTTGTTCCTATTTCTAGTGTTAAAATTATGCCTGTCACTTATCTTACTAAAAAAAAAATAAAAAAAAAAAAATAAAAAAAAAATAAAAGGTGTAGATTTTTTCGAACATACATAATGTTTTCATATATATACTGACAAGGTACCGTCATGATGTTAATTTTCTTGAACAGTTCCCTTAGAGATTCGCGTCTGCGGAGGTTGTAGATGGCTCTGACGGCCCTTTTTTGCAGAATAAAGACAGAATCAATATCTGCAGCCCGTCCCCACAGCAAAATACCGTAAGACATGATGCTATGAAAATAACTAAAATAGACCAGTCTCGCGGTATCCACGTCTGTTACTTGGCGGATTTTCCAAACAGCGTAAGCGGCTGAACTTAGCCGCCCTGCAAGTGATGTTATGTGAGGACCCCACTGTAGTTTGGAGTCAAGCGTTATCCCCAGGAAAACCGTCTTTTCGACGAATTCTAGTGTCTCCTTATTCAATACAACTTGACATTCACTACTTCTAACATTCGGTAACGCGAATCTTATGCATTTAGTTTTCTTCTCATTTAATACCAAATTATTTACAGTAAACCAATTATGGACCGTAAGCATAGCGTTATTTACGTCGTCAAGCTCCTGTGCATGTCTGTCTACTTTAAAAATCAGTGATGTGTCATCAGCAAATAACACCATTTGTGGTCGATTTTTCAGTAAATTTGGTAAATCATTTATATATACTAAAAAGAGGAATGGACCCAATATCGAGCCCTGAGGTACACCCATTTTGACTTTTAAACCCAATGAATTTACACCGTTTATTTGAACTTGCTGCAGTCTATCATTCAAATATGATTTTACTAAGCTCAGCGCAAGTTTATCCAGACCGTAATGCTCAAGTTTCAAGAGCAGTGTTTCGTGATCCACGCAATCAAATGCCTTGGATAGGTCGCAAAAGATGCCTATTGCATCTCGTGCCTCTTCCCATGCATTAAAGATGTGTTTCAATAAGGTGACACCGGCGTCGGTTGTGCAACGTCCTTTGGTGAAACCATACTGTTGATCGTGTAGGATGTTATTACGATTAAAATGATTGAGCATTTGATTTAACATTACTTTTTCAAATACCTTGCTGAAAACCGGCAAAACTGATACGGGTCTATAATTATTAGTATCTTTTCTGTCCCCGGATTTGAAAAGTGGAATAACTTTACTGTATTTCATTAAATCCGGGAATATCCCTTGATCAACACACAAATTAAATATTAAAGCTAAATAGGGTGCAATTGTCTCAATAATTGATTGACAAACTTTAGTAGACATGCCCCACAGATCTTCGGTAATTTTGATCTTAAGTTGCTTAAAAGCCTTTATAACGACCACAGGGTTTATATGTTCGGCAAGGAGGCTCGCCGCCTCGCAGGAGACCGTGCGGTATCCTCGGGCCAGCCGGATGGCCATGACCCTCTGGGACGCGTTCAACCGGCGGGCTCGCAGCCTCAATGAACGCGCCCACACCGGTGCCCCGTAAAGGGCCATGGACCGCACGATCCCCGCATAGAGCCTCCGGCAGGAAGCGTTTGGACCTCCCAGATAGCTCGCCGTCCGATAAGGACCAAGCCCGGGTCGACGGCGCGTTGTGTTCCACGCGCGCCTCAAAGAGATGTCAGCAGAATTGACGGGGTCCGCTAGGGCCAATGCCTGCCTGGGGTTCGAAGAAAACCGATAGGGAAATCGTGGCCCCCGGCAACACGGCATAGGAAGGAACACGGGTGGGTTTTAGTCAGTAAGAGTCTGACACGCCCTCCCGCTCCACCCAGAGCGGGAGAAGTTATTTGATAATTTCCCACCCAAAAAAAAAAAAAAAAAAAGGGTTTATATGTTTAAATTTAAATTCCACAGGGCAGGCTGAAACATTCGCTTTTAATAAATCAATCGCAAGTGAGGGGGAGGAATTTAAAGTTTCTGTAGTTTTAATTGGAATATTGGTAAAGAAAGTTGCAAATTCCTGAGCAACATTGATGTTATCGCTAATAAGACCGCCGGAAGTGTCTAGTGTGTAATCGGTATTATGTCTTTTGTTCTTGTTTGTTTCATTGTTGATAATTTTCCAAACTGTCTTTATTTTATTGTCTGCCGATTTAACCTTGTTGCTAATGAAAGAAGCTTTAGCTGCTTTGCAGATATTTTTAAAAGTTTTAGAGTAAGTAGCAACATACTTATTAAAAGTTTCCGTGTTAATATACGGCTTAAGGCCATACAGTTCAAATAATGTTTCCCTACTTTTCCTGATGCCTTTAGTTGCCCAGTCACAGAATAAAAACTTAGGGCAAATAGTTTTAGTTTTTTTCTTAAAAGACTTATTGAACTCTGTTTGCACTAATGAAAAGAATTGTTCATACAAAATATTGCCATTGGACATATTTAGACCCTGAGCACTTAACTTACTAATTAAAGTGCTATTAAACTATTTTTATTTAAATTACCCGATGTTATTAGTCTAGTTTGTATCTGCACTTTTAGTATTGGTGTGTTGGACTCAAAAATAACGGTCTGACCGCTGTGATCAGAAGGGAGATAATTTACAATGGCTTTATCTAAATAATCGCAGCAACAAAAGACATTATCAATACATGTAGCAGTAGTCGAAGTTATTCGCGTTGGTTCTAAAAACACATTTGACAGATTGAATGATTTGAAGAGACTTAATAATCTACTGCTATTTGAATTATTTTCGAAAATATTAATATTAAAGTCACCACAGATAATTACTGATTTATTACCAGTAGTAAGTTTTACCAAAACATCTTCCATTACTGATTCAAATATAGAGTAACAATTAGGTGGTAAGTAGTTTCTGGGTAAGTGGCAACATTGACGATTTTTTCTCTAATAATAAGGTGCACAGCCTCTTCAGGTGAGAAAAATTTGAGTTTTATTTTTATTCCATTCGTTACGCTTGTGAAAAATTATTCGTTTCACCTATATTCAACTGCCGTATTTTATGATACGGCAATGTGAGGCCTGCCGTATTTTCTGAAAAAATATCATGGAATGCCGTATAATACGATAATTGCCGTATCAATAACAACACTGCACGCCATAAATGTAAATACTAGTTTGTGCACTATACGTAATTTTACCGTCCGACATTTTACTTTTCCCTATCCCGGGTGGTTTTTTTCCGGTCCGAGATGACAGCAATGAAAAACGTGTTTATGCTTGTGCACTGTGTCCGCGATCAGTATTATTCATGAGCGGGCGGGGCGGGCGCGGGGGAGGTTAAGGAGGAGGTTAGGTAAGTAGTTGTAGACATCTGATAGTAGTTAAAAAAATATATTTTGTCCTGCCTCAATTTATTGTGGTTTATGTAAAATGACCCTGTCAGGTACCTTTCACTTATAAGGGGATGAACCCAAAATTATTTTTGTCTTCTACGTCTTCGCACGTAGAGTAATAAAGAAAGCAACTGCCGACGTTCCAAGAAACTTCTCGTTCATAGAGTAAATTATGCGGGCATGGCGTGTAGTTTCAAAGAGAGCTACCCTAAACTGTGCCGCACCGATCCGAGTAAAGACGGACAAGTGCACAAGCCAATCATCCGTTTTTTTCATGCCACTTCGGACCGTAAAACATCGGACTGCCGGACAGTAAAATTCCTTGTAGTGCACAAACGCCCTAACACCGTTGTGCCCTAAAGGTATCAAAACTGAGCCGGAAACAAAGCAACTATGTCGAACACAACAAGGCGATGATTAACAATAGGGGGATATTATCATAATCTTGTGTTTTACTTGCGGGGAACAGTAAAAAAATTTTGCAGCCGCCATCTTTTAACATCACTATCGGACCGGCTTTAACACCCTCTAAAAGTTTGAAATCGACACCCATGGCGAAAAATTTGAAAATATTCGTAGCCGCCACCGTTTACATTTTGACCTGGCTATCCGCTTTAGCACCCTCGAAAACCATGAAAACGATACCCCTGAGGAAAATTTTGAAAATTTTCTTAGCCTCCATCTTGGATTCACATTTTGACCTCACTATCGCCTTTAGCACCGTCGAAAACTATGAAAACCGCACCCATGACGAAAAATGCGAAAATTTTCGCAATTGCCATCTTGGATTTACATTTTAACATCACTATCGGACCGGCTTTAACACCCTCTAAAACTTAGAAAACGACACCCATAACGAAAAATGTGAAAATATTCGTAGCCACCATCTTGGATTTTGACCACACTATCCGCTTTAGCACCCTTGAAAACCATAAAAACCCATGGTGAAAAATTTGGAAATTTTCGCAGCCGTCATCTTGGATTTACATTTTAACGTGACTATCAGGGTTGTTACGGATGTCGTATAACGGATGAGGATGCGGATGAGGATATCGAGATAACCGGGTTTGAGGATGCGGATGAGAATACGGATATTGGAAAATTCCTTATTGAGGATGCGGATGCAGATATCGTATGAAAAATAGCCCTTGTTTTGACACCTGACGCCACAATCATGCCACCACCGTCACGTGCGGCCGATCGTCTGTCATAGGACAGGGACACTTCGAATTCAGGCAATAGGAACGCGTCACTCACACTCCGTCCCGCACATTTAGCTCGAGGGAGTTTAAAAAATTCACTATTTGAACGAACAATGTAGGTATCCAAGTAACACCAAAGCGCTGTATATCAGCTGAATTACTGTCTACCATAGAATCTTAAGCTGTACAAGCCTGCTGAAGAAGAGCGTTAGCAGCGCTGTTTCAGCTGATATAACTCTGATTTAGGCACAAATTAAACAGCTATTAGCTGAATAACTAGAATTAATTGCATTACATTAGCATTATTTAAGCATTTATAAGGGTAACAGTCACCCCAGGAGCTGAACATTGGCTGATTATTAGATTGGGTGTTACCTATTATGCAGCATAATGGTTGATTTATTAGTTGTGAATTACCTATTATTCAGCACAAACTATAGATGTGGATCTTTTTAAAGCTTCATCTGTTGAAAATGTATAATTTTTATTATTTTGGTGTTGTTGTGCGCGAACCATTTTGTGGCCAGTGTTTGTGGTCAAATATTAGTTTTCAGTAAATAAAACCTTGTTTTTTTTTATTTACATGCGTGAAAGATTGGGAAAGCAAGTTTATTGTCAAATATCGTATGATTATAGGCAAAAAATTTCACGCACTCTCAAAATATGACTGTTTACTTGAAATAAAGAATAAAATAAGTTGACGATACAAAAAAAAAGCTGTAATTCTCTTTTTAAATGACATTTAATTTGACAGTAAGCTGTTTACTTGCTGCTTGCTTGCTGTTTAATTATCTTATCTTATTTTATCTTGGAAATAATTGGTATTCTTTTCAAATCTGGTTGTTACTTTTGTTCTTCGTTTAGCTTTCCACATTTCTAAATACAATACCACAATATCGCGATGATGGCCGCGGCGTTTAACTGTTATGAAATACGTACTGGGTGCTAATGAATGTCTTTTAGGATCTCATATAACAGCATGAGTACATTAATTGCCTATTCTAGTACAAGTATTCAGCCCCAACCAGGATCAAAGGTTACATGTCAACTAATTTATAGCATTTTGCTGTAATTTAGCATCATTTAAATTCACCCACAGTGATCATGTGGGCTAGATAAGTGTTATTATAAGACTGTGTGTAGCAAGCTGGTTAACACTGTAAAAGTTCAACTATGTTCAGCAAGACACAATATATCATTGTTAATTGAAGTCACAGAATAATTGATTGCATTAAAGCAGTTTACATGTTCTTTTTTAAAATGCAAGCATTTTATGGATACGAAAGTAGCTTTATTCTGAATTGAATTCAAAATAAAGCTACTTTAAGGTCCACAAAAATGCTATTGATTGCTGAATGCTGATTAACACAGATCTGAACACCTTTTTTAACGCTCGCAACATTACAATGTTATTTCCGTGGTTGTTAATATAATATAGCCAATAAACAGGCGTAAGCGTAATTTTCAGCTTTTGCAGTTCGAGCGCACTCTAATAAGTCTTCATAAATGCTAAAGTTACCGACGTGGACCCTATGTGATATCCAATAATGCAGTTTTGTGCTACTTGGGTAGGGTCACATCCCCATAGAAATTATGAGGATGCGAATGAGGATGCGGAGCTTTTAAAATCAAAACTTGAGGAAGCGGATGTTTTGCGGATATCAAAATGTATGCGGATGCTCCGCAGTTGCGGATGCGAAATGCGCACTTTCTGAATTAGAAAGAAGACAGTCGAAGTATGAACGCTTTTTCACGTGACGATTTCTGCCAGTTTACCCCTACCGCAAGCCGCGTTAAAGAACTTCGGTCCAATAATCAACACCCCTGCCCAACCCTTTGAAATAATACAGGCGTGATTTTATGAAGAAATCTCATTTCCGCAACTTTTTCGCGCAAAACTTCCATTGGTGCAAATGTCGATTCGCGGAAATGTCTTTTCGTGCAAATGGGTTCGCGCAAGTGTCTTGCGCGCAAATGTCTTTCACGCAAGGTCCTGCTACCGCTGCATAAGGCTGGCCAAATACGTACGGTTTCCTGATCAGGATTCCTGATTCGGAATTCCGTGAGACTAGCGCAAACGTTCGATTTTTTTATGTGAAACATCTATAGCGGTGGGTCTGACCGACTGTTGGCGTGGCGACGCGGCGTCGTCACGCCAACAATGCCAATGCCAAACCAACGCCAACGCCAATATTAGCGTCGGTAAACTCTCCTTTTATGCATATTACCTGTACATAATAATTTCGATGTTTCAGATCTGCCAGTTATTTTAACAAATAGTTTCCATACTGTGCTTTGTCCACGAGTCGAACAATTTGGGCTTGGCACCATTCCGCAAATTTTAGTTATGAGCTACGTAGTGCTTTCGATCAGCCGGATTTGATGAGGCATACTACGAATGAGCGCACTCATTGTCAACAATACCAGAGTGATCAGGGATCCAAGCTGTCTCGATATCCAAGCCATTTTGGGAACAGTCAAATAACAAGCTCTTGATTGCTACATCGATTTTACTATGAATTTTACTATGAAGTTGATGTTGGCATGATTATGATATTTATGATCCAAACTTTTATCCCTACTTCTTTAGATGTAAGGCCTGTTAAACCAATCCGTTTAAAACCGAAATAAAACATATTTTTTTTCGATTTAAAACGGTTGGTGTTTGATGACTTTGTTTTTCTTAATTAAAACTAGGTACATTTTCTTGATTTTATTGAGGTAGGGATATAACGGAGTACCTACCTATAAACTGTGTAAAGATTTTTTTATGTGTGATATATTGATATATAGCGGATGTAGTTTTAGTTGGTCCGTCCGACCAAACGCAGGTATTACCTACCTACCTACCTACCTAAGTTAAAAAAAACTCTATTGATAAGTTAAAAACTCTGTGTTGGTAAATAAACATATTTTACATTGTTTTCAAACGATGTAAATAATCAATTTAATTCGGTTTAAAACCAAACTCACACTCTCGCACTCTCGTTGACGTCGTCACTCGTGAAGGCTCTTACAAACAGGCGCGACACAAAGACACCGCTCGTCGCGCGGCGAGCGGTGTCTTTGTGTCGCGCCTGTTTGTAAGAGCCACAAAAGAGTAGGCTAGATACCGCATGTTCAATAAATAGTATGAAAACCGAGCGTGTCATCTTTTTTATGCCTACGATGACGTCACCCCAGCAATTTAGTGATGTCCTCGACGTAAACGTGTGTGTTGTTAAATATAGTAATTTGTTTGACGTAAAATTACGACTTTAATCGATTTTAAAATCGATTCGATGACAGAGGAATGAGAATACAAAAGTAATAAGTTTAAATTATTAATTTTGTATGATTACTGTAAAATAATGTATGGAAACATTTGAAGTGTTTGAATTATTCTTAAAAAAATTAACATCATATTTCCAGTTTTTTTTTTTTTATTAAAGTAAATAACCCATAACAACCTAATTTTATTGACCCTGAAACAGGACAAGCTTATTATATATTTGTCTCTTCGTAGAAGTGATTTTCAAATTCTTAGTCAAATAATGTAATCGAACATCTATGTATGTATCAGCTATTGGTGCCGATTCTCTTGTCACAAATGCCTCTAAACTAGACTAAAAATCACCAAAATTTTGTTTATTCTTGTCAAACGACGATTTCCCATTCTGAAATAGACTAAAGTGACACAACTTAACTACATTTTGGTTTGACAGCACTAAGATGGTACTGAGATATTAGTTTAGTGAAAATGGCAATTTTGCAATTCTGAATTTGACGTTTTTCACCTAAAATTTGGATTTTCTAACTAAATCTGACTATTTTTAATCACGCCTAAAAACGAGTGGAATAAAATTGGTTGTCATGAACTTTAAATTCACACCAACACCTCGACTTCAGATGCAAAAAAACTTTTTACAAAAAAAAAACAACCGACTTCAAAAAAAAAACACTACAAAGTGAAAAATAACTTTAATTTCGGAAGTCGGTGTCTTGGTTTTGAATTTTCGTTCATTGTCACCGACTTCCGAAATTAAAGTTATTTTTCACTTTGTAGTGTTTTTTTTTTGAAGTCGGTTGTTTTTTTTTTTGTAAAAAGTTTTTATTTTTCACTTTTTAGTGTTGTGGTACCTACCCCAAACAAATTCGAATACCACTACCTGCTATGTAAATAACAGTGACAGGAAGTTATCATATCATCCACATACTAAGTGGAAAAAAATACGTATTATTGAAGCTAACTCAAAAACTACCCAAGCAAAGTTAATAAAATTTATATGGGACCACCTCTGAAGTATGATCTACCAAACAAAAAAAGAATCATCAAAATCAATTCATAATTGGCGGAGTAATCGCGTAACAAACATACAAAAAAAAAAAAAACAACATACAGACGAATTGAGAACCTCCTCCTTTTGGAAGTCGGTTAAAAACAGTACTGAATCTTTTTTTTATCTCGAAAACGGTGTGTTCAATCGCAAAAATAATGAAAATTTCGACCTTCTTTATAAAACCCTTAAAACCCCTAACACTCTACATGTAGGTAATATTTTTTCTAATTTTCCATAAAGTTCCATATAAAACACATCGAGGCTGCCCCCCATGCGCGCCTCCGGCTCAAAAAGATTCACGTGGTTAGGTATCACGTGTGGAGTCGCGATTGTCAAATTCGATTTAGATGTGTCAAAATTATTTTTAAATTTAGAGAATTTATTTTGCAGAATAGCTTTGAGATTCTCATAGTCAAAAGTAAGGAATTTTAGTACCTACTAGTTTAGTTAGTTTAGTTCGGTGTACAAGAGAATCGGCACCAATACATGTCATCATCTTAGAAAACTTATTCACTTACTTCTCCATTAGTTATCATACTAAGAACAAGAATAGTCGGATATGCTGTTTCACAAAATCGTCTGCACTTTTTGGCTATTACAAAATCATCATTTTTAAAATGTATAGAACAAATTGTACAGACGCCAGCACATCAAGCTACTACAAGCTGTCAAATTTCAACTTTATCGCCGATGAATAAGGTTCAAAGTTGATTGGGAAAATTTGACAGTTTCGGGTAGCTTGATGTGCTGGCGTCTGTACTATATTTTGAAGGAAACCAGTCTATTTTACCCTTCGCTTCAATCCATTTTTCTTTACAAACGGAATCATGCGGAAAACTGAAACATGAAATTCAAAATACTAGGTAATACTCCAAAATCGCATTATTTATTCCAAAAGTCCAAAATGCAATTCTCATAATTTTGTCAAAATCTATTTTCAATAAATCAAATCGATTTAAAAGTAACAAGTAGTACAGACGCCAGCACATCAAGCTACCCAAAACTGTCAAATTTTCCCAATCAACTTTGAACCTTATGCTTCAGTGATAAAGTTGAAAATCTATTAAATAAATTTAACAGATTGTAGTAGCTTGATGTGCTGGCGTCTGTACATCACTAGTATCACCATTTGACAGAAAAATTTACAAAAGCCTCTGTACCACGAAACTTACACTGTTTCTGTCGTTTACATTGTAGCACTGTTACATTGCGTATACACAAAGTGCCCAATGATGGCCCCTCAAAGCAATGTCCTCGACGACACAACTCGCCACTGGCGCGATCGAACATAAACTAAAGTAGTAGCGCGTCAAGTTTGTGCATTGCACAAAAGAAGATTGGCAAAACCCCATGTACTTTGAGTGTCGCCTTTATACTTCGCGTGCATTATTGAAAATACCCGAAAGAGATGGATCTAAGGCCTAATAACATAAAGTGTAATCATAGCATATTTTTTTGTAATGGGATTTTGGCAGAAAATCGTTTTAAAGATTTACCATTTAGGTTAGGTTATGTAGGTATGTTATGAAATGTGTATTGATAATATGATTGATTACTGAGCAGATTAATAATAGTATAATAGGTAGCGCTTTTCCTTTGAGGCGAAAAGTATAGGATGTACGTGTAAGGAGGTTGTTACTTACACCAAAAGGTTATGCCTTTGAATGTTGCTGGATCATCAGGCGAACCATACCTATACTTGTTTGCCATCTCTAGGTATATAATATACATAGGCTTCTCCTAAAGCACGGCATTCATACATAACTCATTATCTGTTACGATGCCTCATTGAGGTGGATAACAATTAAAATTCTATTGTGTCTCGTTAATGACAGTTGACAGGATAATATGTATCCCTAGCAATGTAAGCCACAAAGTAAGCCAGGTCCAGCAATAAGGTAGGTAGGCAAGGTAATATTTAATTTTATAAAATGAAACAAAGACTTTTTACAAACATTTAATAGGTTTAACAATTATGTATCTAGCCTGAGTAAAACTTGGTCAAGGAATTGTGCAGGTGGAGTTATATTATCCTGGTGACGCGCGTAGCCCAGGTACCATACTATGCTCATTACGTGAGAGCAACATCCCACAGTGCGCAAACCAACAACACAATTGCAACAATATCCGGTGATGGCATTCCTATCCACTTTTTGCCGATCTATTGATATAAAAACATAATAAGATTTTCGTGACACATGCCGGGACTTTACTTTTGCTCGAATCAAATAAGGACTTATTCCCCCTAACCTGCTTAAATTGACATGGTCCTCTCTGCAAACTTCTATTGTGTAAAGGCCATGAAAGCGTAATTGTTCACCTATGTAAGACCTAGCTTGTCGAATTTGATAAGTGCCACAAGCAAAGAGGACCAATTCTTCTATAGACAGACTGGGGAACACAATATTTGAACTGGTTATAGTTGTAAATACAGAGTTTCTTCTATTAAGATTCTCTTCTTGTACTATTTCTGCTAAAGTGTTGTCTGCAAAAAGCCTTTCATTTATAATATTGACTATTTGTTCTGCATTACTTGGATCCACAAACATTTTGGCAAATGCATTATGCAGAGCTGCTGCAATGGAAAAATCCTTCATCATGTGAGGGCATGCACGATTAAAATATTCATGCCTGAATATTTTAAAATCTCTTTTGATTCTGCCATTAACGGCTTCCACAATCCATCTATTTATTGTCACACAGCGAGACCTGTTCCCTTCTAGCGTAGATAACTGAAATTGACCTGGTGACAGGGTTTCTGGTAGATGGGCGAGGAAGCCACGCTGATGTATAGCGTCTACACTATCCCTAAAGCCTCTATCGAGAATAAAAACATCATCTTCTCTAAAAAAATCCAAAAAACTGTCTTTGTTTAATAAATCCATCATTATCGTCGCGTCGTTAGTAGTGGCAGGATATGGCCCTTTAACATCCAGGATGTATCCATTGCAACATACAATCATGAATGGCTTTATGAGATTTCGATACTTATGGAGGGAATAAGTCTCTTTTTGAAATAAATAATTTGAGCTTTTTTGGGCATAAACATAGGTGCCATCACAGATAACAATTGCATTTTGTCTTTCCAGAGGGAGATAAGCAGATCTATTCTGTAACCATCTCACCGTGTTATCTTAGGTGAAGTGAGCGTGGAGTGAGCTGTCAGTTGCTAAGGATTGACACTATTGGCAGCTCACTTCACCTAAGTTATCACGGTGAGATTTTTACAGAATAGCACTACAGGTCTGCCATATAAACTATTTGCTATATATGGTTTTTACTGATGACATTACTCCGGCTTATATGATGCAGACCCAAATGTTGTGGCACATACTCCTGAGCTAATATGTCCCTAGCCTTGTTCATCAGGGTTTCCACAGTGCGCCTAGGCGTTTGAAATAAACTCGATAGCCTGTCTCCCGAGTCTCCCGTCCTTAACTTGCATAATAATGCAGTTAATGCAAAACTTCCTCTGTGCATTTCACGAAGTCCTCTTGTTTCGTTCATTATTTGTTGATGTTGGGATAAGGAAATTCCCAGAAAATAATGTGCCAAATATTCTGGCAGACTCTGGATGTCTTCAAAATTAAAAACACTTACAGGTTCTGATAGTATGAAAACCATATCTTCAATTTGGAAACAATTAAAATGGTCTAGTGTGTTTTCAGTTGTGTACAATTCACCAAATATGTTTCTACCCATGTGGTAACCGCATATCCTTGCACCTCTAGGGATATAAAAGTTGCAGTCATTCAGCACCCGTCTACGTATTGTGTCCGGAATATGATATCGCTCAGGATTCCTGCAGTCAGGAAACAAGCAGTGCCTTCTAGTGTCAGCAGCTCGTCTAATGTTTGGCAGTGTAATGTATTGCTGCTGTGGTATTTCCTGATTTCCAGATTGTTGCACTGGATTTTCTTCTGGAATTTCAGATAAAACCTGGTGGTTCGCAAGCTCCCAACAGGACTGGCACACATAATCGGTGTCCACAATCTAAAAAGAAAGTATGTACAATTTATTTCTCATTGAATTTTTGAGTTTAACTTACTGATCAGTAAAATAAAATATGATTACAATAGCCTGCAACTTACATTTCTAGGATATGTCCACAGCTTTATAACTCTTATAAAATGTTCACTTTCTGAAGACAGACAATGCCTATTTTCTGCAGACAGCAGCTGTATGTCACAATTCACACAGCAATCTCTAATTTCCTCATGTTGATGGCTTTCGTGCGGGGATATAGCCATATCCTCTGAAGCACCACTGTTAAATTGGGCGTTTTGGGTGTTAGTGCTGCGACGCAATATTCTTTGAGCTCGTAGCCAACATGGCCCACATGCTTCATCAGTAGGAGTAAGCTAAAACAATAATTAATACAATCAATATTTATAACAACAAAGTCTAGAGACAAGACACATTTCTGTTAAAAACACATCAACAAACACATCTAAAGACAAAAAATATATTTACTTGACGGTGCTGTATCCACTGTGAAATGATTGCAGCAAGTTGTTGTTCTTCGTCTGTACTGTTTTCTCTCAGAACTAAACGACTTCTGCTTCTTAGAATGGAACGGCCACATCCAACACAAACATTTTGATGTCCAAATTGTCTTTCAGGTGCAACTTGGTTAGTTGTATGACTTGCTAATTCCCAACAAGCCTGGCATACGAAGTCAGCATCAGTTGTCTGCGAATAACATAATAATAAAAAAATTGTTAGCCTCTGTAACACTCTGAATAGCCTCGTCAAGCACACACTTAGAGGTTGAACACACACTGTCTTTGTGTTACTCATTTGGGTATTTTTAAATACAGTAGTGTCCAGTTATAATGACAGTGAAATATCAAAAAGAAAACATATGTCATACACAGTATCTTCTTATAGAATAAACAATTAAACATTTAAGTATGCTAGGTATAGGTATAATTAGTAGAGAAAATCTAGTCTTAGAAAAATAGATCATAATACATGGCCTGTCAATATAAGCAGATTAATAAAATATTTTACTATATTTATCATTTGCTAACAGGGTAGGAAAACATCTTGAGGAAATCTTGGGACCCCGTCGGTGCAAAGTAGTATGACTTGTGTATCATTTTTTTCCACTTGCGTTTACTTATTATGAACTTTGAGGGAGTTGAAAGTGGTGCAAAATCTTCAGTACTTAACTGTAGACATTATTTTAAAAATGCCCCGAATATTTTTACTCACCTCCCTTGGATAAGTCCATAACCTTATAATATTAAGAAGGTCTTCGTTTTCGTTTGAAAGACGATGACGTGGTCTCGTCAACCGAAGTTCGCAGTTAACACACCGAACGTTAGAACGAGACATGTTTATATTAACAAATAGAGTCCTGTCTCAAAAAAAGTGTTCACTATCACAAGTACTCAACACGCAGGAACTCGAAAGCTCAACTGAACGCGGAATAAACAATGAAAGTAAACACTAATGAGTTGGAAAGTAAACAAATAACAGACGACAAACAAATCACAAGGATACGTACGACGACTGTAAGTGTGACAGATCACAGGATGACAGTAATTGTTAAGAAATGCGAATTGTTTAATGTTGCCAGGTACAAACTGTAAAAACTAACGATTATGTTATGCTTTCTTCAATTATTTTAGAATACAGTTTATAGTTAAGATTGAAATATTGCAATCACATTAATGTCTATTAATATAAAAAGAAAAAATGTGTTCATAATGTTATTATAAAATGATTGTTCGTTTTTAACCAGCCAGCCAACATTCATATTCTACTAATAAGTAATATTATACTGAAAATGGCAATGATTACTTCAACATCGCTGTTTTCCGTTTAGTTATTGCTACTTTTAATTCTGATTTAACAAAATGTTTATTTATATTTTTTTTCTACTTTCCCACAAAATAAAAAAAAACTTTAATCAGGAAAATAAACTACCCTACTTGATCTATAAAATGCATATAATTTAGTTTAAGTTCGTTTCTCAAATAGAGCGACACTGACACTGCCGATCTTCTTTGGGCACGCTTGGTCGGTCGACTTGTGGTAGAGTCTTGACTCGACGCAACGTTGCCAGCTCGCCTACCCTACACCACAGATTACATATACCCTACACACACATGCGCATACATAAACTGCCGCGCGCGGTTGCCGCACCGCCTTTTTGTAGGCGTGTTTTCAACCATTTATAACTATTTATTTGGGGTTTAAAACGGCAATATTTTAAACGTTTTAAATCGGTTGTTTTACATCTACCGCGTACTTCCATTCTATTCTATTTTTATTATATGGCAAGCAAAGCCGATGTCGACTATTCTGTCAAAGTCTAAAGAAATGGTCATGTTAAAAAAAGAAGAAAATATTTATATCATAAACTAAAAGAAAAACAACAACTGTAGACACAAGTTAAATTCTTCGATTTCATTGATACAATTGAACACAATGTAGATCTTGTTGAGATCTAAGAGGTGGAATGTTGTTTGAGCATTCAAAGAAGATGTGATCAAGAGTGCCCTCTTCCAACCCACACTCGCAAAGAGAAGAGTCCTAACGTAGATTTTTTCTAAAAACCCAGGCGAATACGACAAAGGACGAATAAAAAAGTTTTGAAACTTTTTATTCCATGCTCCGTGGGCAGTGTCAGTGTCATGTCTGTCAGTGTCAGGGTGACAGTGACACTTGACACAGTAAATTTTATTAGTGCCAAAGTGCCTCACTAAAGTCATCACCTTATTGTTTTGGTTTGTATTTTTTTATTAGAAAGCGGATAAACAAACAAGCCCCACGATGAGTTACATGCTGGGGCATCTACACAACGGCTGGCAAGTGGACCAGGCTATATTGTCGGAAGAAGACAGAGTTGTGGTGAGTTCTATCTTGTATAGGTTAGGAATTTTCCAGACAAACATTCAAGTAGAATTTAGGCGTCAAATATCTGAAATAAATGTATTAATTTATTAGAATAGTAGTAGCCATAGAACCCGCCACGATCAGACCTTCGTTATTTTATAAAAGCTGAAAGTTTGTCTGTGTATGTCCCCAATTCAGGTAAATAAGAACTATCCCCGAATGTGAAGTTTGGATCATGGTGGCTTTGGCAGGTATCGTATGACAAAGGTGTATAAAATTGCACTTAAGTTCCATTGTAGTATAAAAGCTGAATTTTATATATAGGTATGTTACTTGGGGAACTATCAAAAGATGTTTCCTCTTGTCTCCATCTTGTCAGACACTTTGAAAGTCAGCTTTAGGTGCGAGCGCAAAGAATATACATACTTTTGAAATCCTATAACTCTAGGGCATTAATCAGACCATGTCAAAGAAAGAACTGGCATAGGTTTTTTTTTTATTGTTTTCGTATAAAATAATTTGACAAAGTCACGATTATTTATGTAAATACCCCTACGTGAAATACGACACGTCGCATTTTCTTAGCTCTTAACCCTTGGTATGCCGGAACGTGGATCCACGCGAGACACAATGGTTTTTTAATATTGTTTCTGTAATTACGGCATTCGAGAGGTTAATATGAATGATTGGTTTGAATGAAAATGATTTACTCATACTTATCAATCAAACTTAGATCACACATTGAGAGTCTAAGGTGCTCATCACCGCGAGCATTCGCCTGTAATGTAAGGATCGGACAGGGTTTTTTGTACACGTTGTAGAATGAACATACAAAAATATAAAATTTCATAATTTTGGCCGCTGATCTGATGATGGATCCAGGAGGTGGATAGTGGAACTCTTCAGTGGCTATTAGTGAACCCTTCGAGTTTTGGGTCATATGATTTGATTTGATGAGTCCAATATATTGCACTAAGTGTCGAGGGTTTGATGCTGGAGCCATGAGGTGGATAGTGGAACTCTTCAGTGGCTACTAGTAAAACCCTCGAGTTTTGGGTCATATGATTAGTTTTGATAAATCCAGTATATTGCACTTGGTGTCGAGGGTGTGATGATGGAGCCAAGAGGTGGATATTGGAATTCTTTAGTTGCTACTAGTAAACTGGTCAAGCCATAAATTCGTTGACTTTAGACTTATTAACTAAATGAAGTATATACTTACTATACTAAAAAGTATAATTATATACTTAACATACTTTAAAAAAAAACATAAAAAGCATGGAGCGCTTTGTTTAAATAAATTAAAGTACACACAGCCAAAAAGCGCTCCATGCTTTGTGATTTAATCATTGGATATAAAAGAAGTGACAAGCTGCAAGACATTTTATTATTATAGGCATTATTGAAGAAACGCATATCTATTGACCGCAATCGTACTTATATCGTAACCAATACAAGTCAATTTCATTATTTTAAAATTTTTAGTGGGTGTTTGTTTTTATTATGAAATTTTTATTTATTTATCTCACCCTTATAACTATCATTACAGGTTCATCACCTAATGCGATAGCGCGGTCTCTTATAATTATGCTGTCTTTATATAACAAAAATTATTTACTATTTAAAACTATTAGTTAAGTTCTATAATATATTATTAGGTCTAGGAATCGTAACATTACTCTCAACAAATAACATACAAGAACATAACTTTGACTAAATAAAATAAAAATATATGAAAAACTTTAACAATACTGCAACTTTCATTAAATAACTATATAATAAAATGTCTGTTACGGGACAGTAAAATTCATCATATCCCACAATAAAATACTACACTAATCTACAGTAGGTATAGCATAAAATAAACAACAATAACCTTGCGAATTCACTCAAAAAAAAGAAGACCGTTAATGACCCGAATTGCTCGGGTTAGTGGTGTTTTGGCGAGTAAGTTGGTCCTGGCTGTCGGCACGGCCAGCAGTGCCTCCACACAGCGCACTATGGGACCAAACGGTGCGTTCCATCTCAAAAATCTATAACTTTTTTTGTCACTTGACATTTTAAGTTGAAATTTTGTATACGTATTCCTGAATACTTATGCAATTGCATTATTAAAACACTGCTACTTTAAAAAATACGTTTATAGGTATACGGACACTTTGACGAACACGCTGGAAACCCCCCGAGTATTTGTAGGTCCCTAGTTTCAGTAACTTGTGCAAAACCAATGAGAAAATTGATAAAAACAGTTCTCACAGGAATGCTGTAACCAATACTGATTATAATTACCACAGCATATAAGAACTAAGCAATATCATTTTTATCAAACGTGTGGTTAAAATGATCACCGCAAAAAAAAATCTTATTTGCAAATATTTTTCGGTTGACATTTTTGCTTCTAGCTCGAAATATCGCAGTAATGACGCAGGTTTTTTTTATTTCCTTTATTACTGAATAGTTAAGGAATCTAAAAATGTCATTAACTCGACATCGGCAGCCATCGGTAACAAGGAAACCTCAACTTGAGAAATGAAAAGACGGAAAATTTCCTTATGACACTTAAAAATTAAATAAAAAATTAAAAAAATATTTCTCATAAAAACATAAAACAGTTGTAAACTAGAGATCTTGAGTAATCTAAAAATGTATAATACTTATATATTCCCTTGAAGAACATAGAAAATATCTTAAGTTGAACTTCCATAATGAGTAATCTAGTAAATATAAAATTATCAAAGTATAAAGTTTGGGTGTAATTTTATACACCTAAAACTTTATTTTATTTTTTTATTGCTGTTATGTCGGATGGCTCTGTCATCTTAAAATATAAAACAATCAAAACGGTTTCAGTATTACGACTTTTGTCCAAACCATTTTTGAGATGGAAAATACCGTTTGGTCCCATAGTGCAGCGGTCCGGTACGCAAAGACTCAAGCACTGCAGCACCCCCGGATTATGCTCAATGCCTCGGAGTAACTTGACTAAGTAAGCGACAAGTGTAAACTCCTGTCGCACCCTCAATTCATTATACCTGACCAAACCCAGTACAAATAGAGTGGGATACATCAATGGGTAAAACGGATATACCCCGTAAAGCTTCCTGTACAAGTGTCGCGTAAACTTGTTCTGAACTCGCTCCAACATAACAGTATTTGGCTTCATGTGGAGCCCATATGATAGCACTATGTTCCAGATGACGCCTGACTAGTGCGTCATACAGAACCCTGACTGCTGCTATGTTGGTGAAGTCTCGTGTCTGTCTCAGCACGAATCCAAAATTTCTGAACGCCCTTTTGCAGATCTTAGATATATGATCGCGAAACGACAATTCAGGAGTAACAGACACCCCTAAATTACACCGGCACACCGGTGAAGTCAATATCATTGTGTCTTGGTCGGTAATATTATATGGAATCAATGTAATAGGTAGTGATTGTTGTGTGTCGGCAGGTGATCAGGTTCGGTCACGACTGGGACCCCACTTGCATGAAGATGGACGAGGTGTTGTACAGCATCGCAGAAAAAGTCAAGAACTTTGCAGTCATCTACCTGGTGGACATCACTGAGGTCCCAGATTTTAACAAAATGTAAGTTATTGTTTATGTTGGCCACTGTCTTACCTGATGGCAAATGGTCAGCACTGATGTGGTTGAGCATGGTGCATGCTTGCCTAATATTGTAACAAAACACATGTTGAGACTCCCAGGTCATACCGCCACACAGCTATTGGAAAACTCAGACTACAGGACAGAGTTCCCACTTTTTTATAAACTATTGATGTCTAATACACTAGTCAAACTCAAAATCAAAGCATTTGTTTCAATTAAACCATTAATAGGCACTTTCAAATTGTCAAGGAGTCGGTCAGTCAGAAATATGAAGCTAGTTGCCCATTCCAAAGCGTAGTAGGTATACATATGGAGAAGAACATGCAAGAAACGCTAGCGAGTTATAATTTAAAATTAACAATAAATCAACCGACTACATTGAGTAGCATGACATGTATCGATAATATAGCCCATAATATCAGAGGCTCTAAATCAAAAGTTCTAGAAATCTCGCTATCTGATCATACAGCACAAATTTTAACGTTCCCTGTAAAGAAAAGTTATCACATCACACACTGGTTCAAATCTAAACGTGACTATAGTGAAGATAACGTGAGGAAATTTATAAAATGCATTGAAAGCCTTAGTTTTATAGAATGTTACACAAATAAGGACCCTGAAAAGGCTTATGAGGCATTCTATGAGCTATTTCTATACAAGACAATATATCACTATATTGTCTTGTATATACAAGATCATAGAACGTTTCATTGGGAATGAGATAAATAACTTTTTGCAGATACACGGAATAATCAACAATAATCAATATGGATTTCAGAAAAATAAGAGTACGACACAATTATTACGAGAATTTACCGATGAAGTCAATAAACAGTTAAATGATAAAAAACAGGTCTTGACACTTTTTATAGATTTTAGCAAAGCATTCGATATGATCCGTTGTGATACACTTTTTGATAAGTTGTCACAAAATGGAATACAAGGGCCAATATTAGAACTATTATAAAACTATCACACAAACAGGTACAACACGGTTAAAATACAAAATGAGTACAGTACAAAGCTTCCATCCACGCAAGGAACGGCCCAGGGTTCAATTATAGGTCCGACAGAATACTTACTTTATGTTAATGATATGAGTAATACTATAAATTCAGGTTCTGTATACCAATTCGCAGACGATACGTGTATATTGGTCGCTAATAAAAATATCCATGACGCTGATGCATCCCTACAACGTAACTTTGACCAAATGTGTAAATGGGCTCCTGACGTTGGATTGGTACTAAACGCAACAAAAACAAAAATTGTTCACATACATTCATCACACAATAAATGCTCCACTATACCTACAGTTATAGCACACGAACACACTTGCCTACATAGCTCGCCAAAGACTTGCCAATATCCGTTATTAGAAGTAGTTGACAAACACATGTATATCGGTCTAATGGTCGATAGCCGATTCTGTTGGGGACCACACAAAGATTACGTATGCAACAAACTGAGGTCTATTCTAGGTAAGCTAAGTATACTTAAATATAAAATTCCTTACAAAACGCTTAGAATGTTATATATGGCCCTAGCAGACTCGGTTATCAACTACAGACTCAGCAGCTACGGCAGAACTTATCATACATACCAGGGGCGAATTGTCCATATAAGCCGATTCCTACCGGCTTCCCTTTGGAAATTCGGAACACAACCACTCTATCGTCATTGAATAATCAAACTATAAGTATTTGATACACCATAAAATTAAAATACCTATTACAAAACGCCTACATACATTAAAAATTGTCTTAATAACCCAACAACAAAACACTGCGCTAAAATAACTCGTAGGCGCGTCCGGCTTACGCTAAATTCAATTTCCTTACAAAAAATAAAGTCATCATGACGTCACTTCGGTCACGTGATCCGCGGTTTCTATGAGCCGAGTAAGCCGGTCTGTAGCGAGTTATTGTAGGCACAGAGTAGCAGAAACGTGCGCGCGGGAGCGAGAAGGAATTATTGCTATTGCACCACCTCTTTCTGGCACACGCATTTGATTCGGTAAATTTCGTAATGCGTTCGGCTAGGAGTTCGTAAAAATTGACAAATATATTATGTGGTTGTTTTTTGACGTAATCGCATTAGAATCTTATTAATTTGCATTTTGTTCGCTCAGTATTAATTGAATTCATATGTTTATCAATACTACTAGTATTAATATTTGTTTGTAGTTATAGGACAGTGATTAACATAGTGTTTTGAGAATGATTAACATGGTGTTTTGTGTGTTGTGAATGTAAAGTACCTTGTAATTAGGTATTTGGGGTAAGTAGATAGTTTAATAAGCTGAAATTACTTATTTAGAGTAGATTTGACAACTAATTAGTACGATCTTATTAGGATGGCGGCATTCATAGTTTTAGAATGTCATAGTGTGTGAATTTTGTGAAGAAACATGCTTTTCAAGGTTAAGTTTTGAAAATACGTGCTCGCCCCGATGTGACTATAAATCTCAAACGCCGCGATGGTTTTTTAAAAAATTGTAATGTTTCCCTTTACGATAAAATATCAATGACTGACTGGCAGTCGTTCCCGTGTTTACTTTTGTTAGATTGTAGTTGAATTCATCAAAAAAGATGTGCAGACTGAAAAACATATTCGTAGCTGTTTTATGAGTTCGGGAATCGGGAATTTGTATGAAGCTCATAATAGAAAAGTAGTAGGTATATCGAAATGTAATGAAATGAAATTTTGATTGATTGATTGATGTACCACTGGGCCACCACTGCTCTCAACGGAGAGCAGTGGTGGCCCAGTGGTAACGGCCGCGACTTACGAGTTGTAGGTCGTAGGTTCGAACCCAGACAGGCGCTTTACTTTGTGTAAATTATTTCATCACCACTGCTCTCAAAACGGTGAAGGAAAACATCGTGAGGAAACCGGCATGTCCTAGAACCGAAAATTCGAAGACATGTGACATCTACCAACCCGCACTGGGCCCGCGTGGTGGATTACGGCCCACTCCCTCTCACAGAGAGGAGGCCTGTGTCCCAGCAGTGGGAACATTTATAGGCCGATGATGATGATGATGATGATGATTGATGTACGGTAAATAATTGTTTTTTTTTTTTTTTTTATTGGTTCGGCTTACCTCCTCCATAAAGTCACCCTGCGCTACTGATACATACCTAACAGATTTTCACAAGTTACAACTAAGAATATTAAAAGTAATTACGCCAAAAAATTTGATCAAGAAATTCAAAAACAATGACGACGATCTCTTTAAATACTGTAATGTTATGAATGTGTTCAATAAAGTTGAATTTTATTTTGTACTCTTGCGGAACTCAATAGACCTGAGCTGCTAACCGAAAAAACAAGACCTGATTTTCTAAGAACGATACCACACATCCTACCAAAGTTCAATAATGTGTACGGGATGAGGGTTGAAGAATATTTAGTACCTCTTTTCCTTAGTAAACTGCCAGAAGACTTACAAACGTTATACAAAGCAAATTCGAAAAGTTATAAGTACAAATCAAAACGTTTCCTTACACAAAATTTCTCTTAATGTATGTATGCATTAATGTACTCACAAATTATTATCATCATCTTAAAAATAAATGTATCACTAGCTTCCACCAGCGGCTTCGGCCGCGTGATATCTTTATAAAAAAATATCTTTATAAATTATAGCCTATGTTACTCAGTGATAATGTAGCTTTCTAACGGCAAAATAGTTTTTGAGATCGGTCCAGTTGTTTTTAAATTTATTCGTTACATACAGGAATACAAATCTTTCCTCCTATAATATTGGTGTAGATGTAGATGTCATATCATCGTAGTAGTATGTAAGAAACATTTTTGTAAAAAAAAAAAAAAAAATCTTGAACGGCTCGCCGCACACAGATAAACCCTGAGAGGTTTTCGTTGTGAGGCTAAAACCAAAATGTAATAGGTAAAGTGTTTTAGAAAAAAAAAAAAAAATTATGCTATTTTATGATCTATGTTTCCCTATTTTTCGAGTTAAAATACCTATTTCCAAGAAACCTAAATGGCAATGGAATTTACTTTAAAACATATAGAGTAATCGTATCAAGTTTTAAGAAAAACAGTTTTAGTTTTAATAATACTTTTCATTTACAAAATACGGCATTTCGTTTTGGCACATACGTTGTTTTATTCGGAGCGAACACACATTATCGTCATCTAATCTTTCGCCTATCAAAAGTATTGACATCACTCTCGTTCGTTCATAAATCAGTCGCCCGGTGGGGCTCGTCGACGATGAATCTATGTAATTTTTTTGCAAATGGGTGCGATTAAATTTACGTGATTTAAAGAATTATGTTTACAGAAAAAATTAGTACTTTAGCAAGTTAAAGTAATTATTTAATGCAATTAGTGTTGAATAGGTATTTAGACTCTGTGTGTGTATTCTTGTGAGTCCTGTGAACGATATAACATTCTTTTTCTATTATGATTTCGTGGTGACATTTAAATTATTTATAAATATAGAAATAAATATAAAACCAAAACTGAACAGTACCTGCAACGTTTGGAGTGCACAGGGCAATCAATGAACTCATTTTACAGGAATTCAGTAGCAATAAGATGATGATAATAGTGAGTCGAATTCTCCACCTTCACTAAAGCATAACCAACACAATCTATTCCCGCCTTGAAAGTATTATTGTGTAAGCATTTTATTTTCTAAGAACATCTATTTTTATACCTACAACTTATAATAATCTTGTATCTAAAGAAATAGGCTAATTATTCGTTTTTAGGTTTGAAATACGTCAACAGTACATCAATATGTCAAGTACTGTCACTGCGAATGATAGATCACAAAAAAGAAATGGAGTCGCATTTGAACTGTGAAAAAAGTAGTAAAAAAACCGGCCAAGTGCGTGTCGGACCACGCACAATGTAGGGTTCCGTAGTTGGGATGAATCTATAAAAAAAAACAAATGGGACACTCGACTCTAAAAAAAATAGCACTTTAAAGCTTTCGAAAACGGATTCCTGAATCCAAAAATGGTTTTCACAAACTCACTATATTTTTAAACGACCTTTCCAACACACTGTAATAGATGAAAAAAAATATCTTCACCACTTTACATGCAGGGGAGGTACACACGGTTACACATCAAGCTGTACAAAACCAGTTTATGCTGATCTCGTATTGTATAGGATTTCGGTACAATGCGAGGTCAATTTATACTGGAAATGTATAGCTTGATGTGTAGCTGTGTACAAAAAAAAATTTTTTTTTTCTACTGAGGTTTGAGTACTAAAAAAGTTAGAAATCGCAACAAAACTTTTCCCATACATTTTGTGTGGGAATGTCACCCTGTAAACTTAATAAATATTTTTGCTGTTAATTAAATATTTTGTATTATTTGTCTACTCCATAGCTCGCTATGGTGTGCGTTACCCAGGCCAGATGTTGTCGAAAATGGTCATTTGAATCTAATAGATAATGAGTTTTGCGGCTTCTGTAATTGTTGCGCACATTTTTAAATTTGTTGCGCTTATAGTTTTTTAATTATTTCACAAAAACATTTCCTGCTGGGGTAACGTTATCCCAGCCAGACCTTTTTCTTTCTAATGGGAATATTTAAATAAATACTAGATATAAAATTAGTTGTCTAGATGAAGTAAATGTTGTGCATTATTTTGTATTTGTTCTTTCATCGGTTGCGAAGTTATTCGAGATTTTGCTGGGGTAACGTTTTTGGTTTTGCTAGATCTTTGAAACGGTTAAGCGGATTCTTATCATATTTTGTACATGACTTCTTAGGATTTACTTTACATTTGTTCTGCAATAAGAAAAACAAAATAATGCATACTTTAAAGGTTATTTCATTAAATAGAAAAACACTTCAATTGGTTCCAGCACTCTCAATAAGAGGTCTAAAGACTTACTTTAAACGTTATTTTAAAGCTTGTAAATGCCTTCAAATGTATGTGAAGTTTCATTAGTATCCTGTAAGTATTTAACAAGTTATGATGATATTCAGTTCTTCACGAGCACGGTCTTGATGCGCGCGGTGTTATTTGGCCACTGGATTGGATATATGAACTGAATGTTATATCAATTATTGTTGTTTAGTTCAGTTGTATATCAGTAAAATTTCAGCGTAGTACATTGGATAATTAATGAGATAATACGATTAAAGTCATTAGGAAGTGAATGACCGAGGTAACCCGACCAAGTTTAGGTGGTTACGAAAAAGCGAAATCGCAGAACATTATGCTATCTTTAGAAATGTTTAGTATAATACACCTTACTATTTCGGTACAGACGCGTACACTGTTAAATACATAATAATATAATAATATCTGTACTATGAAAACATTATTATTATCTTCCAGTTGCACATACTTATCAAAAATCACCGATATAACATGTCGTTCGGTGGGACGCGAAAGGGGTGGGGTGAAGGGGTAATTCATTGTTTGCATAACGCACTAAACATGCTCCATAATCACATAATTCATCTTGTAGAGTGCGCGTGCGCTTCGGCAGTTCCGTTTCCTGTTTTTGCAAATATTTATCGAGTGCGTGAGAGCTAAATGAGACAACAAAACAGTAGGACTAACTGTGAGCATTTTACTACATTGTGATATCATTTATATTAGTAGGTATTAGTAGACATACGTAAGTTTAGAGTTAACTGAAAAAAGTCATTATATTATATAATTTTTTGTCTGTGATCATTACACATTCCAATATGTGTATATTTAAATAAAAACTGTAACTGTGTACCTACTGTGTATACTGAAATCTATAATTTAAATAAAAAGTATTAGAAAATTTCTAAATAGCAAAATTACTATCTGTAATTTTAATCTGTGATTGTTTTTAAGTATAAGTTTATTAATACTTTAAAAGTTCAGTTGAAATGATTATTTTACCTGTTAATAAAAATTCTTTAATAAACATGTAGTTTTTTTTAAACTTGTGTACATGTCTGTACTAAATTTGTAACACTATCCTACATATTTTAGAAGGTGCCATAATGTTCTGCGATTTCGCTTTTTCGTAACCACCTAAACTTGGTCGGGTTACCTCGGTCATTCACTTCCTAATGACTTTAATCGTATTATCTCATTAATTATCCAATGTACTACGCTGAAATTTTACTGATATACAACTGAACTAAACAACTAATAATTGATATAACATTCAGTTCATATATCCAATCCAGTGGCCAAATAACACCGCGCGCATCAAGACCGTGCTCGTGAAGAACTGAATATCATCATAACTTGTTAAATACTTACAGGATACTAATGAAACTTCACATACATTTGAAAACATTTACAAGCTTTAAAATAACGTTTAAAGTAAGTCTTTAGACCTCTTATTGAGAGTGCTGGAACCAATTGAAGTGTTTTTCTATTTAATGAAATAACCTTTAAACTATGCATTATTTTGTTTTTTTTATTGCAGAACAAATGTAAAGTAAATCCTAAGAAGTCATGTACAAAATATGATAAGAATCCGCTTAACCGTTTCAAAGATCTAGCAAAACCAAAAACGTTACCCCAGCAAAATCTCGAATAACTTCGCAACCGATGAAAGAACAAATACAAAATAAGGCACAACATTTACTTCATCTAGACAACTAATTTTATAGCTAGTATTTATTTAAATATTCCCATTAGAAAGAAAAAGGTCTGGCTGGGATAACGTTACCCCAGCAGGAAATGTTTTTGTGAAATAATTAAAAAACTATAAGCGCAACAAATTTAAAAATGTGCGCAACAATTACAGAAGCCGCAAAACTCATTATCTATTAGATTCAAATGACCATTTTCGACAACATCTGGCCTGGGTAACGCACACCTCGCTATGTGCAAAAATTTCATAGACCGAGATAAATTAACGTTACTTAGCACGCACTTTTTCTTAGATATGTTTCCGTCTTTATCATGCACTTTTAGTATGACAGTTGTGCGACAGTGACAAGAATAATGCTTAGCCAAAGTACATGCTAAGTACGTAACGTTTTTAAATTCCGGTCAGTTATTTGATTATTTCGTAAATTCCTCTTTTGGCTACTGGTACAGATAAGTTATAAGTTGTTTTTTCTTATAGTGTAACTAGCTTGAAAGGCGAATCCTATAGTCAATCTAATGTTCGATCTTTGGGTGAGGATTATAAGCAATGGATGATTGTGTCACTAGATGATAATGTATGATCACACTTTTTGTGGTTTAGTGTGTCTTTGTCACCAAATGTTAATTTATTGTGTTTGATCCACTTGTTTTTGTGTTTCACAAATTCAAAATATTTGATCGTTACACTGCACTATTTTTGTTTTCTTGACGTATTCTTGATGGAAACTTATGATGAACTATATCTTTAATCGCTTTTTGTTATCTATTTTTAAAAAAATTAAATATACGCAGCTGATGTTTATTTTGCACCGTGGCGCCCTCGAATATACTCTGCACCGCTGCACGTTTATGATAAAAAATCGTCCAAAACCTCTTCCTATTTTTTTCCCTCTCTTTTGCTGCTGCTGACAGCATCAGAAGAATGTTGGAGTATAGCAAAAACAAATTGATCCTACTTCAAAACTACGTTCTCATTCGAACTCATAAATATGTTTTTTCTAACAGAGCCCGCCCTTACCACTTCACTGAAATCCGCACTTTCTCATAGTGACTGTACTATTATTTTTAGCCTCGTGTGGAATCACACATCTCTCGTAATACTAGTAAACCACACCTTCCAATATATTAACAAAACGATAATAAACGTATTGTTGAAATCCTTAAAACAGCCTTTCCTTTGGTGTCCCCCTTTAAACCTAACAAAGAACTCCCATTTTTTGGGGTTTTGATAAAACTGCTCATGTTTTTTTTAATATAAAAAACACGAGCTCTCATTTCATTCGTTCGGTTTCATCTAGCACGCTGGATGCGTGCACAATAGCGTGTATGCTACGTCCAGCACCGCGGGCTTGAGCGGACGTAGGTACAGCTAGAATGACGCGGCTACGTACTCATCTATACTGGTTATCCACCCGCAGGTACGAGCTATACGACCCGTGCACCGTGATGTTCTTCTTCCGCAACAAGCACATTATGATCGACCTGGGCACGGGCAACAACAACAAGATCAACTGGCCGCTGGAGGACAAGCAGGAGATGATCGACATCATCGAGACCGTGTACCGCGGCGCGCGCAAGGGGCGCGGGCTCGTCGTCTCGCCCAAGGACTATTCCACCAAGTACAGATACTAAGTGTGGGCTCCCATACGAGGTAGTTCTGTGCGAGAGATAGAACTGGCCGCTCCGGTACTGCAGCCGAACAGCACGGCGGCACTCGGCATGCCTGTCCGAGTGAAAGTGACATTTATTTACATCTAATTTATCATGAGCTAAAATTAGGGGGAGCTTATAAGGCATCAAAAATCATCGAACTCGCTGACAACGGGAATTGTGTCCAAAAAATAGGCCAGCCCACTGGTCACGCGCAGAGTAGCAGTAAACTACTGCACCGCTACTCAGTCTGATGTTATTAGAGTGGATATTCATGTGTTTAATATAATTATTAATAAAATATATTTTTGTGTAAATAGTGTTAGAGCATTGTTTTAAATGTTCAACATGTCGTGTTCTGTCGTATCTGGCATTGAGTTCGCCTGGCCCGTTGAGATAAATGCAAACATTTGTGAATAACCCTTTTGTGGACGTAAAAGAAATTGACTTAAACTAAAGTCTAGTCAATTAAGCCTAAAAGAAGGTAAACCTCGGAATGAGAGATAATAAGCTGCCAACTCGTATACACCTTCATTCTGGCGTTCTAAAAATTGTCTCAAAAGTCTCATCAAATTTCGTAAGTACCATAAAATGAGGCTACTTTGCCCCGTTTTTTGCTCCAAAATTGGAAAAGTGTGACTGACGTAAGAATCCGTCTTTGTTATGGTTTTTGTAAAATTTTCCACAGCTTTTATAACGTTCTGGCTATAATATTTCAATGACAAAAATAGTTGTATATTTTTATTTTTCACTTTTTAGTTGTGGTACCTACCTACCCCACACAAATTCGAATACCACTACCTACCTGCTATGTAAATAACAGTGACAGAAAGTTATCATATAATCTACAAACTAAGTGGGAAAAAATACGTATTATTGAAGCTAACTCAAAAACTACGTACCCAAGCAAAGTTAATACAATTTATATGGGACCACCTCTGAAGTATGATCTACCAAACAAAAAAGAATCATCAAAATCTATTCATAATTTGCGGAGTCATCGCGTAAAAAATATTTAAAAAAAACACAGTCGAATTGAGAACCTCCTCCTTTTGGAAGTCGGTTAAAAAGAAGGTAGCAGGGGTGCCACCTTCTTTTCTGGACATTATAACTCTCTCTATTGCTGATTTGGGATGGTGATATCTATGTTGTGTCAGTGTGGTTCTTGTTTTGACTTCGAGAGCATGTAATTCTGTGTTAGACCATTTTATTACATCGAAAGAATAAGTAAGTATAGGAATCGCGAAGGTATTTATGGATTTGAATACATTTTTACTAGATAGGTGCATTTTGCATAACGAATGTACCTATTCTACAATTGTCTTCCCAATCGTATAATCCTATTGTAAAACCAAGTTCGCCCGTATACAATACAAAAAAACGCTCAGCTCAGCTATACAATAGACTTAACAAAGAGATTTACGTACAGACGCCAGCACATCAAGCTACCCGAAACTGTCAAATTTTCCCAATCAACTTTGAACCTTACACATCAGCGATAAAGTTGAAAATCTATTAAATAAATTTGACAGATTGTAGTAGCCTGATGTGCTGGCGTCTGTACATAATAAGAAACAAAATGAATTTAAAAAAATTGTTACCAATTGGATAAAACCACTCACCTACAGGCGCGGTCCGAGGGGGGGGGGGTCCTGGGGGTCATGACCCCCCCCAAAATGTTTCACGCTGTCGGGAGCCTGAATGATTAACTTCTATTACTAACTTTAAAACTGTACTGTGTGTGTGTGTACTTAAGTACCTGCAGTTACGATAGGCATTATTATCCAAAAACATTAAGAAAATAGGCAGTCATGGGGACTGCCGACAAAGTGAAAACTTAAAACTATTAAATAATAGTGTTTTCTTAATATTTTCCAATTAATTGAAATTAATATTATTAACATTAGTCAGGTTTTCACAAATATCGGCAATGCCGCGCAACACGTCATACTCATAGGTGCTGTGCTGTTAACATTAGCATATCGGTGACGCGAACCCATAAGATTTCCCCTATAATCGCTCAATGCGACTTAAGAAGTTTTCACTTCAAAAAGTCAATTATAAAAATAGAGTATTTTGGATGCAAGAGTTTAGGCACCCCGCTCGTACGTAAGGTTTGAAAGTCTAAGGTTAAGGCCATCAGATTCCAAAACCTAAACTGCTGTAAAACTGTTCAGTTTAAGCTTTTCTTCATAACTCGACAATGAAAGTTCTATTTCTGTATAATGGTCAAAAGAAAACAGAAGCTTTTCAGGGTGGAGTGCTAAAATTTTCAGGCTCGCTTCGCTCGCTCTTGCCTTCTACATTCTCTTAATTCCTGAGATGTTTCTTCATAAGTCGACAAAGCAACTAATTCCTAGTTCTTTTCGAATGATCAAAAGAAAATCTAACCTATCCGAGTGTGTGCAAAATTTTCGAGCTCACTACGCTCGCTCTCAAATCAAATCAAATCATTTATTTGCATAACACAGGTTTAGAGGATGTTACAGAATGGTTCTTAAGGCTCACTGTATTATAACCATGTCAGGTGTGCAAATACATTAGGAACATTATGACATAATAAAATTATTCTTAATCAGTTTTCTTATTAAATTACATTGTCATTAAAAATATACATAGAAAGTCAATTTCATTTCACATTATATTATATCTGAACTAATAAATTATAACAGTAATGTCAAGCAAATTAATGTCATAGTAATTGTAATTATTATTATATTAAAATTGAACAAATATTTGCTATAGGTAATCAAAATACAATATCTTTATCTTCTAAGTAGTCTTTTACATTATAATAACACTTTTTAATTAGGCATGTGTATAACTTTTTCTTAAATAGATGAGTAGGTAACTTCTTAATATCATCGGGTAATTTATTATAAATCAGTGATGCCATACAAATAATACTTTTATTGAGTAATGCCGTTTTCCCATACGGTATTTCTACGTCTAACCTTTTTTTGTCACGTAATTGTCTATAATAGCTTTTAGAAGCAGTCTTATAATAGCTTGGATTTGATTTTACAAAAAGATTTAATTCGTATATGTACAAGGAAGGTAATGTTAGAATTTTTAAATTTGCAAAGTAATGTTGGCAACTTGTAGTACTATCCAGATGGCACATTGCTCGGATGCATTTCTTTTGGGCTTTGAATACATATTCCTTGTCTACCGAGTTGCCCCAGAATATTATACCATATCTTAATATAGGTGCAACAAGTCCGTGATATGCCGTTAAGACGGCTTCTTTGTTGATTTCTCGCATTCTGCATTCAGTTTAAAAGAGTTCTTATAATTGAAAATAACAAACAAAACCTAACCTATCCAAGGCGGGTTGTTCGCTCCCCACCCCCGCATGTAAAAGATGCATCCCTGAATAGCATAACTAATGGTTGGTCTAGCGGTCGCAAGCACTACTCGCGTGCTTTTTTGGGAGGTACCTTCCTAAAACTATTCCTCGGCACCCATGGTGACCCCCCCCCAAAATCTTGGGCTGCGACCGCGCCTGCTCACCTATGACGACACGGAAGCGCTGCTGGAATAAAATATAACCCTCATTCTTAACCTCACGCATACACTCTGATTCATTCGTGTTCACATTCACACACCCTCACTCTCACTCACACACTCGCATGCCTGCGTGCGTGCTGCATGTTTAGCTTTAATTCTCTCCTTTTTTAATATTAAACTCAAACTCAAACTCAAACTCAAAGCATTTATTTCAATTAAACCATTTACAGGCACTTTTGAATTGTCAAGGAATCGGTCAGTCAGAAATAGGTATGAAGCTAGTTGCCCATTCCAAAGCGTAGTAGGTACCTATGGAGAAGAACGGGCAAGAAACTCCACGGACACTCTTTTAAATAAAAAATTGTTACAAAATATTGGTTACATCATTCATGTTGAAATTATACATGTGAGAACAATGTAGAAAGACGTGCACGTTAAAAGCGTCCGTAATAAAAAGATAAAACAAAGAACAATTCAAAAAAATAAAATAAAAATAAGCCCTGGCAGCTAAGAGATGACCAGTCCCAACTGACGGCGCCCGTTCACGAACATGACGCATGGATTAGCACCATTTAGCTCAACCATTTTGAAGGGAGCTAAATGATCCAACACACGCGCCACCATCAGCGAAACATTTGAGTGAGCATGACATACTCACAGCCGCCAGGGCAGATTCAAGTCAATGCAATACATATTACCCGGTAAATGGTAACTCTTTAGTACATAGTACTCACACCTGTGCTATGCAATTATATAATACAATGGAGATTGAGTTTATACAATGCAAAGATAGTCATACAATCTTCAGCAGCTCCAACAGTATTTGCAAATGTTAATCAATTAGTTGTGGAGCAGGACCAGCATTGAGCCAAGCATTTTTATCAGCGATGTAATCCCCCAACGTATAATATGCCTGCCTGCATAGTGTGCGTTTTATACAAGATTTGAATTTCGTCTCATTCAGTTGAAGTATGTGGGGAGGAATTTTATTGTAACATTTTAAACAGTATCCCATAAAAGATGAATCTACTTTAGCCAGTCTGAAACCTGGTTGAACTAATAGGTCCCTATTTCTTGTACTATAATTATGTCTATCACCTCTTTTGCTAAAAAGATGTAAATTCTTTCTTACGTACATGATGTTTTCATAGATATATTGACAAGGTACCGTCATGATGTTAATATCCTTAAACAGTTTCCTTAGAGAATCGCGCCTGCGGAGATAATATATGGCTCTGATCGCTCTTTTCTGCAGAATAAAAATAGACTCGATGTCTGCAGCCCGTCCCCACAGTAAAATACCGTAAGACATGATACTATGAAAGTAGCTAAAATAGACTAGCCTCGCGGTATCTACATCAGTAAATTGACGGATTTTTCTGACAGCATATGCTGCTGAACTTAGCCGTCCTGCAAGAGATGTTAAATGAGGACCCCATTGCAGCCTTGAGTCGAGCGTTATCCCTAGGAAAACAGTTTTGTCGACAAATTCTAGTTTCTCTTGATTCAATACTATCTCACAATCACTACTTTTGACATTTGGTAAAGAAAATTTTATGCACTTAGTTTTTTTTCCATTTAATACTAAATTATTAGCAGTGAACCAATTTTGGACCTGCAGTAGGGCGTTATTTACGTCGTTAAAATTTGTAGCACGTCTATCTACCTTAAAAATTAAAGAAGTATCGTCAGCAAATAACACCATTTGTGGTTGATTTTTTAATAAATGGAGTAGATCATTTATATACACTAAGAAGAGGAATGGACCCAATATCGAGCCTTGTGGCACACCTATTTTTACTTTTAAACCTAGTGAATTGATACCGTTTATTTGAACTTGCTGTTGTCTATCATTTAAATAAGATTTTACTAAATTGAGTGCAAGTTTTCCAAGTCCGTAATGCTCAAGTTTCAAGAGTAAGGTTTCGTGATCGACGCAATCAAATGCTTTGGAGAGGTCACAAAAGATCCCTATGGCGTCTTGAGCCTCTTCCCACGCGTTAAAAATGTGTCTTAATAGGGTTACACCGGCGTCGGTCGTACAACGTCCTTTGGTGAATCCATACTGTTGATCGTGAAGGATTTTATTTGTGTTAAAATGATTGAGCATTTGATTAAGCATTACCTTTTCAAACACCTTGCTGAATACCGGCAACACGGATACGGGTCTATAATTATTGGTGTCTTTACTGTCCCCGGATTTGAAAAGTGGTATTACCTTACTGTATTTCATTAAATCCGGGAAGACTCCTTGATCCACACACAAATTAAATATTAAAGCTAAGTAAGGCGCTATGGTCTCAATTATGGAGGTACAGACTTTAATGGACATCCCCCAAAGATCTTCGGTCAATTTGATTATTATTTCGTAGTAAGTAGGTAGGTACCTACATTTGTATAAGACAAGTAAATGATACTTATTTAAGTTATGGAAGAGCGGAGTCTCCTAACACAGGCTTATTTGCTTAAAAGGAGGCTCCAATCACTAGTTGTTAAGGTTTACTTGTTAAAATAATAAACTATTTTCATTTTCATTCTTTTTTCAGTTTATCCTTAATAGTCCTATGTTCTAACAATCGTGCTTGATTGTAATCTAAATATTTAAATAGTTCTTCGTCTTTCATCGCTTCAATTACTTCTACGGAGTCTGTTGAGTAGTTTCCTTCTATAATCTTACCTGTCTCTATATCTAGTCCAAAATCCATTCTTATGTCTTTCAAAAAATGTTGTTGTGATTTTTAAACCGTGTAAATCTGTATTTTTATTACTTTTAAATCATCCATATAAAGTAAATGTGTAATTTCGACCTGCCGTTCTAAATATCAAAGCCTAATTTCGATTCAATTAATGCTTGGGGGAGTGGATTCAGGGCTAGACAAAACCATAGAGGGCTTAATGAGTCCCCTTGGAAAATACCCTTTTTAATCGCTATTTCGTCTACGGATAAGTTTGTTGTTTTAGTTTGTAATTTTAGTGTCGTTCTCCAGGATCCCATTGTATTTTTAAGAAAATTTATAATTAATGGATTGATTTTATATATGTTTAATATTTCGATCAACCATGAGTGCGGAACGCTGTCGAATGCCTTCTTGTAATCTATGTAAGCTATGAATAAGTTCTTTCTAGATCTCTGGACGTATTTTAAAATAGTGGAATCTATAAATTAATTGCTCTTTACACCCTATATGACACATCCTGTTTGTTCTTCAGTTAGGATATTGTATTGTTCAGTGTGTTTAATAATGTTATTAGTTATACAAGACGTTATAATTTTATATAAGGTTGGCAGGCAAGTGATTGGTCTATAATGTGAAAGATCCGGGGTTCTATTTGTTTGATTCTGGAATATTTTGATTATCTATTAAAATATCATTTATTTGTTCTGCTAACGTTATATGAAGTGAGTGAAGCCTTTTTATCCAAAAATTGTGTATAGGTACCATCTATTCCTGCTGCTTTCCAGTTATGTGTTTTATTTATAATTGTATTTATTTCGAGAGCATCTATATCTTCAAACTGCATTTCATTCATAGTTTTTTTTCTTTTCTCTTTCTTTTTGTATCCATTCAGCTTCTTTGTTATGTTCAGTGCTGTCTGACCAGATTCCTTGCCAGAATTCTTTTAAAGACTCTTGAGATTCATTCATTTATTTCGGACAGAATCCATATAATGTGTTAGTAACCATTTTCTTAAGATCTATGTTAGTAGGTACAGACGCCAGCACATCAAGCTACTACAATCTGTCAAATTTATTTAATAGATTTTCAACTTTATCACTGAAACACTTTTTAAACTGTTTTTTTTAGAAAAAATGTTTTCACCTCGCGTTTTTTTTTGCATAGTCGATATTTTTTATAAATATGTTAGTTAATCCGATAAAATAACTCATAAGCTTTTAGAAATAATAAACAGAATCCAAATCGAGAGAATAACATCGGAGATATGGCAATGGCTACTCAAAACATAAAAAATTTAATAACATGAAAAATATTAAAGATAGACCCCCTTTTAAATATTTCGTGTAGTATTTCACAGTGTGCTTCACACTCAATATAGCGCTGTCAGTGGATAATCCTGAACGTGGTTATAAAGTGGGATATCATAGGAATCTCTAAAGTGAGAAGAGAAGGACTTGCAATAGAAGACAGAGGCAGCTACGTTCTATACTATTTTGGACAAACGAAACGAGCGAATGGTGTGGGCTTCCTGGTAAAAAAAAAACAGAAAAACATTCAAGTTCAAGATTTTATCCCTACATCGGAAAGAGTGGTTACTCTTCAAGTGGAAATTGAAAATAAGATATACCTACCTACTCAATAGTACAAGCCTACGCACCTACAAAAAAGCGAATGAATCTGAAATCCAAAAATTCTACTTAGACCTAGACTCAGCCATAGCGAAATGTACAAAATCAATTATATTTTTGGGTGATATGAATGCCAAAATAGGTGAACAGAAACCTGATGAGCACCTGACAATGGGAAGCTATGGCTATGGAAAGAGAAACAATAGAGGACAAATGTTTATAAACTTTTGCCACCAGCACAAACTCAAAATAACTAGGTAACATCTTATTCAAAAAGTCCGAAAAATTAAGATGGACATGGCTTTCGCCAGATGGGAAAACTAAAAATGAAATTGATTTTATTGCAACAAAGCAAATTAAAAATGTAGAGAACGCTGAAGTGCTGAGCAGATTTTCACATTCTACCGATCATAGATTGATTAGGATAACGTTTACCTTACAAAACAGAAAGAAACCACGATCACAATACAGAGAAGGTGCACGAAGCTCTATAGACTACAAAAAATTCTAAAATGAAATATCAAAGCACGATAAACCTAAAGATGAAACGGTACAAACATTTTACGACAAATTAGAAACGACTATAAATGTTCGATAGAAAGAAAGAAATCATTTATTTGCTAATAATGTAGGTAGGTATACATATACGAGTACCTAAGTTGGAATATTTATTAAGTGTCCCGATACATTTTACCTTACGGCATGCAAAATATTAGGTTTGAATTAAACTATTTATTACGATATACCCAAATACGTCTAAAAAACACGAAATTGGAATCAATAATTACACAGGAAGTGAAAAACCTACAAAACCAAAGACAAGAGCTGAAAAACAAAGAAAATAAAAACTTTTTACAAAAAAAGAACAACCGACTTCCAAAAAACACTACAAAGTGAAAAATAACTTTAATTTCGGAAGTCGGTGACAAAAAACGAAAATTCAAAACCAAAGAAAGACACCGACTTCCGAAATTAAAGTTATTTTTCACTTTGTAGTGTTTTTTGGAAGTCGGTTGTTCTTTTTTTGTAAAAAGTTTTCTTTGTTTTTCAGCTCTTGTCTTTGGTTTTGTAGGTTTTTCACTTTGTAGTGTTTTTTTGGAAGTCGGTTGTTCTTTTTTTTTAAAGTTTTTATTTTTCACTTTTTAGTTATGGTACCTACCCCACACAAATTCGAAAACCACTACCTGCTATGAAATAACAGTGACAGGAACTTATCATATCATCCACATACTAAGTGGGAAAAAGTACGTAGGTATTATTGAAGCTAACTCAAAAACTATCGAAGCAAAGTTAATAAAAATTTATATGGGACCACCTCGAGAGCATACCATTTCAAACAAAAAAAAAATTTTCAAAATCGGTCCACAATTGACAGAGAAATCGGTGGACATACATAAAAAAAAACAAACATACGCGACGAACATATAACCTCCTCCTTTTTGGAAGTCGGTTAATAAAACAAAACAAGATAAATTAAGACTCAGTAGACTGAATCATTAATATGTGTAAGATCCTTCACGGAAAAACCGATGCTCCTGAACTGCATTATGAACTGTCCCATCTTTTTGCTCCGATAAACTAGGCATAGATTGTTCGCCGTGCCTCGGAGTCGAACCGTTGCTCGAGCCCAGTCTCCCGTCCCTCGCACACTCTCTGCGCTCAACGCTCTCTTGGACGCTAAGCCTGACTGTGATGTGTTCGCGGATGAATGGAAGATCTTGTCAGTATGTCTGGAGTATTGTGAGATGAGCGTATGACTGTCGAGTAGTTATATACTTTTGTTAACTGTAACTTAATAATCTTTTGTCTTTAAATAATGTAATTGGCCTTGGCCGTTTTATGTTAAATAAATTAATTAGTAATCTTATAAAAACTAATTTAAAAAACTACAGGAGTGAAATACTCTATTCCTTCCTGAAAAAATCAGGACGCAGCAAGAAAGCGTACAAAAAATTAAACACCCCTAAAAATATGCTGACGCATTTATGTAATGATGCAGGTACAACGGTAACAAATAGGAATGACATAATGGAAATAGCTACGAAATTTTATAGGGAACTCTACAGAGAAACTTATAAACAGGACAATCAGACAAATACCATTACATGGACAAGGAATAACGACCCGGTTCCACCTTTCTTAGAAAGCGAGGTGGAATTATCAATCAGAAAGTTAAAGATCGAAAAAAGTCCCGGACCAGACGGGGTGACTAATGAGATGATCTTAGCAGGAATAGAAAAACTAATTACTCCACTCAACGAACTATTCAACTTGATCTTACTTCAAAAAAAAACCCTAACAGTGGCAGTGTTCAGAAATAGTCCTTTTGTACAAAAAAAGGAGATCCAAAACTGATATCGAACTACAGACCTATAAGCTTAATGTCTTGTTTATACAAAGTTTTCACATCGACCTTGCTTCGAAGAATAACGAAGGTGATAGACGAAAACCAACCAGTTGAACAGGCCGGTTTCCGTAGAAACTATTCGACAGTCGATCATATCCACACTCTGAAGCAAATTATAGAAAAATACATAGAGTACGATAAGCGTCTATAATATATATTGCCTTCATAGACTACTCAAAGGCATTCGACTCTACATGGCAGTCACTAACAAAGCAAGGGATCAACACTGAATATAAAAAATATATGAAAATAATAATAATATAAATACCGTACCGCTCCAAACCGCCTGGACTTAGACCACATTTACCTCGTTTGCCCACGCACAAGAAAAACAAGGCGCTGGTGTGTACTCCTCGCTGCTGTCAAACTGTTTTGACGGCAGCAAAGACCTCGCCGATACCCACTCGATCTTGTACTGTGCAGCTGTAGCGGCATGTCATGTAGCTCATGTTAAATTTCCCAACAGTGACAGAGCTCCACGACCAAAACCAGCTGTACCAGCTTGGCAGTGCAGGATTGAGTGTCGTATCGGTGAGGCTAGAGTACTCATCGGCAAGCTAATCTGCTTCAGGGAGGGCAATACTCGCCCTAGAGTGATGCGCTTTGTGAGGCGGGCGTTCTCGGGAACTGATATCAGTCCTCGAGATTATTTGACCCGCGTCACAGAGCGTATCGACTTCCTGAAGCAGAAGATCTATGCATGGGCAAACCGTATTCGACGGTACAGGCGGAGAGTGGAGTGGTACACTCAGAATCGCACATTCCAGAGCGATGAAAGGTGGGTTTACAGGGCTTGGGAGCGGCCGGATCAAGGTGTGATTGACACGCGCCTGCCATATGATGACGCCATGTGTTCGTTCTGGCGAAGCATCTGGTCGGTGCCTGTCAATCACACCGAAGGAGATTGGACTAAGGAGATCGAGCGAGCGTGCGAGCAAATACCAGAAATGGGGGCACTTACGGTCTATAAAATTTTTACATCCGTTTTGAGAGCTAAAATTAACAAACATAGACACCAACACCATCATGTCTGCCTCTCAAAATGGATGTAGAAACGGGTCCCGCGGTACAAAGGAGCTGCTCCTCATCGATATGGCTATTAGCCAACAGGTCCGTCGTTCCCGAAGGGATTTGTCGACATGTTGGATAGATTATAAGAAGGCCTATGACTCTGTGCCACATACATGGCTCATGAGGGCGCTGGAGTTGTATAAAGTAGATGCAACTCTACGCACCTTCCTGATGTCATGTATGGGGCAATGGAGGACAGTTCTTCGCTATCCAGGATGTCGACATATCCAGAGGAATAGCGAGCAGATAAGGATAAAGCGAGATATATTTCAGGGCGACAGTTTGAGCCCACTTTGGTTCTGCCTAGCCTTGAATCCTCTAAGCACACTGCTGGAGGATTCAGGGCTAGGTTACCGATTGAGGAGAGGTGGTCAGGTCATATCTCACCTCCTTTACATGGATGACTTGAAACTCTGCCCACAACAATTTGCAACTGCTGGAACTACTGAAGGTAACTGAAACTTTCAGTAGCGCCATCAGGATGGAATTTGGTGTGGACAAATGTGCGGTCATGCATGTCAAGCGAGGGGAGATTGTGGAATCCGTAGAAACCCACCTCTCGGACTCCATACACCTAAGATCCCTCTCCTCAACCGAAACCTACAAGTATTTGGGTATGTCGGAAGCGTTATGTATCAACGCTGCTGACATGAAGCAATTGCTGCGCTTTAGATTTTATATATATATATTTTTTTTTTATCCGCCTGAGTAAAGTATTAAATAGTCTTTTATCAGGCGGAAACAAGGTACGCGCCTTCAACGGTTGGATCATGCCGGTTTTGATGTACTCTTTTAGCATACTCAAATGGACTCAGACAGGACTTGACGCCCTGGATAGGAGGGTCCGCGCACTGCTGACCGCTAATCGGATGCATCACCCACGCTCATCGGCGATGAGACTGTATATCCCACGGAAGTGCGGAGGTCGAGGCTTCTTAAATGCTAAGACCCTGCACAACCGTGAGGTATGCAATCTCAGGGAATACTTCCTAGAAACCGACGTGGGAATGCACCGAGATGTGGTCTCAGTGGACAAGGGCCTCACCCCGCTATCCTTGGCTAACGAAAACTGGCGCAAACCTATAGTATAAGATACTAATGACCGCAGGGAGGTATGGCAGAGCAAAGAGCTTCAAGAGCGCTTTTAACGGGCCTTACATGGGCCCGATGTAGACCTGTTAGCGTCCGTATCCTGGTTGCGATTCGGTGACCTCTTTGGGGAAACCGAAGGTTTTGTCTTTATGATTATGGACGAAGTTATGATGACGAACAACTACCGGAAATATATTGTGAAGGACGGCACGGTTGACATCTGTCGGGCATGCCACCGGCCCGGAGAATCAATCCGACACATTATTTCTGGCTGTTCTCGTCTGGCTAACGGAGACTACTTGCATAGGCACAATCTTGTGGAATCGGAAGTACCGTACTATAGATATGTGCCCGACCTAGTCCTCGAAAATGGCAATATCACATTGTATTGGGATCGATCTATCATCACTGACAGGACTATTATTGCCAATAAGCCAGACATAGTGGTGATATAGCGGTCCCGCATGACGAGAACCTCGTGAAAGCTGAAAAAGATAAACAGATTAAGTATCTTGACCTGGCTCGCGAGGTTGTCGATATGTGGGATGTGGATACAGCAATCATTGTGCCGATAGTCGTGACGGCCAATGGCATAATAGCCAAGAGCCTCGACCAACACCTGAGGAGACTCTCGTTAGGCAGCTGGATCAGGGGCTTGATCCAGAAAGCAGTACTCCTGGACACGGCGCGTATTGTTAGGAGGTTCCTCTCAGGAGCTCTGACCACCAGTGGCTTGGACCCTGGTCCCGACACCGGTGGGCGACTATTTATTATATTTTTAAATGTTTTTTTTAATTTTTTTACAAGAATATTTAAAAATGTAAATAGTATGTTTTAAAATGAAATAAAGGAAATATATAAATAAAATAGAAGTAGCGGGCCCACCATTTAAGATTGAACGAGGTGTCAAACAGGGAGACCCACGCTCCCCAAAGCTCTTTATCGTGGTTTTGGAAAATGTCGTCAGAAAACTAAACTGGAAAAATATGGGAATTAAGATTGATGGGAAATACCTAACGCACCTTAGATTTGCGGATGACATTGTTATACTGACGGAACAACCAGTGGAACTACAAACTATGTTAGAATCGCTCAACACATAGCAAGAGTATTGGGCTCGAGGTCAATCAAGAAAAAAACAAAGTAATGACTAATAAAGAGAGAGTTCCTATGGCTGTCAACTCATTACCGCTACAATATGTGGATGACTACACCTATCTCGGCCACGTCATATCATTTAAGAATTGTAGTGAAAAGGAGATAAACACGAGAATAAAGAACACATGGAACAACTACTGGGCCATGAAGGAAATTTTTAAAAGTTCGTTTCCGCCTTGTTTGAAATCAAAAGCGACGAGTATCTGCTTAATACCATGCCTCACTTACGCGTGCCAAACTTGGTCACTAACAAGAATTCAACAAAACAAGATAAGAACGTGTCAAAGAGGACTTGAACGTAGTTTTATGAACGTAAAACTAAGAGACAGAGTGAAAACTACTTTGATTAGGAAAATAACAAAATCGAAGGATGTGTTTAAGCAGGTACCTAAACTAAAACGGAGATGGGCAGGCCGCATTCAGAGGCTGGAACCACAAAGATGGGTCGAGGTCGTGACAAACTGGCTCCCCAGAAACAAGAAAAGAAAGAGAGGCAGACCTTTCAAAAGGTGGGTGGACAGTATTGAAAGAATATCTGGCAAATTTTGGGCAAGAACAGCCAGACTACGGGACGAATGCAAACATTTGGAGGAGGCTTTTACCGCCTCAGGCGGTCCTTACATAGAGGAAAGAGACATTGGAGATACTAACACACAATACTAACAAATATGTATTTAAAGATTTTTATTTCTTTACTAACACACTAACATACTTATAATAGTGTCTTATACTCTAAGTGTAAAAACCTCATTGATGTAGTTGTAAGGAATTAATAAAAGCTTTTTTATTTTATTATTTTATTTATATATCCTACCAATACGAGAAAGGTGTGTTAGGTCACCATAGCGCCGAGGAATACTTTCTACAGAGGAGAAGAAAATCTACATTTAAGTATTGAAATACTAAATAAAATTTAAGTAAAGACCTTTTTAAAAACAAGCTTTTAATGAACTAAAAAGTACAAAATAAAACTTACGTAAACATAGAACTTTAATATTTTCTTAAAAGCTTGAGGCTTATCTTGAAGGGTAAGAAGAACGTTCACGCCTCAAGCTTTTAAGAAAATATTAAAGTTCTTTGTTTACGTAAGTTTTATTTTGTACTTTTTAGTTCATTAAAAGCTTGTTTTTAAAAAGGTTTTTACTTTTTAGCATGAAAATTTGTTTAAATATATGTTCTATCACTTTCACTTGAAAGGTATTTGTAAGGACAAATCCAACGAACCCAAGCACGTCGTTACATAAATCATGGTGTGAAACCAACAAAGTTGCACTATTCAAGTCATGCTATAATTTAGAACGGGCTATCATAATTGAATGCGTACCTATATAAAATTAACTGTCTGTGCTGTTGACCGTTTAGTACTTCCCTCGTCTGAAGTAATGGGTGCAGTTTGGTGCTGCTTGGTCATGGTGGACTTTAGAACGCGCTATCATAATTTAATGCGTATATAAAATTTAATGTCGCTGCTGTTGGCCGCTGAGCAGTTTCCTCGTCTTGAACCAATCTTGGGTGCAGTTGCCAGGTTATGGTGGACTTTAGAACAGACTATCATAATTCAATGCGTATAGGTATAACATTTTTGTCGGTAGGTACTGTTGACCGTTGAGGAGTTCCTTCGTCTGGAGCCAATCTTGGGTGCAGCTGCAAGGTCATGATGGACTTTAGAACGGACTATAATACCTAATTAAATGCGTATATAAAATTTGCTGTCTGTGCTGTTGACCGCTGAGGAGATCTATCGTATGCAGCCAATCCTGGTTTAGCAGACAGGATATGGTGTATGAATGCGTCTATTAAAATTTGTGTCTATGCTGTTTGACCGTTTATGACTTCCCTCGTTTGAAGCCAGTCCTGGATGCAGCACTTAGGTTATAGTGGACTTGAAAACGGTATATCATAATTGAATGCCTATATAAAATGTTGTCTGTGCTGTTGACCGCTGAGAAGTTCCCGCTGCTGGAACCAATCCTGGGTGCAGCAGCCAGATCATGGTAAACTTTAGAACGGGCTATCATAATTGAATGCGTAAATAATATTTCGTGTAGCTGCTGTTGACCACTGAGGAGTTTCCTCGTCTGGAGTCCATCCTGGCTGCTGCAGCCAGGTCATGGAAGACTAGAATGGACTGTCAACATTAAATGCGTACCTATATAAAATTTCGTGTCTGTAGGTACTGTTGACGGTTGAGGAGTTTCCTCGTCTGGAGCCAATTCTGGGTGCAGCAGCTAGGTCATGGTAGATTTTAGAACGGACTATCAACATTAAATGCGTGTATACATTTTCGTGTCTGTACTGTTGACCGTTGAAGAGTTACGTGTTCTGGAGCTAACCCTGGGTTCAGCAGCCAGGTCATGGTAGACATTAGAATAGACTATCATAATTAAATGCGTATATAAAATTTTGTGTCTGTACTGTTGACCGTTGAGGAGTTCCCTCTTCCGGAACCAACCCTGGATGCAGCAGTCAGATCATGGTGAACTTTAGAACTGGCTATCATAATTGAATGCGTTTATAAAATGTTGTGTCTCAGCTGTTGACCGCTGAGTTTCCGCGTCTGAAGTCAATCCTGGCTGCTACAGCCGGGTCATAGTCGACTTTAGAACGGACTTAGAGTATATATCACTGGAGAAGCCTTACGAACACTTCCCCCTCTGTAAAAGTACAAGAGCAAATGCTCTAACACAGTCATAAAAACTACTTTCAAATCGATTCGAACGCACAACGTTAATTGTATTCGAGTCGCGGGGTTCTCATCAGTGCTTCGTGAAAATGCCTAGTTGTGCTGTTAAAACATGTAAAAAGCGTTCAAATACGTCAAACTTAAATAAAAACGGAATGCACGTCAACCGTACCGTCCTTGATAATATGTCTCCGGTAGTTATTCGTCAAGGTAACTTCGTCTATAATTGCACAGATGAAACCATCGGTTTCCCCGAAAAGGTCACCGAAACTTAGCCAGGATACGGACGCTAAGAAATCTACACCGGGCTCATGAAGAGCCCGATAGAAGCGCCCGTAAAGCGCCTTGCTTTGCCATCATACCTCCTTGCGGTCATCTGTAGTAAGTACTACAGGTTTGCGCCAGTTCAGTTTAGCCATGGAGAGCGGGGTAAGCCCGTTGTCCATTGCGACCACATCACGGTGCATACTCACATCGGCTTTAAGAAAGTAGTCCCTGAGGCTGCACACCTCGCGGTTGTGGAGGGTCTTCGCATTTAAAAAGCCTCGACCCCCGCACTTCCGCGGGATGTACAGTCTCATCACTGATGAACGTGGGTGATGCATCCGGTTTGCGGTCAGGAGTGTACGAACCCTCCTGTCCAGGGCGTCGAGTTCAGTCTGAGTCCATTTGAGTATGCCGAAAGAGTACATCAAAACCGGCATGACCCAACCGTTGAAGGCGCGCACCTTGTTTCCGCCTGAAAGAAGACTATTTAATACCTTTTTCAGACGACCAAAGAAGCGCTCCTTCAACGATTGCTTCATGTCAGCAACGTTGATGCCTAACGCTTCCGACATACCCAAATACATATAGCTTTCGATTGAGGAGAGGGATCTAAGGTGTATGGAGTCCGAGAATTGGGTCCCCTCGGATTCCAAAATCTCCCCTCGCTTTACATGCATGACTGCACATTTGTCCACACCAAATTCCATACTGATGGCGCCACTGAATGTTTCAGTTACCTTTAGTAGCTCCAGCAGTCGCAATTTGTTGGAGGCAAAGAGTTTCAAGTCATCCATGTATAGGAGGTGAGATATGACCTGACCTCCTCTCCTCAACCTATAGCCCAGACCTGAATCCTCTAGCAGTGTGCTTAGAGGGTTCAGGGCTAAGCAAAACCAAAGTGGACTTGAAACTGTCGCCCTGGAATATTCCCCGTTTAATCCATACGGGCTCGTCATTCTTCTGGATCTGTCGACATCCTGGGTGGCGAAGGATCGTCCTCCATTGCCCCATCACGACATCAGGAAGGTGCGCAGAGTTGCATCTATCTTGTACAGCTCCAGCTCCCTCATGAGACATGTATGAGTCGTAGGCCTTCTTATAGTCTATCCAGCATGTCGACAGATCCTTGCGGGATCGACGAACCTGTTGGCTTATGGCCATGTCGATGAGGAGAAGCTCCTTAGTACCGCGGGACCCGTTCCTACATCCATTTTGAGAGGCTGACATGATTGAATTTCTGTCAATGTGTGTGTTAATTTTAGTTCTGAAAATGGATGTAGAAGTTTATAGACCGTCGAAAAACATGTGATCGGTCTATAATTCTTGGGTTCCGCGGGACTACCTGACTTATAGAGCAGGTGAGTAACGCCTGTTGTTAGAAACTGCGGTAGCGACCCAGTCTCTAGGGATGACTGAAATTGAGATGCCAGGCGAGTGTGCGAACTACTCAGCCATTTTAACCAAAAGTTGTGCAGTCCGTCCGGTCCCGGTGATGTCCAATTCGGTAACGGACGGACTGCTCTGGCTACGTCTAATGGCGTGATTAGTATAGCTTCCATTTCTGGTATAGTTTCACACACTCGCTCGACATCCTGCATCCAGCCAGCCTCAATGTGACAGACGGGCACCGACCAGATGCTGCGCCAAAATGCACTCGTGGCAGCATCATCCGGGCGGCACACGTCTGTCATATTTTGTTCAGGTCGCTCCCAAGCTCTATATACCCACCTCTCATCGCTCTGGAACATGCGATTCTGTGTGTATCGGTCAACCCGCCGCGCCGCTTATACCGCCGAATACGGCTCGCCCATGCACAAACTTTCTGCTTCAGGAAGTCGATGCGCTCTGTGACACGGGACATGTATTCTTGAGGACTGATTCCAGTCCCCGAGAATGCCCGCCTTACAAAGCGCATCACTCGTGGTCGTGTATTTCCCTCCCTGAAGCAGTATAGTTTGCCGATGAGTGCCCTGGCCCCATCGATACGTCGCTCGATTCTGCACTGCCAGGCTGGTACGGCTGGTTTGGGTCGAGTAGCTCCGTCGTAGTTTTGAAACTTGACGTTAGCTAAACGACATGCCGCAAGAGCCGCGCAATACAGGATCGAGTGTGTATCAATGAGATCCTCGCTGCTTTCGAAAAAATTCGTAAGCTGCGAGTCCAAGGCACACACCAGCGCCCTATTTTTTTTGTGCATGGGTAGGCGTGGTAATCGGGGTCTAAGTTCGGTCGGAGTGTACCTATACTCACGAAACGCATCCTCCAGTGCGCTCCTCAATCGGTCGTTACACTGGCTATTTACTGTGGCAACCCTATCATCCTCCTCTTCAACATCATGATTGAACCGCGGCGGGATTGCGTTAATATTTGACGCTTGTGCCGCGGTTTGTGCCCGAGTTGAGAGGATATGGTTGCTCAGTACCTCTGAGCGCAGCCTATCAAGTGCAGCATCTTCCAACCTATGATTGCGTTGGATGACACGCACCTGATCCGACAGTCGTTGGGCTGAGACGTTGACGGTTGGCTCTAGTTCCTGGAACAGAGACAGCATCCTAACACGGTACGCAGTGAGGTTAGTTCCTCCCTCTGTAGACCCGTAATATGCGCGCATGACGTTCTCGTTCATTGACTGAGTCCATCTCATGCGCTGCACACAACCACCGGCAGCGGGGACCCGGCTCGGGGCCGGTTGGCCCCTAAGTCCCAAGCTCCTCGGTGGCCGGCCTCTCCCCTGCCGACGTACAGGTGTTGGCGACGTCGGCGGGGAGAAATACTCGTCGCTCGAGCTCGACGGAACTACCGCGGCTGGTGTCGAAACAGCGCTCACAATGGGGCTGGGTACCAGCGGCGGCGAGGCGGAGCTGAGCGAAGAGTCCGAGGGTGGTGGGCGTGCTGATCGTGTGGCCGATCTCGGCAACATTTAGTTTTCAATCCAATTTTTTGGTTTTATTGGAGGTGACATCTGTTATGTCACCTCCGTTATGGCATTTTTTTTATTATAGTCTATAATTTCTCTGGTCATTTTGATCTCTTTTCTGTTTTATTTTAATTTATAGGCTTTTACGCTTGTACGTGTTTACTAAAAACTGCGTCTAAAATAAATAATTGAGAGAACACTTTTTGAGACGTGTTGACGTTTGTGTTGCCAGCCGAAGATTTATTATTTATTATAATTTTTACGTCTTTGACATTTCTCGGGACCCAGGGGTCCCGGACCTTTGGAAGGCGTACGAGGGGCCGAAGCCAACTCGCAGAGGCCCCTTAGACGTTTTTATTGAAAGGAGCTACCAACCGACGATTATCCCTGTGCGCACTATGCAAGTGCAGCCAAGGACAACCCCCGGTTGGTGTAGGACTATTGTAAGATATGGAAACAAAGATATCGGACTATGGGTTTGGGTTGCTAAAGTGGACTGGTCACCTAGAACTATGGAAGGACTATGGCCCCTGCCTGATCTATGTTTTATATGCACACGAATAAAATGGCAGGGGGTGACTTGCACACTCAATAATGGGCCCCGAACGGTCGCTAGCACACAGTGTCGTAGCGACAAGGGAGCAACACGTCCTGAGGTGCTTATGAGGAGAGGAGAGGTATTCCACGGCTATCAGGACAATCCCGGAAGTACGGTCAAGATCCCTACCAGCATCTTACTGGAATACTTCCTTCCTGCGAGCACGTTTGCTCTTGCGAATCTCCACTCAAGCCAGCCAATAAAGACAAGAATGAGCTCTGTTCCTCGTCAGTGTTCACTCCAGCCGGCCAATAAAGGCAAGCCAGAGGTGAGGAACAAGACTTCTCCCGGGACATAGGGTCCGTGGGGTCGCTACTGCCCAACAGCTCGCCACATGCTGCCCTGCGGGTTTTTGTATCTCTCTTGGTCTGGCTCCTTATTCCAGACCTGTTCCGGCAAAGTAAACTCTACTGGCTCAGGCCTAGAGTTCGGAGCACGCAAGCCCCACCACGACGTCAACGTAGAGATACGGCGGTGGGGTAATTTATTATTATTATTATTAAATTATTGGATGACCGCAAAATAATTAATTAAGTAGTATTAAATATACCACCACCTATGTCGTAAGTTCGTAACACCGGCTCTGCGGAATCTTGTTGGGAAAACATTGTTCTCACAAGATCATGATACCGATGTCTTTAAGTCATGAGGTAGAACTAGCTAAAGCCGTAATGACCAATATACAGATACAAGAATTACGTACTTACATTACAAAAAAAGGGACCCTCAAAAATGTATTCGCCATATATACTCCAAATTGATTCATTTTAAAAATCAATAGGTGTTATGAACTTACTGATTTTTTAAGTATGTATTAATTGTTGGTACTATAACATTATTTTTGTTACTTTTATTTAATAGTTGTTGTTATTAAAATTTTACTTTTCTATGCATCAGCTGTTTTATTTCTGGGTTCAAGCAAAAATTCCGAATGATGATTATCGAATTGGATTTTAAAAAAAACGATGGTACGGACTTCTATTTCCGGGCTCGAAAACTACCGCGCGTCCCCCGCCAAAAGTGACAGACTTTTTTGTTCGGAATATTGCGCTTATGGCTTCTCCAATGATATATACTCTAAGAGAACGGACTATCATAATTAAATGCGTATATAAAATTTCGTGTCTGTACTGTTGACCGCTGAGGAGTTTCTTACTCTGGAGCCAACTGTGGGTGCAGCAGCCAGGTCATGGTAAACTTCAGAACGGACTATCAACATTAAATGCGTACATACAATTTCGTGCCTGTACTGTTGACCGTTGAAGAGTTCCCTGGTCTGGAGCTAATCCTAGGTGCAGCAGCCAGGTCATGGTGAACTTTAAAACGAGCTATCATAATTGAATGCGTATATAACATTTAGTCTTTCTGCTGTTGACCGCTGAGGAGTTTCCTCGTCTGGAGCCAATACTAGCTGCTGTCATGGTAGACTTTAGAACGGACTGTCATAGTTAAATGCGTATATTAAATTTCGTGTCTGTTCAGTAAACTGTTGTGGAGTTCCTTCGTCTGGAGACAATCCTGGCTGCCAAATCCAGGTCATACATCATAAAAAAATGCATTGTCTTGGAAACTGAATCAACTTGTAAAATTTCAACTCCGTAGGATAAGACGAAGTGGTTTTAATTCAGCTTGCAAGATTTGCTAACTAACTAACAAAGCAAGTTAATATAAAGTTTGTAATAATAAAAACATGTGGCCCGACTGACATGATTTTTTTCTCTCCGTTTTATATTTATAGTATTTTTACCGATTTCTTTGATTTTTACCAATTAAATATGACACAAAGTTGTGAAATGTGAGACCAAAATGACCCCAGAGGAAACCAAAATGGGCAACAAAACCAAAAGATTCACCACCCTGATCTAAGAAGTAAAAGTATAGACGGAGAAGAATGCAATGCTGACACGAAGTCGGGCACGACGATTAATACAAAACACACACCCAACATCTTCGGGTTCGTCGCTCAGCTCCGCCTCGCAGTTGCCGGATCCTGCTCCAGACGTGAGTCCAGTGATACCGGCCGCTGCAGTTGCGTCGAGCTCGAGCGACGAATACTTCTCGCCGCCGACGACACCACCACCAGTACGTCGGCGCGGAAGAGGCCGACCACCGGCCAGCTTAGGACTCCGAGGCCCACCGGCCTCTGATAGGGTCCCCGCTCCCGGTGGAAGTGTGCAGCGCATGAAGTGGACACAAACTGTCAATGAAAATGTCATGCGCGCATACTTTGGGGCTACAGAGGGGGGAACTAACCTGACTGCGTACCGTGGTCGGATGCTCTCTCTGTTTCAGGTGCTTGAACCAGCTATCAACGTGTCGGCGCAACGACTGTCGGATCAGGTGCGGGTCATCCAGCGTAACCATATGCTGGATGACGCCGTACTTGATCGACTACGCCTCGAATCACGGAATAACCATATTACACCTACTTCGCCACTGGTCGCGGTGCAATTGCAAAATTTACCCAGTTCTTCACCGCGACCCGACCGCGTTGGTGAAGAGGATGATGACGGGGTTATATCCGTGAGTTCCCAATGCAATGCACGATTGAGGAGCGCTCTGGAGGATGCTTTTCGGGAGTACCGTTCTATTCCGCCTGGACTTAGACCACAATTACCTCGTTTGCCCATGCACAAGAAAAACAAGGCGCTGGTTTGTACTCTAGACTCGCTTCTGTCAAACTGTTTTGACGGCAGCAAAGACCTCGCCGATACCCACTCGATCTTGTACTGTGCAGCTGTGGCAGCATGTCGTGTAGCTCAAGTTAAATTTGCCAACAGTGACAGAGCTCCACGACCAAAACCAGCTGTACCAGCTTGGCAGTGCAGGATTGAGCGTCGTATCGGTGAGGCTAGAGTACTCATCGGCAAGCTAATCTGCTTCAGGGAGGGCAATACTCGCCCTAGAGTGATGCGCTTTGTGAAGCGGGCGTTCTCGGGAACTGAAATTAGCTCTCGAGATTATTTGACCCGCGTCACAGAGCGTATCGACTTCCTGAAGCAGAAGATCTGTGCATGGACAAATCGCATTCGACGGTACAGGCGGAGAGTGGAGCGGTACACTCAAAATCGCACATTCCAGAGCGATGAAAGGTGGGTTTACAGGGCTTGGGAGCGACCGGACAAAAGTGTGATTGACACGCGCCTACCGGATGATGACACCATGTGCTCGTTCTGGCGAAGCATATGGTCGGCGCCTGTCAATCACACCGAAGGAGACTGGACTAGGAAGATCGAACGAGCGTGCGAACAAATACCGGAAATGGGGGCACTCACCATCAGCCCCCAAGATGTAGCTCGTGCAGTCCGTCCGTTACCTAACTGGAAATCACCAGGGCCGGACGGGCTGCACAATTTCTGGATAAAATGGTTCCAAAGATCGCACGCCCGTTTGGCATCCCAGTTCCAGTCAGCTTTAGAGTCAGGGTCGCTGCCCCAGTTCCTAACGACAGGAATAACCCACCTGCTCCATAAATGAGGTAGTACTGCGGAACCCAAAAATTATAGACCGATCACTTGTCTACCGACGGTCTATAAAGTTTTTACATCCATTTTGAGAGCTAAAATTAACAAACATATAGACACCAACTCCATCATGTCTGCCTCTCAAAATGGATGTAGGAACGGGTCCCGCGGTACTAAGGAGCTACTCCTCATCGATATGGCCATTAGCCAGCAGGTTCGTCGTTCCCGAAGGGATCTGTCGACATGTTGGATAGATTATAAGAAGGCCTACGACTCGGTGCCACATACATGGCTCATGAAGGTGCTGGAGTTGTATAAAGTAGATGCAACTTTACGCACCTTCCTGATGTCATGTATGGGGCAATGGAGGACGGTGCTTCGCTATCCAGGGTGTCGACATATCCTAAGAAATAGCGAACCGATAAGGATCGAGCGAGGTATATTCCAGGGTGACAGTTTGAGTCCACTTTGGTTCTGCCTAGCCTTGAATCCTCTAAGCACACTGCTGGAGGATTCAGGGCTGGGTTATCGATTGAGGAGAGGTGGTCAGGTTATATCTCACCTCCTTTACATGGACGACTTAAAACTCTTTGCCCCCAACAACTTGCAACTGCTGGAGCTACTGAAGGTAACCGAAACTTTCAGTAGTGCCATCAGGATGGAATTTGGTGTGGACAAATGTGCGGTCATGCATGTAAAACGAGGGGAGATTGTGGAATCCGTGGGAACCCACCTCTCGGATTCCATACACCTAAGATCCCTCTCCTCAATCGAAACCTACAAGTATTTGGGTATGTCGGAAGCTTTAGGTATCAACGCTGCTGACATGAAGCAATCGCTGAAGGAGCGCTTCTTTAGCCGCCTGAATAAAGTATTAAATAGTCTTTTTACCCGACTGCCCCAGAAGGAGGGTAATGTTTTTCGAGAGTTTGTATGTATGTATGTATGTATGTATGTATGTTTGTATGTATGTATGTATGTCTATTTCTTTGGCACGCTCTGTAGCCTAAACGGCTTGATGGATTTTAACGTATGAGGTGTCGTTAGGTTCGTCTTAATAGTAGGAGTGACATAGGCTATATAATATTTATATATTGCATCTGCAAATAAAAAAAAGGAGGGGTAGGTTTAAAAAAATACATTATTGGTATCAAATAAAAGTTAGTAATGAGTCAATTCCAAATACATATGTATAATCTAAATATATAAATGCGAAAGGTCACTCACTCACTCACGCGACTCACACTCACTGACTTCATCACGAAGTATCGAAAACCACTTGACGTAAAAAGATGAAATTTGGTAGGGAGGTAGTTTATACTTAGTAGACGTTCGCTAAGAACGGATTTTTGGAAATTCGCATATACAGGGTGGATTTTGAGATGGGGCAATAAAGGCAGGTACAAAACCGTTGTCGCTACAAGAAAACAGTCTTAGAAGACTGTCCTTAACTTTTTGAAACATTTTGATTTGCATTCACAGATTTTGAAAAAATTGTATATAGTCAGCAAGAAAATGGCCAATTTTCACAACAACTTTTTTGATACCGGTCGATCCTATTTCTTATTACTAAGATCAAAAAACTATATTAGGCCAACTGAGGTTTGAGTACGAAAAAAGTCAGAAATTGCAAAAAAAAACTTCCCATACATTTCGTAGGAAATGAGAAGAGATTTTTTTTTTTTATTTTTTTTATTTAAGTTTCATGCACAACATAACAGAATATACATCCAAGGCGTCGTACAGAACAATATACAAACTAAAAATTACACACATACCTACGTAGTAGGTTATGTAAATTACAAAAAAAAAAAAGCATATAAAACACAAGAAATAACAAATAAAATAACACTCGTAAAATAAACAAACTGCAATCAAGAGGAAGAAAAAACTTATAAAAAAATTATCTTTCATCCATCCTCTCACAAAAACTTAAACATTCACGACACACATCGATCCATCTCCCAGCAAACAAGTCACATTCCGGTGTTGATGTCAGAAGAGCATTGAGCATAGTAAGGGCCCGAACGAGGGGCGAGTTAGCTCGCGACACCGTGCGTGCTGATGGTACGGCTAGTAGCCGGTGACTTCGCGGCCTGAGTTGATGTTTGGGCAGAACAGGGACAAAAAGCCTTACCAACTGCTCCACTAGTTCCTGACAATCGGACTCACCCCGCATAATACGGCAGGCAGTGATAAGCAGGAAGCACTTACGCCTTACCTCGAGAGAATTAAAATTTAGTACGCCGAGTAAAAATTTTGTAGGATAAAGGAAGGGGTAGTATCCGTAGAGCTTTTTATACAGAAATCTAAGGAAGGCCTTCTGGACCTTTTCAAGAAGTAAAGCGTAAGTGCATTCGTAAGGGTTCCAAATCAGTGCAGCTGATTCGAGCTTACTCCTGACTAGGGCCATGTAAACTAGTTTAATGGCCAGTGGATTGTTAAACTCACGCATATGTCGAATAACAAATCCTAGTCTCCGGTATGATTCAGCAGCGAGCGTCCTCATGTGATCATGAAAAGTAAGTCTCGGGTCAAATAGTACTCCGAGATCTTTCACAGAGAGAACACGGGCAATCGGTTCCTCGCCCAGGAAGTATTGTACATGCCTAGGATTATGTGCACGACTAAAAGACAAAACGCTGCATTTGTTATTGTTGAAAAGCAACTTGTTGTCAATGCTCCACTGAAAGACTGAGTTTATGTCCTCCTGTAAAGTTTCTGAATCAGAATCCTTTTCCACGCCATATATTAATTTAAGGTCATCTGCGTAAAGCAAACACTTAGCATGTTTAAGAACCTTTTCGAGGTCATTAACCATGATCCCAAATAGTAATGGTCCCAAAATCGTGCCCTGACTTACTCCAGACCGGGTGTGGTAAGGCGCGGACACAAAGCAACCATAACGAACATATTGCTGACGATTCCGTAAGTAACTTGCAAAAAATTTTAGTAATTTCGGGGTAAACCCTATGTCATTAAGTTTAGCGAGCAATACGTCGTTATCAACGCGATCAAACGCTTTTTTAAAGTCGAAGTAAAGAACATCAACCTGTATGCCTTTGTCCAAGTGCTCCGAAATAAGATCCACCAGCGTTAGAAGGTTTGTATTAACAGAACGGTTAGATCGAAAGCCATGTTGAGAATCGCTGAGAAATGGTTGTATCTGGAAACTAATAAGCCTGTGTAGTATCGACTCAAACAATTTAGGAAGTGTAGAGAGTATAGCTATTGGACGATAGTTTTCTACGTCAGACGTAACATTCGATTTAGGAATAGGTTGGACTCTCGATACCTTCCAACGCTGCGGGTAATCTCCGGTGGCTAGTGCCAGGTTAAAAGTGTGGAGAACCGGTGATTTTAGATAATCTTTACATCCTTTAATGATGTATGCGGGAATATTGTCTGGTCCTACTGCAGAATTTGGTTTGAGTTTATTTATAGCCGTTTCTAAATCACTCATTATAATTTTATCAATATGTACAAGGTTTCCACGGTTGCTTTGATAATTACTGTTTTGACTTTGATAATCAAGAAGAGGGGGGTCCGGCAAGAAAACACTTGAGAAGAATTCTGAAAACGCATGTGCAGCATCACTGCCAATATGATCTTTCCCATTATAATTTACCCTGGGTTCAAAGCCACCTCTGGCTTTGAAGCTATTTATATGTTGCCAGAAGACACGAGGATCACGCTTGAGTTTGGTTTGAATGTGCTTGATGTATTCGTCGTATGCGAGTGACGTTCTTTTTTTAATACTTGCCCTAAGCAAGGAGAAATTGCTGTAATCAACCTGATTTTGAGATGACTTCCACTTACGATGCAGATCACTTTTACATTTAATGTCACTAATTAGTTCCGCTGTGAACCAAACCGGGTAACGCCTACATGGTTTCCTAGATCTAAATTTTTTTGGTACACATTCATCAAAAATTCGGTAAAAGATGTTATAGAAACACTCTACAGCAGTGTCAACGTCGCGAGCGAAAATCACCTCTTGCCATGATTCTTCAGATATTAGCTTGTACATTTTTTCAAAGTTTCCTTTGGAGAAGTTCCAGTCCCTCTGCGTGTCGAGGTTACTTGGACAATTTTTTTCTGAACTCAATGGACGCATCGTATTGTTAGGAGTAAAGCAAACATCTAATGGCGGATGATATGCGTCTCGACGTGGTACAAGACCTTCACCATCAATCTCTGTTACATCAACACAGCTAATGCAATCTGACACCAACACTACATCCAACTTACTTCCATGCGCATTCATCACCTCATTCCTCTCAATTAGACCACAAAAACTTAAAAAGTAACAATAGTAACTCAAAATATGATTTGATGTACGATTCTCGTTTAAATTCAAATCACCAACAATAATCACAGCACCTTTTAAAGAATCAGAGATAGATTCCACTTTTTGAAACCAATGCATATATATTTCGTCTGATGCCCTTGGATGGATATACACTACACAAACATAGAAGGTAGAATCCTTTATTGTGAAACGTGCCCACATGTCCTCGCCAGCTTGTGTCTCCAGATCACAGCGACGTGTCATCGTGATACCGGGTCTCGCAGCAAGCAGTACTCCGCCGCCGACACCGGTGCTGCGGTCCCGACGTAACACACTCCATCCGTGGCTCGTAATCTCCGAGTCAAGTACAGAACTAGTGAGAAACGATTCTGTTACAGCTATGAAGTCACTGTCGAGTGTCAGCAGGTTGTGGTTGAAGAAATTAAGTTTAGTGTTCAAACCTCTAACGTTTTGATATATCAAGCTAATTGGCTGTTTCAATTTTATATTAAGCATTGGATTCAGATCGCCGTTGTTGGGTTCTGTTTGGTTGTCTTCGAAAAAACCATTCTTTTACCATAGCATTAGTGGGCCATGTATCCGCCGCCGTAGCTTTTTCAAAGAATTCAGCTGGAACCCCAATCTTGTATGACTTATAGTCACCTTTGGGTTTAAGCTCTTCTACAGTGCAATTTCCCGCTGGGCACATGTTTTTTAGATAAGACAGAATTTCCGTGGCCCCTGACATCATATTCCACAAGTGAATATACTTGCGAAATTCAACGGCTTTAAGTGGGGTAGCTTCAGGTCCCGCAGTGCCACGAACAGAATTATATCGCTTAGGTTTTTGTTTCCGTACCTCTACCCACTCGCCATTGGCAGTGTTCTCGTCAGTTTTTGGTGCTGGTATTTCGAAAGGCTCGGCTCGTTGTAGAGTCTCTTGAGCAGGGTCAATTGGCTGCGAGGAAATTATGGGTTGCAAAGGTACATCCAGCAAAACGCATTCCACTGGTACAGCAACGGTTTTAGTCGGCATAACCATCTTTTGTTTATCTTTTTTCTGCGGGCTGCGGCGCTTGATCTTTGGCTTTGAGTTAACTATGTTACTTCCGTGTGAATTCTCAGTCTCAGGTTGGGTATGATGTATGCCTTCAGAAATGAAATGGCAGCGGCTGCATTCTGGTGCTTGCTCTAATTTATTCAGCTTTTCAGTGCAAGCTTCAATTTTTTTAGTGCAATCTGCGAGCGCGACATGATACTGTGCAATAGTAGTGACGGCATCAGTAAGCTGTTCTGTAAGAATATTTATTTGTTCGCGTAGTTGCTGCATTTCCAAACCAGGACAGGGCGAGTATTCTGGAGATAGCGGGGGCGGATGGCTTTTATTCCGAGTGGATACGTTTTTCTGTGTAATTGGCGTGCTTACTGAGATTGGTAGTTCATAATTACGGCTACCTTTCCTTGCTGCACAGCAACATTCATGGCATACCCAAGTAGCTCTTTCTTCAAGCGTAAGTTCCCGGTTATTACATAGGTAATGGTAAACTTTAGTACACTCCGCCGCCACGCATTCAAGAAAAGCATCACCCGCTATTAATTCAGTATTGCATGCAGAGCAAATCATTACGCCGACTTTAAGATGAGGTAAGTACAGTAAGCACAATAACAATAGTGAAATAAAATAATTATTTAATAGAAAATATTGCGTTTTCCATGCGAAGCTTCAAGCTGCGGTCAATCAGAACACCTGTGCGCACACCAGCGTTCCTGCGTCCCGCATAGGCACGAGCGTGTAAGTAGTGCTTCCGTGTGCGTAGCAGCGAAGCAACCGCGGGTTGTCGTAGGTAGGATTGTAGGCGTTATGCAAATATTTTGATAATTATTTCTAATTACTCACGATCCACGAAGAGTTTTAAGACGGTATATCTTGAATTTAAAAGTCCTTTTCTTCAGCTTTAAGCAGGTATAACTCACATGCATTAATAACAACCTAAATTATTTATGGTTGGGGTGGCGCCACCAGTCCGCGTTCAGTAGCAATGCACCAGTCGCACTATATACGTCGCTGGAATGCTCGCTAATTCGTCGTCGGAAAGTTGGTAGCACTGACAGTGATTATTGCGCATACGCAGGACTATCGGCGTTAAACAGTTCGCACCACAGAGCACGGCTGGTAATCTCGGAACAAAAAATCCTGGCATTAATAGACGTATTTTGTCTATGGCACTATCTTCCAAAGTGACAATCGCCCCTCGAACCTTTCCCCTCTATCGCCTGTGAAATCGACGCCATATTTGTTTGTTGTAAGTATCTATTGTAGTCTGTGGTTATCTATATCCCGCCATTACAGTTTGAGTGAAGTTCTACATTTTAATTTCCGTAACTTATCCTCTCAAATTTAAACCTGTAATAGTGTAATTATAACGTTCAGTATGAACCACTCTTGCTATGTTGTGAATTGCGCTAGTAAACGAAAGTACGTTAGATTATTTCAATTTCCCAAACGTGAGATAGGACTCAGTGTAAAAACTGAAGAATTGCAAAATATGAGGGCACAGTATCTGCGCAAGCGTTATGTTTGTTAAAAGCACTTTGGACAGAAGTTCATCATCTCGACCAATGCAATGATTCGTCTGTGTGTTGGCGCCTATCCCACGCTGTTTTCCGAAACCGAAATCAGCAGTGGTACTCCTCGGTTTCAAACTATGGACACTGACTTCACCACTGGTAAGTACCTCAATAATATGATAATTATGTATGTAATATAGTACAAATTGACTTATATATTCCTCACATAGGTACTCAAATGAAAAGTGCACCGTGTAACACACTTTAAAAAAAATTATAGTTGCTATTTGGGTTTCAAAACTTGAATTTTCGGTCAGTGGGTCGTCTTAGTTCCACTGTGGAAGAACAGAAGCTATACATTTTAAAGAAAATAAGATACTATGTCCATCTATGTTGCTCTGCCTTAAAAGTGGGCCAAAGGTCAGTTGGTCGTTTGTGGCCCTACATGCACTTAATACCCGGGACAAAATTAAATAATTGTTCACAATAAAAACTCATATTGTGAAATATTTTGTAAAGCATAAACAGAGTTATTATTTAGGGTTCCATAAGCAAAGTGTGCCAACGGTACCCTGTTACCAAAGCTCCTCTGTCAGTCTGTCTGTTACAGGGCTGTATCATTTGAACCATAATAGGTAGACACTTGAAATTCAGTGTGTACCACAATGGCCTCTATAACAAAAAAATTAAAATGAAATAAAGTTAAGTTAAAAATTGAGGGGTATATAAAAAACGAAAAGTATTTATTGTATGGTGGTACGGAACTCTTTGTGTGCGAGTCCGACTTGCACTTGGAAGCTTTTTACTTGTTAGTCATTTTGGGCAGTTACGTATTTTAATTATTTTGTTTTGTTGATAAGCTTAAATATTTCTTTACAGACAATGCTGTTTCTGATCACACATATGCTAAGAAAAGGCAGCATGATGATCATACCTACTGTACCTTTGAACCTACAAAAAAACATAGAATGACTAAAACTGGTAAGTCACAGCTTTTATCTTTTTTTTTGTTTTTAATAATATAATAAATCTACACTAAAATTTGTTTATAAGTTTGTATGCAAGGGGTAATCTTCGGAACTACCAGTCGGATTTGAAAAATTCTATTTGCATTGGTTAGCCCAATTCTTGAAGAAGGTTATCTCGGGCTAGGCTCGTGGACGCAATCGCGGGCAGAAGCTAGTACTTTTATAATTTCTGAATGCATTGTCTTTTGATGGCTATTTTGCCCAATTGCATAGAAGCACTTCTTTGCGTAATATTTAAATGCGATTGTTACACAAATTGAATGATAAACAAGTAGTTCCAGATCAAATTAAAAAGACGAAGGTAATTATTGTTTTAGAATTCAGAGTGTTTCTGAAGATGGTTGTTTAGGGATACCTAGTCTGTTCGGTCTAATTACAATAATCATGCATACAGCTGTACTGAGTCATGGAAATAGTGTTGTTTATCAATATTTCAAGGTGTTCAAAAGTGAGAACTTATAATAGTCTATTTTATTGCAGGTTAAGAATTGCGTGAGTGTTCAACAAAACAGTGGCAGCTACTCTTTCATACACTGCTCAGTTTTGTAAGTATTTTGTCTGCAATGTAGTTTTCATACTGACTGCAAGCTGTGTCACATAGAAATAAGTCTATTAAAGCATGTTACTTTTTTGTTGCAGCTCATTATGCCGATGGCAAACAAGTCAGCCCAACTTTAAAGAATACGGCAGAAATGGTATCTATTTTTGATGATTTATTTGATTCGGTCAATGGAGCCTCTCTTACAAGTAAAAAGAATAAAGGTAAACCTTTGCGGAATGCGGTAACAGCCGCGTCTCGGCACCATAGATTTTGAAGGGAGGCTATCAAAAAACTGCAAGGGATAAAATTTGTATAAAATAAAACTGGATAGTTATGCTGAAAAGCTATCAAAGGTTGTGGCAATTAATCAAGAATAAAAATGATAACTATCTTGAGACCAAGATATTTCAACTCTGATCCAATAGAAAACTTTTTTGGACAAGTCTGAGCGTACAATTTTAGAAACAATGATCCTAATTGCCACACCTTTAAGACACTTCTAATCATAAGATTTATAATCTTTCACTCTGATGGTTACAATTGTGAAGAGGATTCAGGTGAGCAACTAGTAAAACTCAAGGCCTTATTTTCAAATAAGGCCACGAAAAATAATGAAACAAACGCCGACAGTGCCTATCACCTGGATTCTCTAACCTTCGGAGTGCAGTTCTAGAGAATATCCCCACAATCCACACAACGAATGCTTGGAAATCACACCATAAACAGGTATTATAAAATAAGATCTAAGTATTTGTTTGATTTTCTGGATTGTGTGATACACAGGGATGCTGTTGAGGAATGCTTTTTAGATTTAAGTCATTGATTAGCAGTATTTAATTGGTGCAATGTAATAAATAAGATAATTAAATAATCTAAAATATATAACTTTTGTTTTCTAACCTAAACACATCTGTGCCCTTGCACAGATGTGTTATGGGTAGAAAACAAAAGTTTGCCACCAATGCAAAAGAAAGCTTTCATAAAATATAAGACAAAAATAAAAATATTATAAATAATATTGAATGTTTTTTATTTTCATCACAGGACTAATATTCCTCTTTCTAATACACACACACACCTCAGGTGTACTATACGTACACCTGTCTACACAATCCTACCTCGGGTTGAATTAAAGCAGAACCTCTTTTTTGGAAGTTGGTTAAAGGCTTAAAAGGCTATTTTCCAAAATATTCTAGGCTCGATAAACGTTGGCAAAAAGACTCGGTCTCATAACAACAAGAGCAACAAAATGGTTAAAATTAAAAAAAAACTAAACGTCACAATCAAAGCTCGCAAATCGTAAAGCGATTTTTCTACTATGGGAGATTACCGTCTGAGTACTACTTAGTCTGTGCCACAGAGCATGTCACTTGTTCGCACAACGGCGAGGATTCCGTGCACTCGCGGGCTAGTCACTATGATAAAGCACTTTTAAAATTATTTTTCGATGTATATTATTGTTCGAATTTCACTTCGTGGATGACCGAAAACAATTATTGGTGGATTTACACTACACCAGACTTGTGTTTAGCGGAAAAGTAAAGGTATTGATAGCCGAAAATTAATTTTGCGGAACGAAATGACTAAATGCATAACTTAGCGGTCTCGGAGCGCGTTCCGAAGATAGAACACAATATACCTTTGTATGTTGAAAAATCTTTTTAATGAGGTTACCATTATTTAAATGAACACAATATACCACTATACAACAGTTGAATTATTCCAATACTTCACTGGGCTGAATAAGGAACGAATGTAGCAGATAGTTAAAGATTTAACCTTTTAAATGATTATCATCATGCTATACTTTTATAGAGCTAAGCAGTCAATCATCAATTCATCCATACTAATATTATAAATTCGAAAGTAACTGTGCCTGTATGTTTGTTACCTTTTCACGGCTAAACCACTGAACGGATTTCGATAAAATTTGGTAAAGAGATAGATGGCATCCTGGAGATGGATATAGGGTACTTTTTGTCTAAAAAATAATCCTAAAGGGCATGAGATGAGAGATCCTACAGGGGATGACAGTTTGTATGGCAAATCCAGCATTTCTTAAGTTAGAGATATGAAAATTAAAATTTATGCTTTTGTTAAGAAATAAAGAAGTACACATTTCGGCGTTTTTTTTTAAATCATCCCCCAAACAGGTAAACCCCCTATTTTACCTGTTTGGGGGATGATTTTAAAATTCACATGTTATATTGATTTTTTTGGTGTCTTCTTTTTAAGAGATTTAAGGAAATTGGAAATATAGCCATAGTCTGTATCTTGAATTATATAATTTTGTCTATATTTAATTAAAATCGGCCCACTCTGTCAAAGTTATCACAATTAGTCGTAAACTAACCTTTCTAACATGTGCGTTTTACTTCGGTTCAATCACGGCACTAGAGTAGATATTACAAATTAATGGTGGTGATAATAGTAAAATGAATAATAATTAGTATTTTAAGAAAGGCATTTAGAATCATATAAACCTGTTTTATTTATGTTAAAAAGCCGGACAAATATGAGTAGGATTTACGCCCTAAAGGTTCCGTCTCAAAGCTGTACTTGATTGGGTGCCTGAATTCGCAAATCAGGATTGAAGGACAAACTTAACTTTTCAATTGAAAAATAACTTTTAATAGAGTGGAGAGTACCGATTTGAATGAAATACGTACTAAATGTTACTTCAAGACACGGTCTATAATTTTTGATCCCGGATTGAAGAACAAACTTAACTTTGCAGTTCATAAATTTTCGGATTTTCCTCTTTACTTGACCTTGCTTCTCGCCAAACTTCATGCTGCTGGGCCAACGGAAATTACCAAATAGACTGGTTTATTTGCGAGTGTCAAAATATGCGGCATAAATTTCCGTTTTTTTATTGCGTTGACTTGGAAGTTTGATTTCGTTACAGATCCAAGAGACCGTAGATCTAAGTTTTTGATATCTATTTCAACTTGATGCCTCTTCGTTCCTGAGAAAAAAGGTCTTAACAGACAACGAAGTAAAAAAAAAAAAAAATAAGTCATCATTTAAGGGTAAAAATTTTTCATTTTGAGATACGGAACCCTAAAATAGATTTATTATGTGCCTGTTACCTTTTCCTGCCGTAAGGGCTGAACGGATTTCTAAATGAAAGGCATAGGATAGGCCATGACCTAGATAGGTTAGGGCATAGGATACTCTGAATCCCGGTAGCACGTTCCTGTGGGTTATTTTCCGACATCCATGCGGGCGAAGCCGCGGGCAAAAGCTAGTTATTTATATATTAATAAAACTAAAAAGTTTGAAATAAAACAAATTATTAAAAAAAACAAAAAACCCGACTGCAAAAACTCAACAGAAAAGAAAAAAACAAGCATTATAATCTATAGGATTTTGGTATTGCAGGCGGGGACAAACCAATAACCTGAAATTTTGGTGAAACTTTTGTTTGTCCCCGCCTGCAATACCAAAATCCTATAGATTATAATGCTTGTTTTTTTCTTTTCTGTTGAGTTTTTGCAGTCGGGTTTTTTGTTTTTTTTAATAATTTGTTTTTATCAGGCGGAAACAAGGTGCGCGCCTTCAACGGTTGGGTCATGCCAGTTTTGATGTACTCTTTCGGCATACTCAAATGGACTCAGACGGAACTTGACGCCCTGGATAGGAGGGTCCGCACACTGCTGACCGCAAATCGGATGCATCACCCACGTTCATCGGTGATGAGACTGTATATCCCACGGAAGTGCGGAGGTCGAGGTTTCTTAAATGCTAAGACCCTGCACAACCGTGAGGTATGCAGTCTCAGGGAATACTTCCTAGAAACCGACGTGGGGATGCACCGAGATGTAGTCTCAGTGGACAAGGGCCTCACCCCGCTATCCTTGGCTAACGAGAACTGGCGCAAACCTATAGTATTAGATACTAATGACCGCAGGGAGGTATGGCAGAGCAAAGAGTTTCACGGGCGCTTTTACCGGGCCTTACATGGGCCCGATGTAGACCTGTTAGCGTCCGTATCCTGGTTGCGATTCGGTGACCTCTTTGGGGAAACCGAAGGTTTTGTCTTTGCAATTATGGACGAAGTTATGATGACGAACAACTAGGTACCGGAAATATATTGTGAAGGACGGCACGGTTGACATCTGTCGGGCATGCCACCGTCCCGGAGAATCAATCCGACACATTATTTCTGGCTGTTCTCGTCTGGCTAACGGAGAATACTTGCATAGGCACAACCTTGTAGCCAGGATTATCCACCAGCAACTTGCTCTGAAATACAGTCTTGTGGAATCGGAAGTACCATACTATAGATATGTGCCCGACCCAGTCCTCGAAAATGGCAATATCACGTTGTATTGGGATCGATCTATCATCACTGACAGGACTATTGTTGCCAATAAGCCCGACATAGTGGTGATAGATCGATTAGAGCGTCGCACAATGATTATTGATATAGCGGTCCCGCATGACGAGAACCTCGTGAAAGCTGAAAAAGATAAACAGATTAAGTATCTTGACCTGGCTCACGAGGTTGTCGACTTGTGGGATGTGGATACAGCAATCATTGTGCCGATAGTCGTGACGGCCAATGGCATAATAGCCAAGAGCCTCGACCAACACCTGAGGAGGCTCTCGTTAGGCAGCTGGATCAAGGGCTTGATCCAGAAAGCGGTACTCCTGGACACGGCCCGTATTGTTAGGAGGTTCCTCTCTCAGGAGCCCTGACCACCGGTGGCTTGGACCCTGTTTCCGACACCGGTGGGCTACTATTTTTTATATTTTTAAATGTTTTTTTTTTATCATTTTATAAGAATATTTAAAAATGTAAATTATATGTTTGTAAATGAAATAAAGGAAATAACAAAACACTTAAAGAGGCATTCGCTGCAGCCTGAAAATTGCTAGCTCTCTCACGCAAATGAAACTATTCCACCAATTCGAGATATTTTTTTGTTGTATTAGCCTTGAACGCACCTTGCGATGTGCGATGTAGAGAATCTTAAGTATCTAAGTCGACTCCTAGATGGCGTTGTAAAACTACAATGTCTGGTAATTTGTGAGTCGCTGATGCTGCCATCTGTTAATAAAATGGAGGAAAAAAAATTGCCAGTTTAATAGCCAGACTTAGGGAGGTGTCATTTCTTTGTATGGGATTGGGTCGTATCTGTACGTAGTATTATATTATCATTGTTATGGGCATGTGTTGAGGGATGAAACGCGTGACTGACACTGGCATGGCCACCATCAGGGATTTTAATTTTGATAGCACAAAAAAATTGTCACTTATTAGTCGAAATTAATCAGAATTAGTCAGTCACTGGTTCAAAAGTTGAAAGGGTTTATAAGTGGCTAATCTGGGGAGCGCCTACCCCATCTTGGCTCATTTGAATCTCAAAAAATAGGGCACCTAGCGAAGATCTGTTTTCTCCCAAATTTTGTCGCTAATTAGTCGGAATCAGTCGCCAAATATCAGAATCTGTCGGTCACTGGTTCAAAAGTCATAAGCGTTTCTAGGTGGCCGACCAGTACCCTAATTGCGTAACATAATTTCGTAAATGAATTTGTTTCATTTTGACAGTTCAACAACATTCATTGCGTTATTTACGGTGTAGAACAAATTTTTTTTTCCAACTTATGAAGCAATGGATTAGCAATCTGTTTCAAATCGAAACAAATTGTAATTGATCGTGTGTTACGCAATTAGGGTACTGGAGAGAATCTCCCCAGCTTGGCCACATTTTATCTCAAAAACTGGGGCACCTAGCGAAGATCTGTTTTCTTCCAAATTTAGTCGCAATTTTTCGCCAAGTCACAGATTTAGTCGGTGTGTAATTAAAAAGATATTAAAGAATTCAATTTCTTCATACATTGGTTCAAGCAAGTACAAAATACTATATGTAGTTTCTAGACAGTATCTATGATGTCATGTGGTGGAATGTTTGTTTCGAAATATATAAATATAAATATCGCTTATTAGTCGAAATTAATCAGAATTAGTCAGTCACTGGTTCAAAAGTTGTAAGGGTTTATAGGTGGCCGATCTGGGGAGCGCCTACCCCAACTTGGCCCATTTGAATCTCAAAAGCTAGGGCACCTAGCGAAGATATGTTTTCTCCCAAATTTTGTCGCTAATTGGTCGGAATCAGTCGCCAAATATCAGAATCTGTCGGTCACTGGTTCAAAAGTCATAAGCGTTTCTAGGTGGCCGACCAGTACCCTAATTGCGTAAAATAATTTCGTAAACGATTACGACAAATTTGTTTCATTTTGACAGTTCAACAACATTCATTGCGTTATTTACGTTGTTGAGCAGATTTGTTTTTCCAACTTATGAAGCAATGGATTAGCAATCTGTTTCAAATCGAAACAAATTGTAATTGAACGTGTATTACGCAATAAGGGTACTGGAGAGAATCTCCCCAGCTTGGCCACATTTTATCTAGCGACTAAATTTGGGACAAAACAAATCTTAGCTAGGTGCTCTAGCTTTTGAGATTCAAATGGGCCAAGCGTGGGTAGGCGCTCCCTAGAACGGCCACCTGTAAACCCTTATAACTTTTGAACCAGTGACAGACAAATTCTGATATTCGGCGACTAATTTCAACTAATTAGTAACAATTTTTTTGTTATCAAAATTAAAATCCTTGATGGTGGCCATACCAGTGTCCTGTGTCAGTTACACGGATGAAACGCCTGTAACTAAAATAATTATGACTTTATGAATGTAAATATTGATGAATGAAGACCAAAGAAAAGATGGATTTATTGTGTGGGGAATGAATGTAAAAGAGGATGATGAAACAGATTTTATATAAGAAAGAAAAAGGAGTGAATGATGATAGCGTGACGGTTGACAGGGGAGATGGAAAGAGGAGAAAAGAATACGTGATGCGACGGCCGCAAGTACCACGGGACGGACCAAAAAAGGCAGCAAGTCGCTTTCAAAATAGGGTATGTGATCAAAATAAAACGAGTTCGTCATCATCATTTGAGATAGTGTAAGTTTAATTTTCAGTCTCGAACAGACAATCAAGTAGGGAACACTGTAACACGTAAGTAGAGACGGCGGAGTCGGCGGCCGGCGCGGGGCGTGACTAGTGCGGCGGCCGCGCGGGCGCCTCGCCGGGCCTTCAGTTGTCCGGCTCGGGCTCGGGCGCCTCGCCGGGCCTTCAGTTGTCCGGCTCGGGCTCGGGCGCCTCGCCGGGCCTTCAGTTGTCCGGCTCGGGCTCGGGCGCCTCGCTGCGCCAGTCCAGCGCGCCCGGCGCCCAGATGGACGCCAGCGAGCGGAAGGGGTCGTAGGGCCGCACGACGCGCGGCGGCGCGCCGAAGCCGGGCGGCGGGCGCACGGCGGGCGCGGCGGGCGCGGCGGGCGCGGCCAGGTCGGCGTAGCCGCCCCACAGCCACGCCGCCGCCGCCGGCCGCGGCTCCAGCGACGAGCCCCATACGGAGTTCAGCGAGCGGAACGAGCCGCTGCCCACGGCCCCCACCGCGCCCACTGCGCCCGCTCCACCCACGCCGCCCACTGCGCTTGGCTCGTCTGCAAGCAAACGACACATTTCGTAACGACTGTCGAAGATCTAAGGATGGCAGCTAGGAGCAGCTTTACGTGCTTTCTCTTTGAAATACAATAATTTCCGGACCAATACAGAAAAAGGGAGCAAAATCACCGAGAGGGAAAATTTACTTCGCCAGTAAATAAATAATTATATCGTAATTGATGTAGCGGATGCAGGGTTGGCATAAAACAAGTTGTTTAACCTCTCGAATGCCGTAATTACAGAAACAATTAAAAAACCATTGTGTCTCGCGTGGATCCACGTTCCGGCGATCCACGTTCCAAGGGTTAAAACAGTTTAAAATAAAACAATGTTTTATATTAAGTGTTTAAAATCACATGATTTTAAATAAAATTTAAAAGAATGAATGGAAATAAAATACAATAGACGTAGATATATTTAATAACCTGTTCCGCTTAGCTATTTCTAAAGAGCCATAAAAACCCTGAAACTAAACAACACATGTTTCACCTCTCAACGAGGCATCCTCAGGATAACGATTGACTTGTCGCAAACTCGAACACGGCATGTTGCCATACCGAGCGCTGGACGCAGACTGAGCCTTATCGCTTTTTTTTTTTACTATGGCTTCTCTATGTTTTGACCACTAAGGTCTTGGCTGCTTAACCAGACTTTCCTGTGGGTGCCTTAAGCTACTACACTCAAAGCCTCCAGCCAGGAGCAAAAACTATTCTAAATTAAAATTAAGCGAACGCTCGCTAAGGGCAGCCTCTGTGGGGTACGAACCTCGGCTTAGGGCGTCGCTGGGGGGAGGACAGCAAGAAGGCACAGGCTGGATCAAAGTTATATATATAATAATCATGATTTTCATCATGATTATTATGCGGGGTATTTAAAGCTACGTGCTCAGCTGCAACAACTGCTGGCACCTCGTTTACGAGCAAGGGTCGGGGGAGAGTATCATTTACTCGGGGAAGCGGTAACGATCGCAAAGGACCTCGGCGGCGGGGTCGGAATGACGGGAGCCGTCTGTTTGTGCACTGTACTGGTGGCCCTATTCTTCTCCTGGAGGAGTGTTATGGGGTCATCTGGGTCGGAAAGACGGCGGATCTTACTGATTCTAGAGGGGACATATAATACTAGTGATACCTACGACTGATACCTACTTCAATCAGCTATTACTAGTACAGTCGAAAAAAATATATATTTCGCACACTGTAGTTATGTGGAGAATAACCCTACAACCTTAGTTTCACAGTAAAAGATGATAACTGTTATGTTTACTGGCATAAAAAGCTATTACTGTAATTAGATTACTGTATTCTTTTAACTTACTAAAACATACTGAAAACAGTATTTTTGAAACTCGTATAACAGCACAGGGAATGGCCCTACAGATTTGATCCCATAGTCAAAAGTGAAGAGAATGAGAGTGTTCTAACTGAATATAACTTTTTTGGCCGGCACTTTCATAATTTAGCCCAAAATAAATGATCTCCTTTCATACGGGCTTAGAACCGCCATGAATACTTTTTTACCTACAACTTACTGAACACGAAACTAAAAAAACAAGTTTATTTTCTTACATTTTTGAATTTAATAAATAAAATGGATCGAAATAACAGTTATTCCAATTTGGAGTACGTCGCTATGGTACAATAAAAATTAAGTATTTAAGGCGTATTAAAAGATTGTAATCAACTTACAATGATTTTAATAAGTAACCTAGTTTTTCACTGTTCGCTATTTACAAAGGTACTTGCACTTCCCGGTAACGATTTTCTATCAATCACTGACAAAAAGCAAATGTGGCCGGTGCGGCGCGGCGCATTCGCTTTCGCATTCGTTTTCGTGGAGTGCATATGAACTCTACGAAAATGACAAGGATGCATGCACAGTTCACAGTCACAGAACCCCGTGAAGCTCCGCGTAAAGTTATAACTAACCCTAGCGTACAGGTTGTACAATAGCGACGTACTCCAAATTGGAATAACTGTAACTCAGACTAATAATGTCGATCCATTTTTGCAAATTACGATATCGTATTACGCGTCATACGACGATCGCGGGTCAACTGAGAGAGCCGGCGCCAGCGGCGCGGGGCGGAGGTGCGTGGGGAGAGGCTCGCCGCCGCCGCCTGCCGCGTGCGTGCAGACTAGTTTATGCCGTATCACTACGCGCGACAGCTTATTTTGGTCTGAACATTTACGAACCGCTCTTCGCTTTGTCGGAAGCGCGCCGACACACATGCGGTTCAAGAAGTACCTACGTTATATCTAGTGATACTATTGTTTCTCACGCTTTCAAGTTTATGCATATTTTTTTTAATTATTTGAAAACAAAAACATTTAAATTTTTTGAGTTTAACTCTATGATTCAATAGTACTACTAAGGGCAAACCGTTCTTCCGCGGGAAAACAACCATTAAAATTTCAGCTTGTATACATACATACAACAATACACACACCCACTCACTGACCCTTACACCAACACACACAGACACGCATACTCACACCCTCACGCACACACCCCTGCCAACACACGCACACACCTACCAACCCACCCCCACACACACCTGCCAACATTCTATGCATCAGCTGTTTTATTTCTGGATTCAAGCAAAATTCCAAATGATTATTATAGATATCGATAAAAAAAAATTGGTATGGCCTTCTCTTTCTGGACTCGAAAAAAACAATAGCTATTGTTCTTTTTCGTAGAAGCTGCCGCGTCCCCCGCCAAAAGTGACAGACTTTTTTGTTCAAAATATTGCGCTTATGGCTTCTCCAGTGATATATACTCTAAGACGGCTACACATCAAGCTATACAGTACCAGTTTATGCTGATCTCGCATTGCATAGGATTTCCGTACAATGCGAGGTCAGCTTATACTGGAAATGTATAGCTTGATGTGTAGCCGTGGGTACAACACAGAAGGTAGGTACAGTACCGACCAAAAGTCCATAAGCAATCTCACAAAGCAATAGACTGACGCTTCGGTTTGACTTACGACCTTCTTCTATAAGTTGTTACAATACTATAGACACGCACAGTACACACACACACACTCACTTTGTCTGCAACCAATGACTAGTTCGATAATCATTCGTTTTTTTGTTTCATTCGTCTTGTTCACATAAATATTAAAGTTTAGCAGGTAGACCACAGAAAAATAAGTAAATTATTTCGATTTCTGTAGGGTAGACAGATACAGTTCATTACGAGTATTCACTTAATTAGAACTTTGTTGGTTCGTGGATAATGTTGGTGACGAGTATTTAGCTATTAGCGGTGTTGTGGATATTACTTCATATTGAAGGGAAATGAAATATTATTGCGCTGCGTAAAGGTGAATGTAATTTACAAAAATATCTAATGACACCGGACTAAGCGTGAGTGTTCTCATTTAAATATTTCATATTTTACTAGACATAAATCTTAATCAAAGGTATTGTTGATAGAACAGAGGTATTGTTGAGACAGAAGATGCCTTTAAAGTTTTAAATTCATTATGAGGTTTAATTCGATTATTGAATGATAAATAATTAGGTATTATGTGTTCTTTGTTCTAGAGAAATACTGTGAGGGTTAAGAGATATGAGGAAGGGGCTTAATATCGAGTAGCAGCGACGTCAAATGGTGAATGAATATGAAACAAATGGTTTCATACCAACGAGATATTTTGCTGAATTATTAAAAACACGTCATTATGAATCGTTCGCCGTGCACTCTGAAGACTTGCATTACTGAAGACCAGCTAGAAAACCGTTTTTGACCTTAAAATATTGACCGTACCAACTTAATAAACAACAGATTCGTTATTGCATGAATTTATGGTAATGAATTTTTTAAGCACGTTTCAATATGGTGTTTGTCGTTTCTTGCAGATAGACCGAAATTGTTTAAAATTATTTTCGTAATAATATCATTTTAGGATTAAAATTTGAGGTTTAGTTTCTATCTTCTTTTCGTAGAGAAAATGAATACTCAAGCTATAACCTCGATACCAACCAATATTTACTAAAGCCAAATAAAATGTAAAATAGTTAATGTAAACAAACTGCCTATACTTAACCTTAAAATCACCTATTTTGTCAGTAGTTTTTTTACATTTTAAGTAGCCTAATATTCTTATTTATTGCTTAAGCCCCGGTGTCAAACAATGTTTGACACCCGACAACCGAACACCGACACCGGGATTTTACTCTTTTTCTAATATAAAATAATGTCAAATGTCCTCTGTGGCTTTTTTATTCTATGGTCGGATAGATATGCTAGTCAACAAAATCATTTCATTTTAAAATACCTGGAACGCAATATTTTAAAAAAATATTGAAAGTGACGTTCGGGGACGAAAAAATGTCAGTCTACGAATCGCTCCGGCCTTGAAGGTTATTACCGTAATATTTCATTTTTATTGTGGTTTTTGTGTGTAAATCGACGGGAAGTGGTGTTATTTTCATTTTTAAGTAAATATCACGTCGTTGTAGATAATATTTGCAGTAAATAACAACATGCTATACCTATTTTGACCCAAACTAAAAGTGTAAACAAACATGTGAATAAAAAAGTGACCGTGCTGTGATTTTGTGGTATTTTGGTGTGTAATCGTTGGTATTTGATGGGTAAGTTCAACATATTAGATTTTTAATAATGTTAGGCACTTTTTTTGCCTAAATACGGCAAAAAAATATTTTTTTGGAACGAAGAAAGTTACGTAAGCAACAGAAATTCTAGGTCTTAAAAAATCTAGATTTTTAGTATTTTTAATTTTCAGCGTTTGTCTCTAAAAACGCTTTTGTTAGATAACATAACTATCCATAATGTACCCTGCAAAATTTCGTGTGAATTGGTTAGCTAGTTATAACAGAAATCGTTAAATTAGTGGACAATAGACTCGCCAACAAAAACGCGTAATAAATCTTAGTGAACATTTCTCACGAAAGTTATAAATATTTATGTTGGGTTCCTTATCTATCCGAGAACCGAAAACAATTGACTTTATCGTTCGACGCCTTCTAGGAAACTTGAGTATTTTGTTTATCTGGAGGTGAGTCATAAATCTTTTGCGTCGTGGGTGGTCGCGGGGCTTGACAGATGAGTCATCATCTGTCAAATAGGGCCTTAAAGGTTAATTACTTCGACCATGATCAAAGCTTTATATTTATGGTGAAAAAAATCCATTTAAAATTATAACATTTCAAAATTTCAATATTTCAAAATAATACAAATTGCTTCTAAGTTTCTAGACATCTATTTCACATCTTATTCAGCTGAAGTAATGATAAATAATTGTAGCAGTTTCTTAACTAAGTATACGAACAAATAACGAATAAATATTTTGTAATTTTATTATCACATATCACGCATTTTTTATTCTAAACCCAACCCTAGTTGCAATAACAACATTAATAAAAAGGCAGCAATATTTAAAAAATATTATTATTGCAAACAAAAATAATAATATTTGCAAAAACAGCGCAGTGATTTACGAGATTAGAACCTTAGCCATCTTGAATCTAAGACCAACGCTAAACGCCTTCTGCTATCTGCACATATAATTTAATTTCCAATTTTAGGAATGCCATAAACTGGCCAAGGTCACGCGTATGTGTTACCGTGTCTAACAAAAGTGATGGTATATTTTTGTTTCATATGGTGCGGCGCCCACGAACCGTGACGATACGACGCGACAGTGTGTAGTGCAAAACTGCGTTCTCTGTGGTGTGTGTACGGTACACACACCATAGACGTCGTCTGTTTACACATACACATGTACGGACTATAACGCGTGTTCACAGCAATACGACTCTTAGCGTGCCTATCCACTTTTGAACGCTTACTGTACTTACAACAAAGAAAAATAATTATTCGAGTAACTACCTACCCACGTCATTAACAAAGGTATGTATCACAGGCCATGGGTAAAGACAGGTAATTTTTTTTCTTAATATGTACCTAGGTACAGTACCGACCAAAAGTCCATGAGCAATCTCACAAAGCAATAGACTGACGCTTCGGTTTGACTTACGACCTTCTTCTATAAGTTGTTACAATACTGTAGACACGCACATTACACACACACACTCACTTTGTCTGCAACCAATGACTAGTTCAATAATCATCATTCGTTTTTAGTTTCATTCGTCTTGTTCACATAAATAGTTTAGCAGGTAGACCACAAAAAACTAAGTAAATTATTTCGATTTCTGTGGGGTAGATGCAGTTTGTTACGAGTATTTAATTAATAGAACTTTTTTGGTTCGTGGATAATATTGGTGACGAGTATTTAGCGCAGTGTTGTGGTTATTATTATCAAAAAGCAGGCATAAAATATATTGAAGAGATCAGATCAGATCAGAGAATATTATTGCGCCGCGTAAAAGTGAAGTGAATATCTAATGAAACCGGACTAAGTGTGAGTGTTATCATTTATATATTTCATATTTTACTAAACATAAATCTTAATCAAGGGTATTGTTGATAGAACAGAGGTATTGTTGAGACAGAAGATGCCTTTAAAGTTTTAAATTCATTATGAGGTTTAATTCGATTAGTGAATAATAAATAATAAGGTATTATGTGTAATAAAAACAATGTTTTTCTTTGTTCTAGAGAAATACTGTGAGGGTTAAGAGATATGAGGAAGGGGCTTATTATCGAGTAGCAGCGACGTCAAATGGTGAATGAAACAAATGGTTTCATACCAACGAGATATTTTGCTGAATTATTAAAAACACGTCATTATGAACCGTTCGCCGTGCACTCTGAAGGCTTGCATCACTGAAGACCAGCTAGAAAACCGTTTTTGACCTTAAAATATTGACCGTACCAACTTAATAAACAACAGATTCGTTATTGCATGAATGTATGGTAACGAATTTTTTAACCACGTTTCAATAGGGTGTTTGTCGTATTTCTTGCAGATGTACCGAAATTGTTTAATATTATTTTAGTAATAGTATTATTTTAGGATTAAAATTTAAGGTTTAGTTTCAATCTTCTTTTCGTAAAGAAAATGAACACTTAAGCTTTAACCTCAATAACAACCAATATTTACTAAAGTCAAATAAAATGTAAAATAATTAATACAAATAAAATATAAACAAACAGCCCATATTTAACCTTAAAATTACCTATTCTGTAAGTAGTTTTTTACATTTAAGTAGTCTAATATTCTTATTTATTACTTAATTACTTCGACCATGATCAAAGCTTAATATTTATGGTAAAAAAATCCATTAAAAATTTAAAATATTTCATAATTTAAATATGTCAAAATAATACAATCTGCTTCTAAGTTTCTTGACATCTATTTCACATCTTATTCAGCTGAAGTAATGATAAATAATTGTAGCAGTTTTTTAACTTATGTAAAATAAATATAACGAATAAACATATTTTTTTTAATTTTGTTATCATATATCACGCATTTTTTATTCTAAAACCTTTATTGCAATAACAACATAAAAAAGCAGCAATATTTAAAAAATATTATTATCGAAAACAAAAATAATAATATTTGCAAAAAACCGCACTGTGTTTTACGAGATTAGAACCTGAGGCAGTTTGAATTCCATACCAACGCTTAACGCTTTCTGCTATCTGCACTTGTTAAGTTACTATCGAATTTTAGCAATGCCATTAACTGGTCAAGTTCACGCGCATAGTGCGTGTGTGCTAGCATGTTTAAAGCGACGGAAATATATTGTTGTTTCGTGTAGTGCAAAACTGCGTTATCTGTGGTGTGTGTATCGTGTTGCTTACACATACAAATATACGACTCTTAGCGTGCTCATGCACTTTTGAGCGCTTACTGTACACAGTTTGTATAAAAGTTATAGATATTGAACTGTTGTTATTGGTATTCCGACATCCATAAATTTATGTGTACGAGTGTACATCTTCTAAACAGCTCAATATCATTGACTACTTACTTTGGTCGGGTTATACGCGGAGATTTAGTATGGAAAAGTAATGAAAGCAAATTTTTCTTAAAATACAACACTTACATAGGTATCTAAATTTTTGGTCGCTATAATTTCTTTAGGAGCACTAATTTGCATATAAATTTGGGAAGAAATCACAGAGTTTTTAATAGGGAAATCTTGAAATGAAAATTTAACACCGTGACTACCGCCACCCCACCAATGGAATGGTATATCTCGTAAACTACTGGAGAACTAATTTTGGGCACTAATTTTATCTTGCCGAGTACTAATTTTCTATGTAGGTTTGAGGAAAGCAACAAGCTCCTCAAACTTGGAATCAACATTCAAAGTCGTGGTCCTGCTGAACAAGTTATCATCGTTGATTTCTCGGTAAATACAAATGTTTCAGTTCTATTTTTTATGAATCACATTTAAGGGTACTAATTATTTGTATACTTAGAATAGCTGCAGCATGCCCCCTTTTTCGGCGCTCATGGTGGTCCTGCTGAAGGGAGCGTGCCTACCGGACCACCTTTATAGTCGAGTTTCTCGAAAACTACAAAGGTACCAATTTTGTCGTTCGAGCACTAATTAGTACCAATTGGGTACTAATTATTTACTAAATATGGAAGCGATTGGCGTTGCGGGTCCTACGGTAGTCACGGACATGAAAAGAGGTTAGACTTCCTTATTTAAATATAGGTATACCTTTAGATGAGACAGTAATACACCGTCCGTCTAAGATAATAATCGATAAGATAATCGGAACGTACAGGGTGCATGTAATTGGTTTAATATCTGTGTTACATACTTAGATTGATTAGAAAAACAACTGCCAAAAAACGACCTAACAAGTAATAAACAAGTTGTATTCAACTGACACGACTCCCGTCTGGTCAGAGGATGCTCCCTTTTCTATAGTGGATGAGTGAACTTTATACCGTTCCTCATACCCCTACATATGTATTCCTTTAAAATTAAGTAAATAGTGTAAATAGAAAAGGTCGATTTCGATGTACTTGAGACTTTTTTTTTTGTCGAAGTTTGATTACGCAAATATCTCGCGGTGAAACTGTTGGCACATTTATTTAGGTTCTTCATAATTTTTTTTCTTTAATTCAATGTGGTGGATTTTTAGAAATATCGAAAACTGTACGAGTTTTCAAGTATTTTACTTTTACCATGTTAGCTCGCGTCTAGTACACCGTAAATAAAAATCGCGCGTTTATTTGATATCGTCTTTTCGTGAATGTTCCCGAAAATGATAACACGTTCTTGAAATGATGACGACGACGTACGTTGTACGTATTGTATTGTACGTTTATTTTTTAAAGGAGAAAATTAATTTTGGGCTAAATTATGAAAGTGCCAAACAATAAGTAATTACAGTAAGTAATTATGAGAGTTATATTCAGTTAGAACATGGGACCAAATCTGTAGGGCCATTCCCTGCGCTGTTATACGAGTTTGAAAAATACTGTTTTTAGTATGTTTTAGTTAAAAGAATAACAGTAATCTAATTATAGTAATAGCTTTTTATGCCAGTAAACATTACAATTATCATCTTTTACTGTGAAACTAAGCTCTAGGTTATTCTCCACATAACTACAGTATGCGAAATAAAGTTTTATTTTCACCAGTACCTACTAGTATTAGGTTTTTGAAATAGATATCACTAATATTAACTGGTTTTGGGTCTACTTAGTGGTTTATATTCTCGCAAAAACAGTGAAATAAAATAACACATTATTTTAGATACATAAATAACCTATTTCAATCAGCTAATATTAGTTTTGGCGAAAAAAATACTACTTCGCACACTGTAGTTATGTGGAGAATAACCCTATGAGCCTTAGTTTCACAGTAAAAGATTATAACGGTAATGTTTACTGGCATAATTGGCTATTATTATAATTATATTTCGTACGTTTAATTCTTCAGATAAATAATAGACACATGTAGTACTTTCATTGTACTGGCAACTTCGCACTTATTATTAGGGTAGATTGAAAAACTTCCCTGCTAGCGTTCCGTTCAACCCGCCGCAACGGCGCCGACGCTCCTCATTCTTTCTTTGTGCGCGGCAACAAGCACTCACTCTTCAATACTTTTATATATTCAGTGATATTTCGTTAAAGTTATCTTCAAATTACTTTCTCATTATGTCTAAGCGTAGCGCTGACAGCAAAATTAATTACTATGAAAATAAAATTAAAAGACTTAAAGAACATGCAAACAAAAAACGAAGTCGTGTGATTATATATTCATCTTCGTCGGATTCCGAGAAAAACCAAGGTTAGTTATGATGTATTTTAATTAACTGATTTCGTATAAGTAGGAGTTACAACCATTTTTCAAAACTGTGTATACGTGATACTTACCTTTTACACTCTTTTTATGTGGTACATAATAAATAAATTAGCATCTCTAAGCTAGCCTGGAGGATATCATATAAACATCATAACATCACGCCTTGTTTCCCCGAAGGGTTGGGCAGAGGTGTACCTGTAGTAGGTACACCCACATTTCGCCAGTTATGTTTAAGTCCCATGTAATAGGGGGCGAGCCTATTGCCATCAACCGGGCACAAATCCAGACTCCGGGCTGCTACTGAGAAATTCCAGATAGAAAAACCCAATAACACTTTGCCCGACCCGGGGATCGAACCCAGGACCTCATGCTCAGCAGTAGCGCTTGCGACCACTAGACCAACGAGGCAGACAGAAGGAGGATATCACTTTGAGGGTATCACGAAGGTATAGCATGATGTGTAAAATATGCCTGGAGGTTGATTGCGGGTCAACACAAGGGTTAAAAAGCGTTTAAAAAACGCTTGGCCAGTTGGTTTACATTTGAAACGATGATCGTTTCAGACGACGGAACCATGCAAGATGATACCACGGCGACGCAGCTTCGTTCCAGTTGAACCTCATGACGTTCAAGAAAACATTGAAATGACTCCAGAAGCGCCGATTCAACTAGCGCAGGATAATTCTCCGCAGCTCGATCCAGAGTTACTATCAGCGCTGGGCGATACCACGGATGAACAGCCGATTTACGGTGAAAATATACACCAAAGTTTAGCACAACGTTGGATTCCTTTACTAAAAAAAGGACTTGCCAAGGATCTCAAGGAAAAAATACTTAAAGAGTATCAGATACCGGAGAACTGCAAACTCCTTAAGGCGCCAACTGTGAATCCGGAAATTAAGGCTGCGATCTTAGAAATTATTATTAACCGTGACAAAAATATACAATTGAAACAAGATCAACTAGGCCTCGATATAAGCGCGCTTAATAAAGCTATTACCCAGCTTCTCCTAGGAGATGATAAAATTCAGGCTATTAAGATTCTTTCTGATAGCTGTAGGATCCTGACCGACCTACATTATACCGAAACTCAGGTGAGGGCAAAACTCATGACTCCTTGTCTGGACAAGTCTTTTACACCTCTTATAAAAGACCACGAAAGAGAAGAGACGCTTTTCGGAGAAAAGCTCTCAGAAACCATAAGAGCTTCTAATGCTATTGAGCGACAAGGATCGCTGATTAAAAAATCCGCTCAAAAGGCGACGTCTTTACCCGCACCCATAGCTGGACCATCGACAGCAAGGTCTCGGTTTTCGGGAAACGGGACTGGCCCCCCTCGTTATGTCTCGGCGAGCAGGGGGGGGGCGAGGAGGATATCCACGAGCAGCGTCAGCATACCGGCAAATGTTGGATGACCATCACTAGTAATAGTACAATCTTGGATTGGATTAAAAATGGCTACATGATACCATTTTCTAAAAAAGTTTATCAACATGTTGTACCCTCTAACACGTTTACGAATGAAGAACAGAGAGATATGTCTGTGGCGCTCGACAACTTGTTACAATTAGGCGCGATACATGAATGTGAACCACAATCAGATCAATTTATTTCCAAAATATTCTTAACTTCAAAATTAAACGGCGGAAAACGATTTATTTTAAACTTGAAATTGTTAAATAAATTCGTAAGTCAAAATCATTTTAAAATGGAGGACTATAGAACAGCTTGCAAATTAATTCCTCATAACGGCTTTATGGCCACGATCGACTTAAAGGAATCATATTTATTGGTACCAATTAATCCATCACACAGAAAATATTTAAGATTTCAATTTCATAATGAAGTCGGTGAAAATTTAACTTATGAATTCAAAGCTATGCCTTACGGCTTATCATCGGCACCAAGAACATTTACGAAAATTATGAGAGAGGTTGTGTGTGGCTCACCTCAGATATCGCGGCTATTCATCTGTTATATATCTCGACGATTTGTTATGTATTGGTCATACATATAATGAATGCTTAAATAACGTAAATGAGACTGTTAAACTATTACAACTATTAAGCAACATTGAAGAAAAATTAAAGGGATTCACCCTAAGCGACTACTGCATCATTGATATTTGCGAAAATCATATTATTACAAGCGAAAACAACTACATAAACGTAATAAACCTACTAAATGAGTCCCTTCGAAAAGTAACACACACCAACGTAGTACTTCGTCTTCCTACATATAAGATAGGATCACTTATGTATAACTTTAAAGTCGAGTTGTTCAACAACCTCCTTTGCCTAGATAACCAAAACCATAAGTACGCATACATCTTTGACAGTAATCGAGATCTAACACATGAGATGTTCTCTTACACTACGGGCAGAATCAATAAGTACGGAATTAAAAATATATATGACAATATTATGCGTAACATTCAGATTGATTTAGACTTATATTGTCAGACAAGCAGACAGACGAATAATAACAACAAACAAGAATATGAAGAAATTTTAACTACTCCAAATAGTGACGAAGACAATCCAAGCCTGAAAGAAAACCCCAACTTTTTTCGTTTATAACAGTATACATATCCTTCACCAGAATATTGCTGGACTTCTGAGTAAAAGCGATACGCTTACCCTGCATTTGGAAGAACTAGAAAATAGTAAAAGACAGATCGATACTATTTGCATTACTGAACATTTTATGACACCTGAACAGGAATTACTTCTAAATATACCAAACTACAGCCTGGCAACCAGTTTTTCCAGAGATAATAGAAGAGGTGGCGCGTGCATTTTGACCAGGGTTGGTCGAAAGTATAAAGTGTTAAACTTAGGAAAATATTCCGTAATCAACGTAATTGAATGCTGCGCGATAGAACTGACAGAACACAATATTATAAATGCATGTATGTATAGGGTGCCCCAATCTAATTTGGATACATTTTTCGAAAATTTAAATAATACCTTACATCTGTTATGTTTAAAACTGAATAATAAAAAGGTTGTCCTATGTGGGGACTTTAACATTAATCTATTAAAAAGAAATAAACAAGCCTTAGATTTCGAATATACATTGTTAAATTATAATTTAAAATTACAATTTTGTCAACCTACTAGATTAAGCAGTGGGACCTGCTTGGACAACATAGCACATAATGCAAAAGGCTGTAAAGGAGAAATTATAGAATTGGGTCTGTCGGATCATACCGCACAACTTTTGAAATGTCCTGTTAAGAAAACATATATCTTGAAGCGTTGGAAATTAAAAAGACGAAATTATTGTCAAGATAACGTAGAAAAATTTAAAAATTGCATTAAAAATCTCTCTTTTTCGGACATATATACAACTAGTGACGTCAATGACGCCTACGCCCATTTTCTTTACCTATTCAGATGTTTTTATGACCTTTGCTTTCCGTATGAAATAATAACAAAAACAATAACAAAAAACGCCCAATGGATCACCAATGGGATAAGAATATGTAGTAAAAAGAAGCGGCACTTGCTATGGCAATACAGGAAAAAGCCTACCCCAAAGAACAAACAGTCGTTTAAGACATATTCTGCAAGATTTAAAAGAGTTATAACGTTAACACAAAAATCACGAAATAACTACTTTATTAAGACATCCCAAAATAAATCTAAAGCGGCATGGACTGTAATTAATCAATCTAAGACCTACTTCCCTAAAGAACCAATTACACAAATCCAAACAGGACCACACAAAATCACGAACCCATTAAAAATAGCTCAGGCTTTTAACAATTTTTATGTTAATCAAGTTACCAAACCAAAAAATAAAACTATACCAGAAATTAAAATCCGCTCAAACACTTCAAACTCTATATTTATGGAGCCGACCACACCTCAAGATATAAATAATCATATCCAATCACTTCGAAATACAAACAGTGTTGGTTATGACGGAATATGCACTAAAGTTATCAAGGAGGTGTCTCAATATATAGCTCCACATCTCGGTCATATAATTAATATGAGTATTTCTAACGGAATTTTCCCAGAAAAATTAAAAACATCAATCATTGTACCATTACACAAAAAAAATGATAGACACAGTATATCAAATTATAGGCCTATCGCGTTGATACCCGTCTTTTCAAAAATCTTTGAAAAAGTAATTTACAAGTCCTTATATAACTACCTCGAGAAGTCAAACATATTAGTAAAGGAACAAAAGGGATTTCGTAAGCAGAAGACCATCAATATGGCCATACATGACCTGCTTCTACCTATTATGTCAAATGTAGATAAGAGAAATCCTGTATGTGCTATCTATATGGATCTAACTAAAGCTTTTGATTATGTAGATTACCCAATTCTAATACAAAAACTGGAAAAATATGGTATCAGGGGAAATATACTTGATCTCATTCGATCTTACTTAACGGACAGAAAACAATTTGTAGAAATCACACAAATATGCTCAAAAACCAGCTATGAGAAAAAATATCGTTCTGAAAGCGGGATAATTAAATATGGCGTTCCCCAGGGTAGCGTACTGGGGCCCCCTCTTTTTTTACTGTACATAAATGACCTTCCGGGGCAAATAAATCACCCCATGGTGCTATTTGCCGATGATAGCACCGTAGTGGTTGAATGTGACGATCCCAAAACTTATGAAAATGAAATAAATATGACATTAAATAAAATTATATCGTGGTTTGACAGCAATAATCTAATTATAAACTTAGAAAAGACTAAAATTATGCATTTTTATCAAAGAATCCCAAATAAAAATCTTGACATTAGCTATTTAGGGACAAATATTGAATCAACTACTGCTACTAAATTTCTTGGTATCAATATAGATAATAACTTGACTTGGAGATCCCAGACAGACGTAATATGCAAAAAACTTAATACATTTACCTATGTTCTATATAAACTTTCAAAAATAGTCAGTCTAGAATCCGTACTTACAGCCTATCACGGTTATGTTGCATCAACACTCAGATATGGCGTAATGTACTGGGGCAATTCAGTTGATAGAGAATTAGTCTTTAGAGCCCAAAAAAGATGTATCAGAGCTATGTGTGGCCTAAAAAGCACAGACAGGTGCCAACCGACTTTTATACGACTAAAAATTCTTACCTTACCATCGTTGTACATATACGAAACAAATGTATTCGTCAAATCCAACATTTCATCATACAAAATAGCTACTAAAAGTTCCTACAGAAAATTACGCGACAAAAATAAGTCAGAACTCGAAGTGACTTATGGCAAAACTGCACTAATGAATAAAAGCACATTCTGTATGGCCAAAAAAAATATTTAATAGACTACCCGAAAAAATTAAAATGTTAAATCTGGACAAATTCAAGAAAGAACTATTTAGAATTTTGACTAATAAATGCTATTACTCAATAAAGGACTATTTCGACGACAATTCTATAATTACTGCCTTAGAACACCCTACCTGACCTGTTTTAATGACCTTGAATTTTGTTTGACATTATTATTAACTTAATATTAACTTAATTATGACATGTAACTTAACCATTTGACATCTATTTGGAAATTGATTGTAAATGTTTCACCAATTTGTTATTTATATTTGTACGCCTCTGGGCAAAACATGGAGGATCTACCTATTTATAACACCTCACACTATGTGTAACTTGACCTATGTTTACAAATAAAGCTTTCTGATTTCTGATTTCTGATTACAATGTTTAGGATTCGTGATAAATTTCGAAAAAAGCTCTTTACAACCATCACAACAGACTAAATTCCTAGGTTTTAATTATAACACTAATAACATGTCTTTATCCTTACCGAATGATAAACGAGTACATATTTCAAAAATAGTAAAAAAAATGATTCCCTTACCACGTTGCACTATTAAAGAGTTTGCCGGTTTAATCGGTGTTTTAACATCCGCCTGTCCGGCGGTTAAGTACGGTTGGGTGTATACTAAACGCGTCGAGACAAAAGTATTTAGCATTAAAAACTTACAAAACATACGAATCTAAATTTAGTCTTTCGCCTGTAATACTGTCAGATCTAGAATGGTGGTCTCAGAACATTTTTTCGACATCTACTCCCTTAAGGCCTGATAAGTTTCAACTAGAAATTTTTACAGACGCCTCCAGATCTGGCTGGGGCGCATTTTGCGATAACGAAAGAGTTAACGGTAAATGGAAGTCAACTGAGTTAGAATTCCATATCAACTATTTAGAGCTGCTAACAGTATTTTTTGGTCTCAAATGTTTTGCACGCAACATACGTAACTGTTCCATTCTATTACGTGTCGATAATACCACAGCATTAAGCTACATTAATCGCATGGGTGGTATACAATACCCCCATTTAAATGACTTGACACGAGAAATCTGGCGTTGGTGCGAAGAGCGAAATTTATTTTTAACTGCCTCTTATATTAAAAGCAAAGATAATAAAGAAGCTGATGAAGAATCTCGCAAGATTAACAAAGACATAGAACTAAAATTGTCGGATGAAGTTTTTTATAAATTATGACTAGACTAGGCAAACCTGAGATCAATTTATTCGCTTTTCGCACCAATGCCAAATGTCAGCAATACATATCATGGAAACCAGACCCAGATGCCGTAGCAATAGACGCGTTCACAATTCAATGGGATAACATGTTTTTTTATGCCTTCCCACCTTTTTCTCTAATATTAAAATGTTTAGAAAAAGTTAGATAAGGCTGAAGGCATACTTGTCTTTCCCTATTGGCCTTCGCAACCTGGTGGCAAAAATTACTCACTTCAGATATTATATTTATAAATTCCGAAAATAACAATATATGGTCTTCCTCTAGGAACCCTCAAATCAAAGGAGTTACCCTGGGTGCAGCGAAGCTCTCAAGAACGCGTTCATAAAACGAGGTGTCCCTATGGCCTCTTTGGATTTAATGATGGCATCTTTCGCCAAGAACACATTGAAACAATATGGTGTGGCCTTAAAAAATTGGTGGCAGTATTGCCTTAACAATGAAATAGATCCATACAAATCTTGTATACCGTCAGTGTTATCATTCTTAACGGAACAGTTCGATAAAGGTGCAGCTTACGGCTCTCTTAATAGTTACCGTTCGGCTTTAAGTCTACTATTTGGCAATGATTTAGGATCACATGAACAGACCAAAAGGTTATTAAAAGGAACCTTTAATTTAAGGCCAAACACCCCAAAATACGCATCTACGTGGAACCCTCAATTAGTTTTACAACACATCGCCCAATGGGGCCCTAATATAGAATTACCTTTAAAAAAGATTTCCCAGAAGCTTGTAATCTTATTAGCCTTATGCACAGCTCACAGAGCGCAAACAATTACATCAATTAAAATTAAAAACATTCATATTTGTCCTAACGGAGTAAACATTATAATTTCCGATATCATTAAAACATCTGCGGCCGGTCGTGACCAACCAATTTTATTCCTGCCTTACTTCAAAGAAAATATAAATATTTGTCCAGCGACAACTTTGAAAGATTATTTGTCGGTTACAAAAGATTTAAGGCCAGATACAGTTGAAAACCTTCTGATGACATACAAGCGACCTTATAAGGCCACCTGCACACAAACCATCAGCCGATGGATTAAGCAGGTGCTTGCCGAGAGCGGCGTGGAAAGGTTCAATTCTCGGCCCTTTCTTATTTCTAGTTTATATAAATGATCTTCCTTACATGATGACTAACTTATCAGATATAATTCTATTTGCTGACGACACTTCTCTTATTTTTAAAATAGACAGGAAAGATACAGATGTATTACATGTCAACGATAGTCTGGCTGTACTTTCAAAATGGTTCGCAGCTAATAATCTTTTACTTAATGCGAACAAAACGAAATGTATTAGGTTCTCATTACCAAATGTACCTCAAGTAGGTCTAAATCTAAAACTTGATGGCAAAAAACTAGATGCAATAACGGAAACTATATTCTTAGGAATTACTTTAGATTCAAAATTACAATGGGGCGCCCATATTAGAACTCTTTCAGGTAGATTAAGTTCAGCTGCATATGCAGTAAGAAAAATAAGGCAGTTGACTGATATAGCCACAGCTAGGTTAGTATACTTTGCTTATTTCCACAGTATTATGTCTTATGGCGTCCTGCTGTGGGGATCGGCAGCTGACGTAGATTCAATTTTCATTTTACAAAAGAGGGCAATCCGCGCGATCTATAAAATGGGCCCTCGCGAGTCCCTTAGAGACAAATTTAAAGAAATTGATATACTGACTTTGCCTTCACTTTATATCTTAGAAAGTATTATGTATGTTCGCAAAAACTTAGGACTTTTCAAAATAAGAAGCGATTTCCATAATATAAATACACGTAGTCGACATGAAATTGTGATACCCAAATTTAGATTAACTAAAACAAGCAAGTCATTTCTTATAAACAGTATCCGCTTTTATAACAAGTTGACAAAGTCTGTGACAGAACTTAGCGATGGGAAGTTCAAAACCCACATCAAACGTGTCCTCATCAAGAATTCATATTATAAAATTAAAGACTACGTTGAAGACAAGGAAATTTGGCAATAATTCCTTCTGCACATGTGGCTTCCCTGGTACCTCATTAACGGCATAAATAAGTAAGAGTCTATTAACTGCTCCCAAATTACCATGTTTATTTAAATCTAGATTTTTATTTATTTTTACATTCGCCCTTGACATATTTACTATTCTATTATTTGACATTATATACTTTTTTTTTTTGTGGCTTTTGTGGACATGATAATTATTCAGATTGATTACAGTTGTAATAGCAATCATATAATTGCGTTTTATTTAAAATAGGTTTTTTACTTTTTTTAATTAATTAATTTTTTTGTATAGATTCTTTTCTACATATTTTGTGAATGTGAGAACGCTGTAGGCTTAGTGGATTGTAGACCTGTTGACCATTTTCTATTTTGTTAAGTACTTGGTACTTATTGAAAGACCTACACTGTCCTCCCATACCTAGAAACACTGTTATTTGAAAGTATTGTAAAAGCCAATTATTTTTAAAAGAGTAACCGTGGAGTTTCTTGCCGGCTCTTCTCCATAGGAAACGACCAATTGGAACCGTGCACCTAGCTTCTGACGTTTCATAAGTGCCCATGTAGGTTTATGTGAAATAAAATATTTTGATTTTGATTTTTGATTTTGATGTGTCGACGTTTGGTGCGACACGCTGCCACATCACGGCGCGCACGCAAGGCGTCTCGCTTGACATCATCAGGAAGACTGTTGGTTGGTCGCAATCATCGCAGACGTTTGCTAAATTCTATAATCGTCCAGTGAGCGATGATGCTTGTTTCGCAAGATCAGTTTTTCTCCCTGGTTAACAATCAGGATTTTATTATCTGTGACTACAAGTGTCCATTTCTCTGATTGTGTTTTCTTGTGTCAATGAATGTTGTAAATTTATAAAAAACAAAATTATAAAACCTTGTTTTTTGTTTTGTGCAAATCTAAGAATGTTGGAGTTGTGTTGAGTAATTAAATGATTTCTAGTAGTAAAACACTAGTTTTATTCTTATTCATTTAATACTATCTAATTACAAAATGTTTAATCTCTAAACATCTACATGTGTATATTATTTATCTGAAGAATGAAACGTACGAAATATAATTGATGATTAAACGAACTTACCTGTAAGTGAAGTTCTATCCCAATTATATGAGTACGTTTCATTCGAAGATAAAGGTCCCTCCTTTCCCAGAGCCCTTAATCTAAAAATGTTGTAATAGGACTCTAAAGAATGAGGAGCGTCGGCGCCGTTGCGGCGGGTTGAACGGAACGCTAGCAGGGAAGTTTTTCAATCTACCCTAATAATAAGTGCGAAGTTGCCAGTACAATGAAAGTACTACATGTGTCTATTATTTATCTGAAGAATTAAACGTACGAAATATAATTGGGATAGAACTTCACTTACAGGTAAGTTCGTTTAATCATCAATTAGATTACTGTCTCGTTGGTCTAGTGGTCGCAAGCGCTACTGCTGAGCATGAAGTCCTGGATTCGATTCCCGGGTCGGGCAAAGTGTTATTGGGTTTTTCTATCTGAAATTTCTCAGTAGCAGCTTGGAGTCTGGATTTGTGCCCGGTTGATGGCAATAGGCTCGCCCCCTATTACATGGGACTTAAACATAACTGGCGAAATGTGGGTGTACCTGCTACAGGAACACCTCTGCCCAACCCTTCGGGGAAACAAAGCGTGATGTTATGTTATGTGTTAGATTACTGTTATTATTTTATGTAAAATTCACTGAAAACAGAATTTTTCTAACTCGTATAACAGCGCAGGGAATGGCCCTACAGATTTGGTCCTCTAGTGAAAAGTGAAGAAAATAACATGTTCTAGTGGAATATAATTTTTTTTTGTTTGGCCGGCACTTTCACATTTAGCCCAAAAATGTATGGACGGTGAATGTTCTCCTTTAATTTTGAAATTTTTGGGCACTTCATAAACTTTTCAAAAACTTTCCTATAGCTTGTAATATTTTTCGTTATAAAACCAAGTTTGAAACTACCTTAGTGATTTTGAGCCAGAAGCAAAAGTGAATCTTACCAAGGAAGTCTCGTGCGGGGGTGAAGGAGGGGCGCTCTAGGGGCGGCGGCGGGCGCCACGAGAAGTCGGCGTCGCGGGGCGCGTGCGCGTGCGTCGCGTCGCCGTTGAAGTAGAACAGCGAGTGGTCGCCCGCCCCTCCCGCCCCTCCCGCCCCGCCCGCCGCCCCGCGCGCCGGCTCGCGGCGCCGCACGTCCGAGCCGATGGGCGCCAGCGCCGCGCCCGCGCCCGCCGCCACCACCGAGCTCCACGACGCGCCCCAGCGCAGGCCCGGCGCGCGCTCGGCCGGCCGCGCGGGCGACGCGCGCACGGGCGACGCGGCCGGCCGCGAGCGCGGGCGCTTCGCCGGCTTGTCCTTGCGCAGGAGGTGCTTGGCGGCGCCGGGCCGGCCGCCGCGCGCCTCGCCCGGCTCCGCGGTGCGCGCGCGCGCGTCGCGCCGGGCCGCGTCGCCGGCGTCGCGCCGCGCGCGCACCGGGCGCGGCGCCTCGTGCGGCGCGTGCGGCGGCGCGCCGGCCGGACTGGCGTCGCTGGCGGGCGAGGCTCGCTCGTGCGGCGGTGCCGTCTCCGGCTCGTCTACGTCGTCGTTTTCGTCGCGCTCGTCCACGGTGGGCGAGGAGGACGAGGCGGACGCGGACCCGGAGCCGGTGGACGCGGCGTCGTCGTCGCCGCTTCCCTGCGGTCGGTCTTCTGTTTCGGGGTCAGCTTCGTATCCGTCTGTGACGGCGGGCGGATCCTCGTGCGGCTCGGGCGCTTCGTTGTCCAGAAGCGGCTCTCGGTCGGCGGGCGCGGGCTCGGGTCGGCGGCGCTCGTCGTCATCACTGGAGCGCTCGTCGTCGTCGTCGTTGCGGCCTAGCACCTCGGCGCGCCAGCGCTCGAAGGCGCGGCGCTCGGCCTGCGGGTCGAGGGCCGGCACGTCGCGGCGCGGCGTGCGGCGGCGGCGCGCGGGCGCGCGGCGCGGCGCGGGCGCGGGCGGCGCGGGCGGCGCGTGCTGCGCCAGCGCGCGCAGGTCGAGCGGCTGGCGGGCGGGCGGCGGCGGACGGGCGGCGCGCGCACGTCGCAGCTCGCGCTCGGCGTCCAGCGCGGCGGCCGCCAGCACGAGCGCCAGCGCCGCCAGCGCCAGCAGCGTGGCGGCGGCGCGCGCGGCGGGCTCCCAGGGCGGGCGCGGCGCCTGGGTGGCGCAGCGCGGCAGCAGGCGCGCGGGCGCGGCCGCGGCCAGCACGAAGGCGGCGCGCGCGGTGTCGGTGCGCGCGGACAGCTCGGCGCCCACGCGCGCCAGCGTGTAGTCGGCGGTGAAGGCCAGCGTGAGCGCGCGCGACTCGTTGGGCGCCAGCGCGAGCGGCGCGCAGGGCGTGAGACGGAAGCCGCGCGCCTGGCAGGGCTGGCCGGCCACGCGCCAGTCGCGCAGCAGCACGGCCACGGGCCCGGTGTTGCGCGCCAGCAGCGTGCGCCGCAGCGTGGCGCCGCACTCGCTGACCTCGAACAGTAGCGGCGCGTCGGCCCCGGGGCGCCGGCCGCCCAGCTCGAAGCTCGGGTAGGCGCCGCGCCCGGTCAGCAGCACGCCCTCCATTATAGTCAAGTTATTTCTGCACAAAACAACGCACGCGTTATGTCAAGGATAGTCCAGTCTTTTGTACCTTTGTTAGTTTACAAATTCTTTCCTTAGTCAAGTCAGGACACACTATACCTTTTGAAGCTACGGCACTGAACAGACAACAATATTTAATTATTTGACGGTAGTACGTTCCCGTGCTAACTAAACTAACAAAGCTAATTTTACAATAATATATATTCATCAATAATAGTGAAAATCTGGGACGATTTTTGAATTCATACAAAACGTCCAACGACTGACATCTTTTTTGTCTCGTCGAAATTTATTTTTGTAATTGAACTTGATTTCGACGAGACAAAAAAGATGTCAGTCGTTGGCGTTCCTTTCATACAAGCCGAAAAGCCCGGCTTGCATTCTAAGATGAGCACACCAAAAAAAATAAAAAAAACTACACCCGTAAACTTGTAAAGCAATCAAGTCATTCATTCATGTCGCAAGAATTGATAAGAATAATAACATTAACCTCCGCGCTGCACCGTATCAGCCGCGCGATTTAGAAGCAACGATGCCAGGTTTACGTACTCAAAGAATAATATTTAAATTCCGCGCTGTTTTCATCACGCACGTTGCCAAACTATCTAGGATGCCGCAGTTGCGATCTCACTCTAACACTATAGCGTTAAGCAGGACGCGAGATCGCATCGATGAATGAAAACGTCAATTCTGTGGGACATTGCATTGCTTTCTCGCTCACACAAGGGGGCTTCTTATGAGGCTTCATACCTCTCATCTTTCGCATAGAAATTGTTAACGTTGTTGGTGCCATTATTAAGTACTCATTTCGCAAAATGTTCTAATTTTTAAGCCCGGCTTTTGATTTTTTATGAATGGAACGAATCGTGTAGTTGATTTTGAATAATAGGAGTAAGGCAAGTACCTATGTCGTTGCAAGACGCTGCGCAATGCGTGATTTTCTATAGAATGATACAATTTAAATCAAATTAGTTCAAATTTGTTTTGAGCAGCTATTGGCGCATTTTTTTTGCTTTGATATTTTTTTCATTTTCTGTGAATTTAAGTGTTGTGAATTGTGTAATTTTATCATCAAAATGGGAATTCGGAAACTGTATTCGTAAAGGTATTTATACTGATTTTTCTGACAATAAGTAACTCTTTACTTCACCGTAACCAACCTCAAATTATTGTACCCATTTCTCGGAAAAAAAAACATGTATTTTTGTCAGTCGAAGAATAGATTGAAATAGGTATGTAGGTACTAGTAGCTGGTGCCATGAAAGCATATGACTAGTGTTGTTTTTATGGCAATGTAGTTTTGGAAAACCACTTAAAAATAAACCATCCTATTATGTTATTACATCTCATTGAGATCACAAAACAATAATGTTCGTATCGAAAAGATTCTTCATAGGTGTTTTGAAATAAAGATTAGAGTCGGATTGATTCTCCCGGACGGTGGCATGCCCGACAGATGTCAACGAGACAGACGAACAAAGAGTGCGATTGTCGCAACCCAGCGCTGGGCACGCCACAATTGCGGCGATAAGAAGACCCCTCTTTGAGGAGTGGCTAGAGAGGCGCCACGGCGTCTTCACCTTCCGCCTGACGCAGGTCCTCACCGGACCCGGCTGCTTCGGGAGGTACCTGTTCAGGATAAAGCGGGAGGAACCGCCCGGGTTTTGTCACTGTGTGGATCGCCCGGAGGACACGGTGGAGCATACGGTGGAGGTCTGCCCGGCTTGGGCAGGGCATCGCCGTGTCCTCGTGGAGGCGATCGGTGGCGGTGATCTCTCGCGTCCGGCCCTGATTCGGGCCATGCTACGGAGCGAGAGGAAATGGGAGGCCGTCACCTCCTTCTGCGAAGCAGTAATGCTCGTGAAGGAGGAGGCGGAGCGCGTGAGGGAGAGGCAAATTTCGCGCCCTCGCGCCCCTAACCACCGCAGGAGGAGACGCCCTGGGCGTCGGGAATCACAGGCAGATTTCCGGCCACCGTAGGCGCGGGCTTGCGGATGGTGAGCAATGGGTAGCTCGCCGTCCGATAAGGACCAAGCCCGGGTCGACGGCGCGTTGTGTTCCACGCGCGCCTCAAAGAGATGTCAGCAGAATTGACGGGGTCCGCTAGGGCCAATGCCTGCCGGGGCTGCGAATATGGGCCGATAGGGATATCGTGGCCCCCCGGCAACATGGCAACCGAAGGAACACGGGTGGGTTTTAGTCAGAAAGAGTCTGACACGCCCTCTCGCTCCACCCAGAGCGGGAGAAGTAATTTGATAATTTCCCACCCAAAAAAACAAAAAAGAGGGGTTGACTTCCACACTCAATAATGGGCCCCCGAAAACGGTCGCTAGCACAAAGTGTCGTAGCGACAAGGGGGCAACATGTCCTGAGGTGTTTATGAGGAGTGAAGAGGTATTCCACGGCTATCAGGACAACCCCAGAAGTACGGTCAAGATCCCTACCAGCATCTTACTGGAATACTTCCTTCCTCCGAGCACGTTTGCTCTTGCGAATCTCCACTCGAGCCAGCCAATAAAGGCAAAAATGAGGTGGGAGCTTCGTTCCTCGTCAGTGTTCACTCCAGCCGGCCAATAAAGGCAAGCCAGAGGTGAGGAACAAGACTTCTCCCGGGTGATAGGGTCCGTGGGGTCGCTACTCCCCAACAGCTCGCCACATGTTGCCCTGCGGGTTTTTTGTATCTCTCTTGGTCTGGCTCCTCATCCCAGACCCGTTCTGGCAAAGTAAACTCTACCGGCACAGACCTAGAGTTCGGAGCGCGTAAGCCCCACCACGAAATCAACGTAGAGATACGGCGGTGGGGCGTAGAGATGTGGCGGTGGGGTGTAGAGATACGGCGGTGGGTGTTGCGGACGGTAGAGGCGCTTCTTGTACCTCCAGTCGCCCTGGGACGATCTCCCAATATTATTTAGCGTGCGCTCCCTGTTCCCTGAGCCTAGGTGGCTCCGCTGGCTAGCACACACCCCACGTACCCCTGAATACGTACCAGGATACTGCGACACACAGAGACTTATACGGTGGCGAAATGAAACATCATTATTCTTGCAATTTTCTTGAGACTTCGGCTTGCACTATTATTTTGATGTTTCCTCTTCGGTGGCTGGGCTGCGACTGACTTTACCCGAAAAATGGCCCTCCTTTTATACTATTTTTGTTAGTGCATGCCGAATTCCAGGAAATGAGTATTTCTTTATTTTTTGTTACCAACCTTATAAATTCTTATTTTATATGCTAATGTACATAGAAAAACACTAATTTAAGTTAATTACTAAATAATTACATCCTTTTAAATAGCCATTTAAAAATTATTAGCAATGTAAAATTTTATACATAAAAATGACCATATCTTCTTGTTGCGTGAACCGATTTTTATCAAACAAACGTGGAAAAAGGTTTTGAGTCTAGACCTTTCGATCGACACTAAAATCAAAGAGATATCTCTATAAACAAAAAAGTGAGTTTTCAAGTTACGTAATTATGACAATTTTTAAACTCTTTGAATTTTTTCTTAAAATTTACTTTAAACACATTCAACATATTCAACAAGCATCCGATTACTATTTTGACGTAAATCTAATATAAATCTAATAGAGATTTCTCAAATAACTGTAATTTTATTACTAAATTATAAGTTAAACATAAAATTCTTTAAACCTTTCGATATTACATGAATCTAACATCGCGGCCTACCCGCTACTTGTGCTATTGTGCACAGATAGGGTCATATTTTGAAAATTAAAATTCTAATTAGAAACATATCTAAAACATTAACATTTTACAAGAAACTTACAAACTATTATGCCTTGTATGACGCAGGGCCGCACGCTACTTGCGCCCTAGTGAGCTGCAGGGGTCTGGTCGCCGACATTCTCCCCCTCGTGCGTTGCACCTTTCTTCTGGACTCGGCGATACTCCCGGCACCAACAACACCACTCTCGTACTGGGTCGCCGCAGCACTCCTCCTCTGGTCTCGACGTCGACGATCCGGACTCGGCCATCTGGTCCTGGGTATACTTGCTGGATTCTGCCGCGTGGCCAAGTACATCTCGGCAGGCTGTGGTCGACGATCAACACGATGTCCCCGACGTTAAGGTTTGAAGCGCTGTCGCTGCTCGCAGTCTTCCTTGGTAGTAGGGTGGGTAGGTACTCTCGCAGCCAACGTTGCCAGAAGTGGTCGGCAAGTCGCTGCGTGGCCTTCCAGGTGTGTTTGCCCACGAGCTCGCTGTCCGTGAAGCTGCCAATTCTTGCCGCGCCGCATGACCGCCCGAGGAGGAAGTGGTTTGGGGTGAGTGCTTCCTCCTCAAGGCTCTCGGAGATATGGGTGAGGGGCCGAGAGTTAACCATATGTTCGGCCTCCAGCAGGAGAGTGTGGAGTACCTCTTCTCTTGGTTGTTTTTCGTTGAGTGTGGCGTCTAGGGCGGTTTTTATTGATCGCACCAGACGCTCCCATGCGCCGCCCATATTAGGCGCTCCAGGAGGGATGAATTTCCACTGCACGCCAATCTTCTCAGCTTCTGATGCAAGGTCTTCTTGTTTCATTGTTTCTATGGCTTCTTTCAATTCTTTATTCGCGCCGACGAAGTTTGTTCCATTATCAGTGTAGATTATCTTCGGCATTCCTCTTCTGGCAGCGAACCTCCTCAGCGTCATAATCATACTACCAGTGGAGAGCGACGGTGTGAGCTCAATGTGTACAGCCCTTGCGGTTAGGCATGTAAACAGGGCTCCCCATCTTTTCTCGTAGCGTCTTCCCACGGTGATTGTCATAGGGCCGAAATAATCAATGCCGGTACACGTAAAAGGATGAGTGTTGTGCATCAGCCTCTCAGCCGGTAGGTTGCCCGTCGGTAGTGCTTGAGGTTTCGCCTTCTTCGTCTTGCACCACTGACATTGATGTCGAACTGTCTTGATCGCCGACCGTAGTCCCAGTACCCAGAAGCGTTGCCTTATCTCGTTCATGACCGTTGCGTGATTACCGTGATTGAAGCGGCAATGGAAATCCTCCAAGATGAGTCGTGTTATCTTTTCCTTACTGTCGAGCACGACTGGTCGCTTGTAGTCTCTGGTTACGCCTTGTATAGCGTCGATTCTTCCTTTTAGCCGCAGGAGACCATCTTCCAGCACTACGTCGAGCTTCTTTAATTTGCTGCTGTTTTCTACTTGTTTTCCTTGTTGTAGTCGCCTGATGTCTTCTTTAAAGCTTCTTTCTTGGCTTCTTCTTAACAGTAGAGTTTCAGCTTGCTCCAGTAGGCCTGTGTCCAGCGGTTTGAGTTTTCTTTCGGTTGCTTTTGAAGGCCGTTGTTGCTTCTCGACTGTCTTCTTTTTTTCTCGCGTCGTTTTCCAGGTGGGGTCTCCTTTGCTGACGTTGACTTTCTCTTTGCGCCTGCAGATTTGTATAAACTGCAGTGCTCTTGCTGTGGCTCGCCAAAGTCTCTTCCATGACGAGAACCTCTCTGGATCTGGCGACGGATGCGTGATGCTCGCTGCTGCCACGACGTCTGCTGTCCTTTCTTCGCCGGTGGTCTCCTTCTTGAAGGTTCTTGCTGCAGGCCAGTGAACTTCTTTTTTTCTCAGGAAGCTCGGTCCTGTATACCATCGGTGATTGCAGTCGAAATCTTCTGGCACGCTGCGCGTCGCATCATCTGCAGGGTTTTGTGCCGTGGGGACCCATCTCCATTCTTGAGGCTTGGTGAGGTCTTCTATCTCGGCCAAGCGATGGGCCACGAACGTCTTGAATGTTCTCGGGTCTGTTTTGATCCAAGAAAGTACGATGCTGGAGTCTGTCCAGTATGTTTTCTTTACCACCTTCAGATCCATTTCCTTTTCTACCGAATGCGCCAGTCTGCTTCCCAGGAGAGCTGCTTGTAGTTCGAGTCTAGGGATTGATACCGGTTTCAACGGGGTCACTCGCACCTTTGCTGCTACTAAGCTGACGTGGTAAGCTCCTTCTTGATTTTCTGTTCTCCAGTAAACCGTAGCTGCGTACGCTGTCTCGCTGGCATCGGTGAACGTGTGTAGCTCCCCCTCGGTGCTATGTGGCGCGAGGCATCTTGGAATTTGCAGACCTTGAAGTAGCTTCATCTTCTCTAAGTATGTTTTCCATGATTCATACTCTTTTTCTTCTATTTCTTCATCCCAACCGACACCACTTCGCCATGTGTCTTGAAGCAGCTTCTTGCCCTGGACGAGAACTGGTGACGCCAATCCTAGTGGATCGAAAGTCGACATGACAGCGCTGGTGACTTCTCTCTTGGTAGGCACCTGTAGTCCTCTTGCTATTTCTTCTGGTGTATTTCGGAGGTTTGCCCTGAAGCCAATGGAGTCCTTTTCAGTGAACCAGCGTAGTCCCAATGTCTTCTCTTCCTTCTCGCCAAGGTCCACTTCTGTCTTCTCGGTTGTTTCAGTCTTCACGTTCTGTAGCAGCTCAGGTTGATTTGATGCCCATCCTCTGAGTTCGAAGCCTGCTTTCTTATGTATGAAGTTCACTTGCTCTGTCACTCTTCTGAAATCTTCTTCTGAATGGAAGCTGTGCAGATAGTCGTCCATATAGTGGTTCAACTCGATCGCTCTGGCTGCCTCTGGATACTGTTCTTTGTAGTCAGCTGCGTTACGATTCTTCACGTAGATTGCTGTGCTTGGAGATGATGTTGCACCGAAGATAACAGATGTCATCCTGTACTTCTTTGGCGGCACGTCGCGTTGCTCCCCTCGCCACAGGAACCGTAAGCTGTCTCGGTCTTCTGGTCTGATGCGAACTTGCAGGAACATTTCTTTGATGTCAGCCGCCACTGCTAGAGGTCCTCTTCTGAATCGCAGTAGTACTCCAAACAGCGATTGCAGCAGGTCTGGTCCAGGCAGCAGAGCGTCGTTGAGGCTTCTTCCCTTTGACTTGGCTGCAGCGTCGAAAACGATCCTTATCTTTTTCTTCAACGGATGAACCACGGAGAAGTGTGGGAGATACCATGTCTTCTTAGGATCTTCTTGTCCATCAGGTGCTTCTTCCGCGTACTGGCTGTCTATTAGATGCTGGATCTGCTTGCAGTATTCCGCCTTCAACTGAGGATCCTTGTCCATCTTCTTCTCAGTGTTTGTCAGTCGATTCTTGGCAGAAGTGTAGCTTTCCGGCATCTGGTCCTCTTCATTTTTCCACAGAAGTCCAGCTTCGAATCGACCATCTTCTAGTCTTCTGCAGGTCTTGTCCAGGATGGTGAGCGCTCTTCCTTCTGAGTCTGTAGTAGGTCTCCTGGGCTGCACGCCGAGTGCTTCGATGGCGAAATGATCCTTGATGGCTTGATGCATTTCTTCTTCTGATGTGTTGATATGCAGACATGTGTTCAGGAAGTGTACTGGCTTCACACTTCCTATGTCTGACCCGTGGAGCACCCATCCCAGTCCTGTTCGTGACGCTACTGGCTCTCCTGGTTTCCCTTTTCTTATTTCTTGAGTCACGATCAGCTCCCAGTTGTCTTGCCCGATGAGCAGCTGTGGTGACTTTCCTTCGTAGTACAGTGAATCGGCGATCTTCTTCAAGTGTTGACATTTTTCAATCCTCCTCTTGTCCAGGAACTGCGGCGTAAGCTTCAACTCGTCGACGGTCCGGACTCTTTTCAGTGTCTTCTTATCTTCTTGATGGACCCCTTTCACCGTCAGGTCCAGCACTTGAGAATCCTTTTTCCTTATCAGCTTGCCTCCCACTGTCTCGATGACTAGTTCCTGGTTATCTCCTTGAGCGCCGATTTCTTCTGCTATCTTTTTGTCTAGAAGCGACACCGTTGACCCTTCATCCATAAGGGCCAATATCTTCTGTGATCCTTGTGACCCGAAAACTTCCACTGGAACTATCTTCAGGTATGCTCTTGCGTTGTTGACCGCATTCACTGATGCAGTGACACTGGCCACCTCTTCCGACGGCTCCTTTTCTTCTGATGCCTTTTCTTCCGACTTGACGTGCAGCAAATGATGATGCCACCTCTTGCATTCCTTGCATGGTGGTTTCTTGCAGCTCTCCTTCCTGTGTCTCCCTTGAAGACATTTGAAACAGACGCGACTCTTCTTGACAGCTGCCCAGCGATCTTGTACCGATGCTTTCAGGAACTTCTGACATTCGACGAGGAAGTGTTCACCCTCACATACCGGGCACGTTTTTTCCGATTTTTTCGAATCTTTTTCTTTGAAGTCCCTTTCTTTTGTTGAATGCGTCGCTTGCCGCTGGGTTCTTCTGAATCCACCTTTTTCTTCTGAAGTCGCGAAGGCTCCACATTTGTCCGCTTCTGTGTTCAGGAATCTGGATACCAGCGTCAGGTCGGAGAACTCGCCTTCTACTGACGCTGCAGTGAAGTCGTACCACCGGAACTTAAGCACTGTAGGTATCTTCTCTATTATTTGTTTCACCATTTCAGGTGAATGCAGGTACTGTGGTTTCTTCAATCCCTTGATGGCTGCTACACTGTTGTTGATCTGGCTTGCGAAGATGCATATGTCTCTTGGATTTTCTGATATCTTCGGTAGTGCCCTGACCTTGTCCAGTTCGGCTAGCACCAGCGCATCAGGTCTTCCGTATCTTTTCTTGAGGGCTTGCATCACTTCCAATGGAGAGGCTTCGGAGTACAGCAGACTCTTGATTGCTTCTCTTGCGTTGCCCTTCAGCGCTCTTCTGAGTCGCGCCATGTTCTGGACGTCGGTGAACATCGATGCAGTATCTTCGTAGACGACCTTGAACGCCAGCCATTCACTGCTGCTGCCGTCGAAGTAGGGTAACTCGTGGATGTACTTCGGTTGCGCTGCTGGTCCTCCTCTTGTGGTGAAGGCTTCTCTTAATGCTGTCGCCAACGCTTGGATCTCGATAGTAGGTCCCTTTGTTGCGGAGCTTTCTTCTGGCTTCACCTTACGAGGTTCTTCTGACGTGTGCTGATCGCGTTGTTCCGGTTGTTCCATGTTGCCGTCTTCCAACACCGATGACTGGATCCAGTTCTGCACCTGTGCTGTTCTATCTTCTTGGTCTGCCTGGTCTTCATCCACGGAGTCTTCATCTTCACATTGTGCCAGCTCCAATCTGACGCGAGCAAGTTTCGCCGCCGCCTGTGCTTGTTTCAATTCTAGACGTGCTACTTCTTCTCTGGCTGCTAACTCGCGTCTTCTGGCTGAAGAACTCGTGGTCTTCGTGGACCTAGCTTGACGACTAGTCCCCTTCGGTTTCAAGGTCGTGGCGGAGCCATGAACGCCCTGTTCCGTAGCTTCTTCTGGGGTTTTTCTGGTCGTTTCCTTCTGTGCGGCATCTTCTTTCTTCTGTCCTTTCTTCTCGGATGCCGCCGTGGTCGCAGTTGTAGCCGTAGCCTCCGTAGTCGTAGTCTCTTCTGTGGTCGCAGTTCCCGATGAAGTGTTCGTGTCCGATGTAGTTTCAGTTCCCGATGATCCTGACGCTGACGTGACCCCTTCTGATGCAGATGCTTCTTTTGCCGCGTCCTTTTCCGTTGGTCGCGACGTCGAACGTGAGGGGGCATCCTTCTGCGATCTGGTAACCGGCATCTTGAAATCTTCTTATCTTCTTATTTTTGAACTCTTCTGTCTTGCAGGGAATCCGGAACTCGAAGGACCAACTGTTGCGGACGGTAGAGGCGCTTCTTGTACCTCCAGTCGCCCTGGGACGATCTCCCAATATTATTTAGCGTGCGCTCCCTGTTCCCTGAGCCTAGGTGGCTCCGCTGGCTAGCACACACCCCACGTACCCCTGAATACGTACCAGGATACTGCGACACACAGAGACTTATACGGTGGCGAAATGAAACATCATTATTCTTGCAATTTTCTTGAGACTTCGGCTTGCACTATTATTTTGATGTTTCCTCTTCGGTGGCTGGGCTGCGACTGACTTTACCCGAAAAATGGCCCTCCTTTTATACTATTTTTGTTAGTGCATGCCGAATTCCAGGAAATGAGTATTTCTTTATTTTTTGTTACCAACCTTATAAATTCTTATTTTATATGCTAATGTACATAGAAAAACACTAATTTAAGTTAATTACTAAATAATTACATCCTTTTAAATAGCCATTTAAAAATTATTAGCAATGTAAAATTTTATACATAAAAATGACCATATCTTCTTGTTGCGTGAACCGATTTTTATCAAACAAACGTGGAAAAAGGTTTTGAGTCTAGACCTTTCGATCGACACTAAAATCAAAGAGATATCTCTATAAACAAAAAAGTGAGTTTTCAAGTTACGTAATTATGACAATTTTTAAACTCTTTGAATTTTTTCTTAAAATTTACTTTAAACACATTCAACATATTCAACAAGCATCCGATTACTATTTTGACGTAAATCTAATATAAATCTAATAGAGATTTCTCAAATAACTGTAATTTTATTACTAAATTATAAGTTAAACATAAAATTCTTTAAACCTTTCGATATTACATGAATCTAACATCGCGGCCTACCCGCTACTTGTGCTATTGTGCACAGATAGGGTCATATTTTGAAAATTAAAATTCTAATTAGAAACATATCTAAAACATTAACATTTTACAAGAAACTTACAAACTATTATGCCTTGTATGACGCAGGGCCGCACGCTACTTGCGCCCTAGTGAGCTGCAGGGGTCTGGTCGCCGACAGTGGGGTTATTATTATTATTATACTCTTTCATGGCAAATCCTGGAAATCGGTGCATGTGGAGGCCCAAAACAGTTTGGCTAGTGTCAAACGATGGCTTGACTACAATCTTCTGCCGTTCAATATTGATAAAACCAACTGCTTGTGTTTCTGCAAAACTCAGGCTTTAGCGCCCAAACTACCACTTGACATCAAAATCCACTCCTGTGCACCTGCGAGAAAATAAAAAAGGTAGAATGGATTAAATATCTGGGGGTTTTAATAGACCAGCGGCTCTCTTTTAAGCCCCATATTGACCTGGTTGCCAAACGTGCCAGAAAATTGATTCACATAATGAAACTCTTGCGTAACTCTGACAGCAAATAAACTCTAAACATGGTTTATGTGGCATTATGTGAGTCAATTCTATAAAATAACTATAAAAAGAGTTCTCTTGTGCCTAAACAAACCTGTAAATTTCTGGAATTTATATTCGATTCAGTAAATCAATCAATTCCTTTGCCATCCGACAAAAAACAAAAAATTGTGAAACTAGTTGACAAATTCTCAGAATTGTTTCAGTGCTCAGTTAGAGAATTTGCTCAGTTAATAGGAGTTTTGATAGCCGCGTGCCCAGCGGTCTAATATGGTTGGGTATATACAAAAATTTTAGAAAGGCAAAAATTTCAATCGATGAAAATTTCTAGCCTTACAAAACTGTCCTAGCTTTGATAGACACTTTAAACCACATCCTGTAATTCTAGACGATTTAAATTGGTGGCAAAGGAATGTACATTCCTCCATCCATCCACTTTGCCGGAACAGGTCTAGGGTGAGGAGCCAGACCAAGAGAGATACAGAAACCCGCAGGGCAGCATGTGGCGAGCTGTTGGGGAGTAGCGACCCCACGGACCCTATCTCCCGGGAGAAGTCTTGTTCCTCACCTCTGGCTTGCCTTTATTGGCCGGCTGGAGTGAACACTGACGAGGAACGAAGCTCCCACCTCATTCTTGCCTTTATTGGCTGGCTCGAGTGGAGATTCGCAAGAGCAAACGTGCTCGGAGGAAGGAAGTATTCCAGTAAGATGCTGGTAGGGATCTTGACCGTACTTCCGGGATTGTCCTGATAGCCGTGGAATACCTCTCCACTCCTCATAACCACCTCAGGACATGTTTCCTCCTTGTCGCTACGACACTTTGTTCTAACGACCGTTTTCGGGGCCCATTATTGAGTGTGCAAGTCACCCTCTGCCATTTTATCCGTGTACTTATAAAACATTGATCAGGCAGGGGCAATAGTCCTTCCATAGTTCCAGGTAATCAGTACACTTTAGCCACCCAAACCCATAGTCTAATATTATATTTGTTACCATATCTAGCAATAGTCCTACACCGACCGGGGGTTGTCATAGGGTGCACTTGCATAGTGCATACTTGGCTTCAGCCCCTCGTACGCCTTCCAAAGGTCCGGGACCCCAGGGTCCCGAGAAATGTAAAAGACCAAATAATAATAGCAATTTATTTCAGACTTCGTCCATAAATTTGTTAGTAACAATGTTCTTAACCTAGTGTTAGTAAAAGTACCAGTGTAGTGGTCAGGCGCTTGCCCTCGCGTGAAGGCCTATCCAGTGCGCCACCAGTACCGAGTCCCATCGGCCGACACCGCGCCAGCATCGAAGCACAGCGCTTACGTATGATCGCGTGGAAACCGTCCACGTGCGCCTCCGCCAATATGCCACTCGCGCTACAGCACCGCAGCAGCCCCATCAACGCCCTGAACGCGTTATTATACTATACACGCAAGGCGTTGTATCACAGATTGCTAGACAAATCACTCCATGTACTTACGCGCGCTAACTACCTACCGGCCTATTTGCCGGTTCGCAATGAACCCATTTCTCAGTGGGTTGCCGACAGCCGCGAGGCGCGTACGTACGCATATATTTCGGTCGACCTGACGTACTTCGTTTCAAATTCTTATGATATCTGGCCCTGGTCCTGGTGTCCAGCGAGAGAAGAGATAAAAAATTGATATTTTTTCAGTTTACCTGCTGATACAGAAATGCGAGTACCTACCTAATTTGTTTTACTATCGTTTTTTAAGTAGGTAAATTGTTTAAACTTGCATGTTTCGTGTTTTGTGTTTTATTGCTAGGTACGTAATTACTTCTACCACGTAATCTGTGCTTCTACTATGCGTCTGAGGTAAGAATAGAAAGGTCAATGACCTCCATTTGTCGGCTGTCATTTGAAAATTATGTTTAGCAAAAATCTACTTTGTGAAAATAAATTTTGAGCCAACACACTACAGCGAAATTATACACATGCAGCGAAAAATTATGTTCCTACAAATTATTCGAAATAATTACATGTTTAGATAGATACATTGTAAAAAATTGTAAAAAATGATGTAGTATTATTTTGTGATGAGATTGGAAAGGACTTAGGCCACTTGTTGACAGATGAATATCCAGGACACTCCATAATAAATTACTGTATGCCTGGTTGTTCTTTATTTGACATCATGAAAGAAATGATTAAATGTGACTTTAACCAGGGCACTACATTATTAATTTTTATGGGTAATAGGGGAAATGTGAACAAAGGAGAATTGCTCCAATATTATAGAACATTGTGTAATCTAAGTTTAAGAAAAATTGTGTTGTTTACATGGGAATGTAAACAACACAATTTTTCTTAAACTTAGATTATTACTATTTTCTTCCTGTGGCAAACTGTTACTATATGGGAATATAGTAACAGTTTGCCACAGGAAGAAAATAGCTTAAGATTCGAATTAAATATGACATTGTATAATTGGACATTCAATAATAAATCTGTTCCATCTAGTTGACACTAACAATTATGTTGGTAATAATTTGTATTTGACAAGAGATAGATATAATATTGTTATGTACTATCTTTCTAACTATTGCAAAGGACAGATGGCTGTGTCGCTATCATACTTTTTTTCTATTTCAGCCAAGAATTTGGCTAAACAACTTGCTTCTTTTGAGCAATGCAACGAAATTTTAAATAATTCTGCCAATAATTTGGCAACAACTAATGCTTAATAAATAAAGAAATTATACTCAGCTTCGTCCTCGAGATTAGCATAAACACAATGTAGTAACACGTACGGTGTTGCCTTTGCGCACTGAAAGTAAAAAGCCTTATACCTAAAACTAAAAAAATTTGCATTTTTTTTTTGTATATTTTTAGGTGAGGGTACACCTATTTCGTTTGTTCGATACCTACCGTGTTCTATTGCTCATTCACAGTTCAGTGCTCTGCCGGAGCGTACATAATTTTCTTAAATAATTATCAGTGTTGTTAAAGTTTTAAACGTGTCATGGGGAAAAGGAAAAGTAAACACGATTATCCCTTCAACTGTCATTAACGAGACACAATAGAATTTTAATTGTTATCCGCCTTTATAAGGCTGCTTAACTGGTGATGAGTTATGAATATATAACAAAAAAGTTAAAGAAATGGGAGAAGAAACTTCAGCGTGAGACAAGATCGACGTCGCATTCCAGAGGTTAGTAAAGTGTCGTAATTATATTGCGTAAAATCGTTATTATAATAACGTTGCATTATCACATCAACGTTTAAACGTTGTCATAAGTCGTTGCGGTTAACTTTTGGGGTTAACACTTCGGACTCGCAAACGTTATAAGTACCTACCTACTTAACTTATTTTGTTTTATATCACGTGCAAGGCTAATATTGCGATCAGTTATAAGAACTGTTACCTTGTTAGTATACGTGAAGCTATACGGGTGATGCGGGCAGTCTTTGGGATTGTCACTTCACCGTAGATACTAAGCCACACGTGGTACATTTCTATATCCATAGATACACCGGCCCACCTGCGTGCGCTAATCTTATTGTTGTAAATTAATTATCCATAAGTCCGTTCCATTTCAATAACAATGAGGATTGATTATTATATAGAAATCTACACATTACAGAGGACACACCCTCTCCCCGATTTCGATACTATGACGAAGAATCTTTTGAGGATGTAGTGGAATTGGAACCAGAATATCATGATGAGCCATCCATGAGCGCTGGGGATCACATTCCTTCGATCAGTGACTTGGACCCAGTTCCCTCAACTAGCGCTGCAGACCCAATTCCATCCAAAAGTACTTCACAGCCACAGGTCCTTTCCTCAGAGACTGAAGTCCTTATTGCAACTGACATACCTCCGAGCATCGAGCTGGACGAAAATTTTAGAGATATTTGGAGAGGATCCGTCTGTGGAAAAGATCTACGGCAAAGAAATTCAGACCGACCTGGCTGTTCGGCTACAACATCTGGCTACTAAAGGCTTGTCCAACGAACTTCGTAAGGAATTGATAGAAAGATACTTACCTCCTAGTAATTGCAAGCTAATTGACTCGCCGGAACTTAATTTAGAAATAAAAGCAGCCATATCAGAAGTTATCTTAAAAAGAGATAAGGGTATTGAGATGAAACAAAAACAGTTAGGTTGTGCCATTTCATGCTTAAGTAATGCTATTACTCTTATGATTGCTAAAGAGAACAAGGACACAGAATTAATACAAATGATGATGGACACTATACGCCTTCTTTGTGACAATCAACACTCGGACTCGACACTCCGCCGGAACTTTATTTTACACAACTTAAAAAAGGAGATGAAAGAACAACTACAAAAAACAATCATTGACAAACATCTTTTCGGATCAGACTTAGCTGAAACATTAAAAATTGCAAAGACAATAACAAAAACAGGAGCAGAACTAAAATCAACCTTAAATCGGCCACCCATCAATCGAACGAAGACAGCGCCGCCTCCACCTCATTCGACGTTCCAACAACGGAACAATTTAAACTGGCGGGCTCCTCCCCCGAGTCGCAGGCAAATGGGGACTCTGAGGACGAGGGAACCTGCTCAGAGAAATCCGCCCGCGAGCACCTCACGCGGGTCTTATCGAGGTCGGCAGCAGACAACGCCCGCAACACGGGCGAGCTACCGTAGTCGTCGCTAGATGTTACCGGGGTAAGCTGTTATGCTGGTAGACTGGCACTGTTTTATGACACCTGGTCAGAACTAACTTCTGATCCGACTGTTCTTACATGGATTTCTGGTTATAAAATACCTTTTTCAGCTCATGTTATACAGCATACTACCCCCAATAAAAGAATCTACACAACAACAGAAAAACAAAATTTCAAAAATGTATTGACGAATTGTTATGCACTGGTGCTATCTCTCATTGCAACCCTTGTGAAGGGCAGTTTCTATCAAGCATATTCTTGATACCTAAGCCCAACGGTAAACATAGATTCATACTTAACTTAAAAAATCTTAACCAATTTATAGAAACACAACATTTTAAACTCGAAGATTTACGAACAGCAATTAAACTTGTATCGAAAAATTATTTTATGGGAACGGTAGATTTAAAAGACGCATATTTTTTAATAAAAATCCATGACGATCATAAAAAATATCTTAGATTCGAATTTGACAATGTTTTGTATGAATTTAATGTGTTACCGTTCGGCCTAAACACGGCACCTTTTGTATTTACTAAGATAATGAAACCGGTTGTCGGACTGCGCAGATCCTGCGGTTATATGTCTAGTATATATTTAGATGATTTGTTGCTTATTGGCAATTCTTACGATGTTTGTTTAGATAACATAGCGGTAACTCGGCGACTATTGTCAGCTTTAGGGTTTATTATAAATAAAGATAAATGCAACTTATCGCCTACGACATCATGTAAATACCTTGGTTACATAATTGATACTAAAAAATTTCAAATCAGTTTACCTACAGAAAAATCTAATAAAATTAAAGTTAAATTACAAACTTTTAGAAAAATGTCACGATGTAAAATAAGAGATTTTGCAAGTTTAGTGGGTCTATTGTGTTCTGCTTGCCCTGCCGTCGAATACGGATGGCTGTACACAAAAGAATTTGAAAGGTGCAAATATTTAAACCTAAAAAATGACCCATCAAACTATGACAACTATATGAACATACCATCATACTTATCGTCTGATATTGATTGGTGGTTTAATGCATTAGATAACCCTATTAGTAAAATTAAATATGATGAATAATGGTGCCGATTCTCTTGTCACAAATGCCTCTAAACTAAACTAAAAATCACCAAAATTTAGTTTATTCCTGTCAAACGACGATTTCCATTCTGAAATAGACTAAAGTGACACAACTTAACTATATTTTAGTTTGACAGCACTAAGATGGCAACGAGATATTAGTTTAGTGAAAATAACATTTTTGCTATTCTGAATTTGACGTTTTTCACCTAAAATTTAGATTTTCTAACTAAATCTGACTATTTTTAATCGCGACTAAAAACGTGTGGAATAAAATTGGTTGTCATGAACTATAAATTCACACCAACACCTCGACTTCAAATGCAAAAACAGTACTGAATCTTTTTTTTTTCTTTTGCTTATATCTCGAAAACGGTGTGTCCAATCGCAAAAATAATGAAAATTTCGACCCCCTTTTTAAAACCCTTAAACCCCTAACACTCTACATGTAGGTAATAATTTTTCTTATTTTCCATACAAAAAGTGAAAAATTCCATACGAAACACGACGAGGCTGCCCCCCTGCGCGCCTCCGGCTCTAAAAAGATCACGTGGTTAGGTATCACGTGTGGAGTTGCGATTGTCAAATTCGATTTAGATGTGTCAAAATTATTTTAAAATTTAGAGAATTTATTTTGCAGAATAGCTTTAAGATTCTCATAGTCAAAAGTAAGGAATTTTAGTGATAGTTTAGTTAGTTTAGTTCGGTGTACAAGAGAATCGGCACCACTGCCTGGAAATTTTTAGTGATGCTTCGACTACGGGGTGGGGCGCGGCGTGTGGGAAAGAGACAGCTAGTGGAGCATGGACAGTTGAAGAACGATCATATCATATGAATTATTTAGAAATCGTTGCTGCCTTTTTTGGTTTAAAAGTTTTTGCCGTAACATTGAAAAGTTGTCAAATACTACTTCGCATTGACAACACTACGGCCATATCCTACATAAATCGGATGGGAGGCATACAATATCCCCATCTAACACGCATAACTAAAGAATTATGGGAATGGTGTCAATCTAGGAATATTATTGTGTATGCATCATACATTCGTTCGGCAGATAATACTATAGCCGACGCGGAATCACGTAGAATTCATCCAGATGTTGAGTGGGAATTGAGCGACTCAGTTTTTTACAATATTACAAACGTGTTTGGTTTCCCTGATGTAGACATTTTTGCAAGTCGTGTTAACAAAAAATGTCGTAACTATATATCCTGGTTCAGAGATCCTGACGCTATGGCCATAAATGCATTTACCTTATCATGGTCACAAATTTACTTTTACGCATTCCCTCCTTTTTCAATGGTCTTAAAAACGCTACGAAAAATTGTTAAAGACAAAGCTACTGGTATTGTAGTGGTACCCTTATGGCCCACCCAACCTTGGTACCCTCTATTCAGGAAACTTCTTGTATCATATGTTTTTGTTTTGTATTTTGATCCAAATAAACAAACAATTTTATCACCTTCCAGCAACAACAATGCACACCCTCGGTTTACCCTGGCTGCCGGTCTCTTGTCCGGGACTCGTTGCTGAGAAGAAATGTTAGACAATAGACATAATGTTGGCTTCCCTCTCCGGTACATCGATAAAACAATACGACACCTGTCTTAAGAAATGGTACAATTTTTGTTTATCTAAAAATAAGGATATTTTCGGGGCATCAATCAATGATGCGATTCTATTTCTAACAACATTATTTGATTCAGGAGCTCAATACGGGACTTTAAACAGTTGTCGATCGGCTTTAGCATTAATTCTGATTGAAAAAGTCAGCGATAGTGAAGTTATAAAACGCTTCTTTAAGGGTGTCTTTAGACTTCGTCCACCTTTACCGAAGTATAACACAACTTGGGACACGTCTAACGTCTTAAACATTTTGTCCTCTTGGTATCCTAATGATAGCTTGAGTTTAAATAAACTTTCACGTAAATTAGTCACTTTATTATCCTTGGTTACTGCACACCGAATGCAAACTTTAGCAAACATTTATATAAATAACATTCAAATTCATGCCGATAAGATAACTATTAAGATACCTGATATTATAAAAACTTTAAAGATAGGAACCGTGCAACCAAATCTTGTTTTACCATATTTTCGCGAAAAACCGGAAATCTGTCCAGTCCTGACCCTTTTAGCTTATCTAGACTCGACTAGTTCACTTCGTGGTAATGTGAATAGTCTATTTATTGGTGTGAGGAAACCACATGAATTAGTTTCGGCACAAACATTGAGTCGGTGGGTTAAGACTACGCTAGGAGAATGTGGTATAGATATAGCTATCTTTACAGCTCACAGCACCCGACATGCTGCCACATCTAAAGCCCACAAACTAGGAATTAACTTAGAAACGATTAGAAAAACCGCGGGATGGAGCGGTTCGTCTCAGGTTTTTATGAAATTTTATAATAGAAATGTACAAATTACAGAGGAAGATGATTTATTTGCAAGATCAATATTAAACAATTGTAATAACAATTAAGTGATTATTATAAGTTTCATGATAATTTAGTATTTATGTTAGATATTCATAATTTCAGCCGAAAGACGTCCACTGCTGGACATAGGCTTTTATATTAATTATGTTAATTTCAACTGAGTTCGTTAAAGTTCAATTGTAAGCAGAACTATTAATTTAATGAATTACTGTCTTAAACGAATGTCTATTACCTTATTTTAATAGTTACGATTTTAAACTCATACCTACTGATTAAAATTGATTGCTTTGTTACACAAAAGTGTTTCATTGATATTTCAGTAGCTCTCAAAGTCTACATTGTGTTTATGCTAATCTCGAGGAAGAAGCTGAGTATAATTTATGATTAAACGAACTTACCTGTACGTGAAGTTCGATCATAATTATACGATGGCTTCGTCCGAAGAGATTAGTAACCCACCCACCCATATTATTTTATTTTTTCCCCAAAAATATATATCCCCTGGCATTACCTGAAATATCAAAAAAACAGGAATCAAGGATCTAGGCTCTGAACTAAATGAGCAATAGAACACAGTAGGTATCGAACAAACGAAATAGGTGTACCCTCACCTAAAAATATACAAAAAAAAAAAAAAAAATTACTTATTTTTTTAGTTTTAGGTATAAGGCTTTTTACTTTCAGTGCGCAAAGGCAACACCGTACGTGTTACTACATTGTGTTTATGCTAATCTCTTCTTCTTCTTCTCTATTATTATGCTCATCTTTTAATATTGATATCCTATGTTTGACTGAACACTGGTTGAAAGTCCACCAGTTCATGTTCAGCTTTAACAACCACCGGGTTGCCAGCTCATTCAGCAGAGTTAATATGATACGTGGTGGCTCTCTAATAATTGTTCGTAACAATATGAAATTTAAAGAACGTAAGGATATTGTGAGCCTCTCTGTTGAGCGAGTTATTGAAATAGCTTGCATTGAGCTTGAGCAGTTCATTGTAATGAGCGTGTACAGGCCCCCATGTGCTACATATGATATTTTTAAAAATATATGGAAGAAGTATTATTAAAGACTTGTAACAGTAATAAAACAGTTTTAGTCTGTGGAGACTTCAACATTAATATACTGGAAAAATCTGCTGTAGTAAATAAATTTGTAACTTTATTAAAGTCATATAATTTGTACAATACATTCTTCGAGCCGACTAGAATAACTGCCACTAGTGCTACCTGTATTGACAAAATTTTTCCAGCCATTTAATTATAAATGAGTTAGACTCTGATCACTGTGGCCAGTTAGTCACTTTCCCTCAGAAAACAGTCAGAGCTCAAAAAAAACTTGTAAGTTTTGTTCCTGTAAATAAAAGTCGCTTAGGACAATTTAAAAATAATTTAATGGAAAAACTACCAGGTTTGCCTTATCATAACGACCCGGATCAAGCTTACACTTTACTATTTAGCCTCATCAATTGTGAGTTTAGTAAGATTTTCACCTCAAAAACATTGTCTGTTTGTAACCGCGTTCTATTTAATGATTGGGCAACTCCAGGTATTTACAAAAGTAGGCAGAGGTTATTTGATTTGTATCATGAAAAAACATGTAACCATGATGAAACTTTTAAAAGAGCCTGTTCCTCAGCAAAAGCCATAAACATTAAAAATAAAATAATATCTTTTGGAAATAAAATTAAAACAACTTGAAATATAAATAATTAATTCAGAAACGGGAAGAACGACAGTACGGAATCGTGACTTCCATCTAAAAATCAATGATGTAGATATTAAGGCAGACGTGGAGGTGGCAACTGAGTTTGAAAATTTCTTCACTAATATTCCCATTTTAACAACCAAAACTCTGTCATCGTCGTCCTCCACTTCTGCTTACTCAATACTTAAAGAATGTGTACCAGAATGTGACAAACTTTTTGAATTCGCAATTATTACTGCTATAGACATTATAGAATCTTTTAAAAATCTTGATGTAAAAAAAACTGCTGACCTTTGGGGATTATCAGTACATACCGTGTCCTCAATAATTGATGTTATTTCACCCTTCGTTTTTAACTCTTGTATTGCATCTAGTGTATTTCCTGATCTGATGAAACTTAGCAAAGTGATTCCACTGTTCAAATCTGGCAGCACAACTGATCCCACAAATTTTCGGCCTATTTCGATATTACCTACATTGAGCAAAATCTTTAAAGAATCGATTTAATTGTATAAATTCGATACTTATATCGATTTTCATAAACCCTTTAAAAGTGTGCATGTTATCTTATAGATTAAAAGGACTACCTGGTTATAATATATCTTCGAATGAAGCGGCTCATATAATATTGATCGAACTTCGTTTATGAAATTCGTTTAATCATATAATTTAATTATATTAAGATTTTGTTTTAAATTTTTATTTTTGTATATTTCTTTTCTTTCTACCGACCGTAGCTAGTAGCTACAACGATTAATCAAGGTACACCTTACCTTGACTAATCTTTGTAGCTACGGTCTTCGGAAACTGTTTTTAATTTTTTATGAAATTTCGATTTGCTTTCACGGAATTTGTAAAAATTTACAGTTAGTTTGAAAATGGCAAATTTTTACGAAATTCAAAAAATTCAATTCAAAAGTCATTTATTCAAACTAGGCTGAGAATCAGCACTTTTTGAACGTCAAAATTACATAAGACAGTCCCCCAAAAACGCCCACCCTTCACCACTTCCTAGTGCCTTTAGCTGGGAAGAAGAAGTGGCGCAACAAACTCCCCAGCAGCAAATCTTTTCTATGTTTATCGATTCTGTTTTATAAAAGAATAAAAAACTGTATTGGAACAACTGAGATTTGAGTAGGTACTAGAAAAGCCACAAATTGCAAAAATCGCGCCGCTCCACCAGCGAGGGCGCGACGGAGGCTCACCTGAGGTAGAGGTAGGCGGCGAGGTGCGCCGACTGCTGCGGCGTGAAGCTGAGCGTCAGCTCCAGCTCCGCGTCGGGCGCCAGCAGCAGTAGCGGCAGTGCGTGGCGCGACGAGTTGTCGCCCGCGCGCCACTCGCGCACGGCGCCGTGCGTGCCGCGCCACGCCTGCAGCGCCCACGCGCCGCGCGCCCACGTGCAGCCCGCGCACGCGCCCGCCGGCTCCGCGCCCGCGCTGTGGACACGCCTGCTGTAGTGAGTGCGTCGGGCCCAACGTACCTGTGGCGGGGGGCGGGGCGGCACGTACAGCTCCACGGGCGGCGCGGCCAGCACGGCCTGCAGCAGCAGCGCGTGCGAGGCGGACGGGTTGCGCGCGCGCAGACGCAGCGGCGCGGCGCCGCGCACGGGCGCCAGCCCCGCGGCCGCGCGCGCCGGCGCCAGGCGCGGCCACCACGCCGCCACGGCGCCGCGCGCGCCCAGCTGCACGCTGCCCGACGTGTGCACGTGTAGCGACACGTTGCGCGGCGCGCCGACGGCGCGGTAGGCGGCGTGGCGCGCGGCCTGCAGCGCGGCGTCGGCACGCAGCGACGCGTCCGACGGGTCCGCCGCGCGCCGCAGCCACGCCGCGCCCTCTGCGGTACACGCTCACTTTAAGGGCTATTTTCAGAATCTGCTTTACAGACTCGGCATTATACAGCGTGTCGTAATGTCAATACCGCAGAATAATCTTTAACCATGTTTTTTACATGGCAGACCGAATTAAAAATACGATTAAATATAGTTTATACCATTCCCCCTCTAAAAAGCTTATTTTATTCACTGAAAACAGTGAATAAAAAGCACTTTTAATCACTATTTTGGTGTTTGAATTTAGAACACACTATTATATTCGACCTTCATCTCAATGCTATACAACCTCCTTACAAAAAAATACAAACTCCATGTGCAAAAAATACAAATAAACTCCTTATTCAAATAACTCTTTGAGATTTGATTGATCGACATTTTCAACAAAGAATTTAACATGGGAAAATAAACTGTTTTGTGTTCTTGCGCTATTTTAACAATAATAAGAAAATTACTCTTAATTTTAGTAATTATTCCTATTTTAATATGCATTTGAATTAACTTAACCCTCCTTTTTTTTCATTAAATGTATATTTTCTTTCGCTATAATTTTTTTTTTTCTCGTAGTCATGGCATAAAGTATAGTATGCAATTCTTGAATAAAACGGATTTATATCGAGGGCCATGAATCACTCGCGTCGCATAGGATTCTAACACTTGAATCACTCGCTATTCGTCCTTTATTCACTGATTGTATAATATACTATTTTTGTGTAATACTTGCTCATTGCCGTAGTTTCAAAAGGTATTATGTCCTGTTATTATTATATTATGTATTTCAAAACCGACGAAAGCAAACATCCAATTTAACAACTCTTGAAATGACTAACAACTCGATTCTCTACATCAATCTAGGTGATGGGTGAAGTTCCCTCGGCACGTACCGGCGCCGTCGACGTCGAGGCCGGTGTAGCAGTCGGGCTCGCACAGGCGCTCGGCCGCGTACAGCACCGTGCCCACGGCGTGGCGCCCGGCCGACAGCTCGGCGGGCCGCGCGGGCGGCTCGTAGCGCAGCGCGGGCTCGCCGGGCGGCAGCGCCACGCCCAGCACGCGCATGCGCAGCGCCATGCTGCTCTCCAGCACCAGCGGCGCCGACGCCCAGGCGTACGGCGCGGCGCGCAGCAGCTGCAGCGGCAGTGCGGCCACGCGCCCCGGGTGCGCCGCCAGCGACACGGCGCGGCGCGTCAGTGCGGCCGGCGCGTCGGCGTGCGCGGCCGCGGCCCACAGCGACACGTGCCCGCGCAGCGCGCCCGGCCGCGCCGGCGCCACCACCGTCAGCAGCGCGCTCGCCGCGCCGCCGCCCGCGATGCAGCGCTGCGGGGTCGAGAGCGTGATGTGTTCATGTGTGATACGTTCGTATGTGACCTCGGGCACGCACAGCGCGACGGGCGCCGGGTTGTGTTGCTGTGTGATACGTTCGTATGGTACTCACGCAGGCGTGCTTGGGCGGCGGCGCGCGCAGGTGCGCGCAGGGCGTGAGCGCGAGCGTGGCGCCGGGCAGCTCCAGCGTGACCTCGGGCACGCACAGCGCGACGGGCGCCGGGTTGTGCAGGCGCACGCCCACGCGCCGAGTGGACGACGTGCCCACCACGCCCAGGCGCAGCTCGCCGTCCGCAGAGTTAGGCCACTCCCACTCCTGCACCAAGCGACGAGTTACACACAGAAACAAACCGACAAGTGACGAGACGCCAGTCTTGCCAACTTAAAGGATTTCCCACAATGATATTATAAACTATAGATACGTTACCCGCGCTCTATAGTGGCAAGATGAATGCAAGGTAATTACCGGACTTCGATTTAGTCGCGTACCAACCAGTGCCGCGGCTGTACGTGATATTAAAATAACTTGTGTGGATAACTTCCTAAAAATAACAAAAAAAAAATGCCGTCCTGTGTTTATAGGAAATGTAAAAATTATACTGCAACTGTGAAAGATAAAAAAGTATCATTTCATGCGTAAGTATCAAGAAAAATGTATTTTATTTTATGTTTTTCGATGCCTTCTAATGGCGGCTGGCGCTTGAGGTAAGTCACGTGCCGTTAGGGGAAGATGGGGTACTTTGCATCAGTGTGTGTAAAACCTAATATTGCGTTCCAGGTATTTTGAAATTAAATGGTTTTGTTGACTAGATTATCTATCCGACCATAGAATAAAAAATCCACAGAGGACATTAGACTTTATTTGAGCGTACAAATAGAGATGTAATGCCAAATGGCAACAACTGTCCTTTACGGTATTGGAACATTTTGTTGCGTATTGGCAACAACGGTGCCTGAACGTCTCAAATGTCTCAAAATGTCCAAAACGGTGTGTAAAATGTCCAAATAAATGAGAGGAAATTTAATTGTAATTTAATTTAACCGATTGTTGTACTTTTTATTTTAAATTTTTAATTATTCACATTTTTTTAATAAAGACTTTTATGTTTATAATATTGTATTTTGTTTTATTTTAAGTGACAGTAATTACCTACTCTTGCGAAATACTGCATTCATATTTAGATCGAAAATATTATTATTTTACCCGTAAATCTACTACCAGATCAACACGAGAAAATCGAGTGTCCATTTATTCCCCATATGCCTCCTTTTGTACACGTTTGGCCAATGAGCATGCACCACAGAATGACAACGTAATTAAAGAAATATATTTATCTCTCTCTAACAACAGGAATTCCGTAGATGACATTTCATTTTCTTTCCCTTTCTTCGTGCGTCTAAGTAGCTATCTAGCTACCGATAGTATTTACGCTGTTTTCGAGTGCCGTGATGTTCATGCATAACGCGTCTATTTATATTACGTCATTGATTTCCCATCATATCTATCGAAATAGTGTCAAAGTCAAATCATTTATTTCAAATAGGCCCATGTATGGCACTTTTGAACGTCAAAATAATTTGAAGACGTAGGGTGGGTTCCTATCAATGTATGCATGCAAGTGTGTAATATTAACGAGTTATGTTTGGTTGAGATTTTCTTAATTTCCAAGATTATTTAAAGTTGTATCATACTGTAAGAGAATATTGGTGCCAATTCTCTTGTCACAAATGCCTCTGACCTCCTCTGTTTATTCCTGTCAAACGTCGATTTCCCATTCTGAAATAGACTAAAGTAACACAACTTAACTATATTTTAGTTAGACAGCACTAAGATGGTACTGAGATATTAATTTAATGAAAATGGCAATTTTACTATTCAGAATTTGACGTTTTTCATCTAAAATTTAAATTTTCTAACTAAATCTGACTATTTTTTATCGCGACTAAAAACGTGTGGAATAAAATTGGTTGTCAAGAACTTTAAATTCACACCAACACCTTGACTTCAGATGACTTTTTTTTTTTGCTTATGTCTCGAAAACGGTGTGTCCAATCGCAAAAATAATGAAAATTTCGACGCCCTTTAAAAAGCTCTTAAACCCCTAACACCCTACATGTAGGTAATTCCGTCTCCATCATCAGATCAATTCCAGGTCTTTATTTTGTGATATGGCAGATATAATCAAGTTGTTTAAATCTGCAAAACCAACCGAAATCCCAGTGTTTAGAAAAGCTACCGCCGATCACGTTTGATCACTTAGATTGCACGAAAGTTGAAGGGAACTCGACATCTCGACACCGGTTGCGAGTGTTAATATTGCGATGACGCATGAATGTGACGAAGCGTCGAGCGCTGTGGTTACGTCAGAGCCATCGAATCAGCTTTCGCGCGAATCTTTTTAGAGCCACTAAGCTAAAAAGATTCACGTGGTTAGGTATCACGTGTGGAGTCGCGATTGTCAAATTCGATTTAGATGTGTCAAAATTATTTATAAAATTTAGAGAATTTATTTTGCAGAATAGGTTTGAGATTCTCATAGTCAAGAGTAAGGAATTTTAGTAATAGTTTAGTTAGTTGAGTTCGGTGTACAAGAGAATCGGCACTATTCGGCAAGACTACACACTAGACACTAGACACTCACGACGTGCAGGCGGCCGCTGTAGAGCAGCAGCGGCAGGCTGTAGTCCGTGAGGTTGGTGCGCAGCGTCAGCGTCAGCGCCAGCGCCGCGCCCGCCGCGCCGGCCGCCGCGCCGCGCAGGCGCACGCGCGCCGCCAGCGTCGGCAAGACTACACACTAGACACTAGACACTCACGACGTGCAGGCGGCCGCTGTAGAGCAGCAGCGGCAGGCTGTAGTCCGTGAGGTTGGTGCGCAGCGTCAGCGTCAGCGCCAGCGCCGCGCCCGCCGCGCCGGCCGCCGCGCCGCGCAGGCGCACGCGCGCCGCCAGCGTCGGCAAGACTACACACTAGACACTAGACACTCACGACGTGCAGGCGGCCGCTGTAGAGCAGCAGCGGCAGGCTGTAGTCCGTGAGGTTGGTGCGCAGCGTCAGCGTCAGCGCCAGCGCCGCGCCCGCCGCGCCGGCCGCCGCGCCGCGCAGGCGCACGCGCGCCGCCAGCGTCGGCAAGACTACACACTAGACACTAGACACTCACGACGTGCAGGCGGCCGCTGTAGAGCAGCAGCGGCAGGCTGTAGTCCGTGAGGTTGGTGCGCAGCGTCAGCGTCAGCGCCAGCGCCGCGCCCGCCGCGCCGGCCGCCGCGCCGCGCAGGCGCACGCGCGCCGCCAGCGTCGGCAAGACTACACACTAGACACTAGACACTCACGACGTGCAGGCGGCCGCTGTAGAGCAGCAGCGGCAGGCTGTAGTCCGTGAGGTTGGTGCGCAGCGTCAGCGTCAGCGCCAGCGCCGCGCCCGCCGCGCCGGCCGCCGCGCCGCGCAGGCGCACGCGCGCCGCCAGCGTCGGCAAGACTACACACTAGACACTAGACACTCACGACGTGCAGGCGGCCGCTGTAGAGCAGCAGCGGCAGGCTGTAGTCCGTGAGGTTGGTGCGCAGCGTCAGCGTCAGCGCCAGCGCCGCGCCCGCCGCGCCGGCCGCCGCGCCGCGCAGGCGCACGCGCGCCGCCAGCGTCGGCAAGACTACACACTAGACACTAGACACTCACGACGTGCAGGCGGCCGCTGTAGAGCAGCAGCGGCAGGCTGTAGTCCGTGAGGTTGGTGCGCAGCGTCAGCGTCAGCGCCAGCGCCGCGCCCGCCGCGCCGGCCGCCGCGCCGCGCAGGCGCACGCGCGCCGCCAGCGTCGGCAAGACTACACACTAGACACTAGACACTCACGACGTGCAGGCGGCCGCTGTAGAGCAGCAGCGGCAGGCTGTAGTCCGTGAGGTTGGTGCGCAGCGTCAGCGTCAGCGCCAGCGCCGCGCCCGCCGCGCCGGCCGCCGCGCCGCGCAGGCGCACGCGCGCCGCCAGCGTCGGCAAGACTACACACTAGACACTAGACACTCACGACGTGCAGGCGGCCGCTGTAGAGCAGCAGCGGCAGGCTGTAGTCCGTGAGGTTGGTGCGCAGCGTCAGCGTCAGCGCCAGCGCCGCGCCCGCCGCGCCGGCCGCCGCGCCGCGCAGGCGCACGCGCGCCGCCAGCGTCGGCAAGACTACACACTAGACACTAGACACTCACGACGTGCAGGCGGCCGCTGTAGAGCAGCAGCGGCAGGCTGTAGTCCGTGAGGTTGGTGCGCAGCGTCAGCGTCAGCGCCAGCGCCGCGCCCGCCGCGCCGGCCGCCGCGCCGCGCAGGCGCACGCGCGCCGCCAGCGTCGGCAAGACTACACACTAGACACTAGACACTCACGACGTGCAGGCGGCCGCTGTAGAGCAGCAGCGGCAGGCTGTAGTCCGTGAGGTTGGTGCGCAGCGTCAGCGTCAGCGCCAGCGCCGCGCCCGCCGCGCCGGCCGCCGCGCCGCGCAGGCGCACGCGCGCCGCCAGCGTCGGCAAGACTACACACTAGACACTAGACACTCACGACGTGCAGGCGGCCGCTGTAGAGCAGCAGCGGCAGGCTGTAGTCCGTGAGGTTGGTGCGCAGCGTCAGCGTCAGCGCCAGCGCCGCGCCCGCCGCGCCGGCCGCCGCGCCGCGCAGGCGCACGCGCGCCGCCAGCGTCGGCAAGACTACACACTAGACACTAGACACTCACGACGTGCAGGCGGCCGCTGTAGAGCAGCAGCGGCAGGCTGTAGTCCGTGAGGTTGGTGCGCAGCGTCAGCGTCAGCGCCAGCGCCGCGCCCGCCGCGCCGGCCGCCGCGCCGCGCAGGCGCACGCGCGCCGCCAGCGTCGGCAAGACTACACACTAGACACTAGACACTCACGACGTGCAGGCGGCCGCTGTAGAGCAGCAGCGGCAGGCTGTAGTCCGTGAGGTTGGTGCGCAGCGTCAGCGTCAGCGCCAGCGCCGCGCCCGCCGCGCCGGCCGCCGCGCCGCGCAGGCGCACGCGCGCCGCCAGCGTCGGCAAGACTACACACTAGACACTAGACACTCACGACGTGCAGGCGGCCGCTGTAGAGCAGCAGCGGCAGGCTGTAGTCCGTGAGGTTGGTGCGCAGCGTCAGCGTCAGCGCCAGCGCCGCGCCCGCCGCGCCGGCCGCCGCGCCGCGCAGGCGCACGCGCGCCGCCAGCGTCGGCAAGACTACACACTAGACACTAGACACTCACGACGTGCAGGCGGCCGCTGTAGAGCAGCAGCGGCAGGCTGTAGTCCGTGAGGTTGGTGCGCAGCGTCAGCGTCAGCGCCAGCGCCGCGCCCGCCGCGCCGGCCGCCGCGCCGCGCAGGCGCACGCGCGCCGCCAGCGTCGGCAAGACTACACACTAGACACTAGACACTCACGACGTGCAGGCGGCCGCTGTAGAGCAGCAGCGGCAGGCTGTAGTCCGTGAGGTTGGTGCGCAGCGTCAGCGTCAGCGCCAGCGCCGCGCCCGCCGCGCCGGCCGCCGCGCCGCGCAGGCGCACGCGCGCCGCCAGCGTCGGCAAGACTACACACTAGACACTAGACACTCACGACGTGCAGGCGGCCGCTGTAGAGCAGCAGCGGCAGGCTGTAGTCCGTGAGGTTGGTGCGCAGCGTCAGCGTCAGCGCCAGCGCCGCGCCCGCCGCGCCGGCCGCCGCGCCGCGCAGGCGCACGCGCGCCGCCAGCGTCGGCAAGACTACACACTAGACACTAGACACTCACGACGTGCAGGCGGCCGCTGTAGAGCAGCAGCGGCAGGCTGTAGTCCGTGAGGTTGGTGCGCAGCGTCAGCGTCAGCGCCAGCGCCGCGCCCGCCGCGCCGGCCGCCGCGCCGCGCAGGCGCACGCGCGCCGCCAGCGCCGCGCCGCCGCCCGCCAACGTCTGCGGCGCCAGCGGCCAGACCTGCGCAGTGTCATCAAGTAATGCCCGCTGCGTGTTACTATTGCTTCAATCTATGTCAGTAGGACTAGGCTTACACGCACGATCATTGAAAAACAAACACGATAACGACAAAACTATTATATAGGAATGAATGTTAATCTGTTCCTTTCATCAAATTTTTCGATCATTCGGTAGGCGAATGAAAGATACCGAGTGCAACAAAAATCCAACGAAATCCAACATTGTTGGATCGATTCACTAATGAATTCATTTTTGATTCATTTTGGGTTCACTTCTAATAAAAGATGCCGTATGAAAGATAAAAATTAACAAAAAGTAAAGAAACTGATATCGGCTGAAGCTAAGGTCAGTGTCGGTGAAGCAAGGACTCACCTCGAAGTACTTGTCGACGTCTGGTCCAAGGTCGATGCGAGCGATGTGCACGGGCACCGGGAATTCGTTGCGCACGCGCACCTCGCGCATGCGCAGCGAGTCGTCGCGATTCGCCGTCACGAAGCTACAAGACACAGATAAGATACATCCACGTTATTGACCACAAAACACACTTTCTCACTAACTTTATAGATGGCTGGCACTAACTTTAAGCCTTTGTAAGATCACACAATTGATGATAATCGATGATCACAAGATCACATGAAATATTATGGGAGCCAGAAGGCCGTACGTACTGCAGCGCGGCGGGCGTGAGGCGCAGCGTGCCGGGCAGCAGGCGCAGGCTGTAGGGCAGCGCGGCGCGGCCCAGGCGCAGCCAGCCCGCGCACCACGCGCCGCCGCCGCGCCCGCCGCCCACGTAGCCCGCCCACAGCGCCGCGTCTGCGAACACACCCGAGTGCCGCGTGTAGTGAGCGTTCATGAAGCTTTCAAGCTCACTTCACCTAAGTTTTCATAGTGAGATTTTTACAGAATAGATCAGCTTTCCAGCAAATGTTAGTATGCTTATCGACTCTGCCAAATGTTAGTGCTTGTCGACTCTGCCAAATGTTAGTGTGCTTGTCGACTCTGCCAAATGTTAGTGTGCTTGTCGACTCTCCCAAATGTTAGTGTGCTTGTCGACTCTGCCAAATGTTAGTGTGCTTGTCGACTCTGCCAAATGTTAGTGCTTGTCAACTCTGCAAATGTTAGTGTTCTTGTCGACTCTGCCAAAGTTAGTGTGCTTGTCGACTCTACCAAATGTTAGTGCTTGTCGACTCTGCCAAATGTTAGTGTGCTTGTTGACTCTGCAAATGTTAGTGTGCTTGTCGAAACTGCCAAATGTTAGTGTGCTTGTCGACTGCAAATGTTAGAGTGTGCTTGTCGACTCTACAAATGTTACAGTGTGCTTGTCGACTCTGCCAAATGTTAGTGTGCTTGTCGACTCTGCAAATGTTAGTGTGCTTGTTGACTTTGCCAAATGTTAGTGTGCTTGTCGACTCTGCAAATGTCGTGAATTTATTTAGAAAACAGATTTACGTCACGAAATTAGTGACATTTAACTACTATCGGCACAAGGGAACATAATTTCCCCGAAATTGTTCTCTAACGCATTGGAGGATGTGTTTAAGACGCTGAACTGGCGTGGCATTAACATCTCACACTTGAGATTTGCAGATTCCATCGTCATACTGGCTGAATCGCTGCATGACTTGCAGCAGATGCTGGAGGGCCTAGTTGATGCTTCTGTAAGCATTGGGGTCCGAAAGAACTTGGACAAAACTCAGGTTATGTTCAACGAACACGTCATTCCGGAAGCGATTGCTGTCAATGGCGGTGCTCTCAACTCAAGGTTGTTCGAGAAAACATCTACCTGGAACAAACTCTGCAGTTTGGTAAGAACAACCACAAACACAACTTTGAAAAGGAGGCTAACAGAAGAATTTCTGGGCTGGGCAGCGTTTGGGAAGCTTCGTCGAGTCTTCTCGTCGCCTATTCCACAGAGCCTAAAGGCTATAAGGTTTTCAATCAGGGCAACCTGTCTGTTATGACTTACGGAGACAAATCGTAGACACGGTACGGCTGGTCCATAAATTCAAGGTCGCTCAGCGAGCTATGGAACGGGCTATGCTTGGAGTCTCTCTGAGAGATCGTATCCGAAACTGAGTGGCAATGGGCCACCATACCGACCATATTACCGTAGAACCGATGACCGTTGGAGAAAACGTATTCTTGAGTGGAGACCGCGAATCGGCAAACGTCAGGTAGGACGCCCTCAGGCTAGGTGGGGCGACGATCTTGGCAGGGTGGCTGGTAGCAGCTGGAATTGTCACTAATCAAGCTGAATGGCGTGCAATTGGAGAGGCCTATGTCCAGCAGTGGAATGTTAGATTGATGATGATTAACTACTATCGTGGCATTTATTTCATCAACAATCCAAACCATAAACTAACTTCAAAAGGCGGAAATGCGACATGTCCCTGCGAGACTCGTACTCGCACACGGCAGGCTATTATCGCACTCTTATGAACATTAAGCGTCACGCTCTTACAATCGGGCAACGTGAAAGTTTTAGAGAGCCATTGCGTGGCGGGTTGTGGACTGGAGTTTGCTGTACTGCAGTTTCGGACATCATTTCGTGGACTGTATTTCCGATTTCGAATGACATTGAAATAGTTTTATCAACAGAAGTTGGTCCTAGTAAATTATCAGCAGATTCTAGTATTGTTGATCAAAGTTGTTTTTATATAATATTATGTGCCAATAATTTTTTATTATTTTTGCTACCGAAAATTTGGTCAAGATAAAAATTAAAGATGGCAGCGATGCCGGTTATAATTAATTGAGAGTGGTACTTACAATCAAGTGTGAACTGTGCGGTGCGTGTCAGTTCCTGATGCGGCTCGAGGTGCGGCCGCAGCAGCGTCACGTGCACGCCCTCCGACTTCACGCCTGCCACACACCACAGCGTTATACGCGGTGCTACTGTGTCACAGCGATGTAAGGTAGCGACTCATTTGAATAAAATATAATTAGAGTATGTAACGTTAGAAAGAACCGCAGATTACACTTACTGCACACACCTGATAAGAACGAGTCAAGTTTTGAAAGCGACCTGCCAGGATGTTCACGTCGATCTTTGTAATCGATGTTTGTAATAATCGATGTTTGTAATACTAAGATTTATACATTGAAAAAGACTGCAATCATTTTTTTGCTCACATTTCATAAGTAACTGATGCTGATGATGATAGTGTAACATACCTATGCCTAATAGACTTATAAGTGACCTTAATTGTACTGCAGTGGGCTTTGATGGCGTTTCTACAACCATGTTAAAAAGGTACTCTGCAATCCTCACACCCGTACTATGCCATATCTCTGGTACCTTTCCATCTTCATTCAAAAAGGCCATTATTCATCCCATTTTTAAAGGGGGGACCGCATCTCTGTTACTAATTATCGCCCTATTGTGGTACTACCTGCCCTATCCAAGACCTTAGAACGACTTATTAATAACAGCCTTACCACATCCCTTGAAAGCAATAATTTATTATCAACCAACCAATTTGGGTACAGGAAGAAAAAAAAAACTTCTGATGCAGCCTTGAAACGATGGAATCATTGATAAACGGAATCAACGCAAAAAATGACCCACAGTGTTCATTGATCTTGCAAAGGCATTTGATACCGTTCCTCTCCCCTGCCTTAATACGCACCGTGTATCTCGCCATGTGTCAGTCAGTCATCTCGTACTGTATTAATAGTTGGGGTGGAGCTGCGAAAACTACACTCAAACCTCTGAAAGTAGCTCAGAGAGCCACTCTTAAGGTTGCTACTTTCCGGCCAATGGTCTACCCAACCTTTAATCTCTTCGATCAACAATACCAACTAGATATCGGGTCGGCGCGAAAAAAACGTCTGGGCAAATAACACCTCACTTGAAAGTTGAGCCCCTATTTTGTTTAATTCGCTTGATACACAGCCAACATAACCACGTTTCACAATGCCGCATTTTGCCAAAATTTGTAAAAATAATGCCCGAAAAAGCAATTTAATGGCTGGAGTTTCTTACTTTCGGTAAGTACATCTATTCTATGTTACATTTTAAGCTTTAACTAACGAATAAGATCAAATTTTGAACAAAATTACCAATTAAACCACCCGCTACAAATGTTTGGCCAAGGTTGGCCAATACACACGCAAACTTTTGTTAACGGAACAGTAGATGTACGGAGTAGATTTGTATTGTATTTTTTTTAAAGTGAAATCTTTTGGCGCGTTGGACATTTTTGACATGCGAAAAACAATTGAACTCGCGACACTGTTACCGTTACCGACACCTCATTAAAAGTGTTTCCTGCACAATAAAATTGTTCACATTTTCACTTCTGTCGGTGTTTAATCGTTAAACAATTTCATTTATTAATTGCACTGAACTGTACTTGTATTATTAAGATTGTAAAGATGATTATAAAAATGTGGAATTTAGTGATATTTTTATTTGTGACATCCAGCGACCTTGGCCAGACATTACATATTTTTGAAAAACTGGCCAAGTGCGTGTCGGACCACGCACAATGAAGGGTTCCGTAGTTGAGATGAATTTATCCCAAACACCAACTTAACAACGTAAATTGAAAAACATGTTCTCCCATACATTCCAACTGCAAATGTAAGTTTGTACGCACAATATTGAGAGATTTACCATATTGTTTTAAGACTATAGGCTTCTTATAGGTTTTCCTGTAATCTAAGAGTAAAAAGCCATACTTACTATGTATTTTTTTTTAAATTTTATGTATGTAGTTTCGGAGATAGGGGGGTAAATTTTCATCGATTTTTTTAAATATCTTTAAAAGTATTTATTTTAAATTTAAATAAAAAACATTTTTAAGATCCTCACAACAAATCCTTTCATTCGATATGTCACACGATAAATTTTTTTTTTCTTATTTGCCCCGAAAGTGACCCCCATATTCAAAATTCTATTATTTACGTTACACGTCCGTGTTTGGGTCACAGAAATACATGTGTGTACCAAATTTGAACTTAATCGGTCTATTAGATTTGGAGCAAATTGGCTGTGACAGACGCACAGACAGACACACGAGTGATCCTATAAGGGTTCCGTTTTTTTCCTTTTGAGACGGAACCCTAAAAACAACAGGCATACTTACATTTTGTGTACAACACATAAAACAACTGTTAAAGTAAATAAACATATTATACACAACAACATAACGCTAATAAAGTAATAAGTATACTAACAAAACATTAAAAAAACTAACCAACTAAACTTTCACGTTCATTTTATAAATTATTTTAGTGTTCAATGCGACTCCATGGTACCTCCTGTAGTAAAATTGGAAGAAACAAAGACAAAACGATGTAACTCGCAAGGCAATAACTGGAAAAAGTACTTTTTTTGTTGCGGCTTAAGGTTGATTTCACACTAAATGTTATTTTAAGTAACAGGAGTAATAATATTACTTTGCTCGTTTTTTGTGACGAGTGATCGTAAGTATAACATAATAAATAATAAAATAATAATAAATAAACTTTTATTGAAACAAAAAAACTCAGTTTACAGAAACTCTGTGTTCGATAACAACTGCATTAGTATAATACTGTGTCGCAGTCATTAACGCCCACCTCCAAAAAGTTCGAGACAAATTCAAAACTAAAACAAATCAAATAAAAAATAAGAAATAAAATAAGAAAAATAAAAAAAAAATCAGAACTTAAAATTAAAACTGAACAAAATTTCACCGTATTTTATGTGAGATTGTGTGTTTGTATGGAAGGATTGTGTAGTTTTGAGCGTGGAGTGTTTATATGTGTGTGTTTGTGTGTGTGGGAGAGAGGTGTAGTTTGTGCCGGGGGTGTGTGTTTGCGCGTGTTATACATATAAAGGGCAATTAGAGAATGAGTTTAAGTTTTTACATATGTTTCCAATTCTTCATAAGTAAGTGTATTAAGCCATTCATCCGTGACTCGTCGACATTCTCGCAAGGTCAGTGGATATATATTGAGCTGTTTATTTACTCGGTTATACAAAGTGGAGCCAAGAAAGTGATATTGCCGCCGAACAACTTGAACTCTGGCAGATTCCACCTGGCAGACTCTGCCAGATCTGCGCTTTTGGGTACCGACAACAGGATCGAAAGGAAGGGCTAAGTGTTTACGCTGCACAACAGCAAGAAGAAATGTGTGTCTGACTGTTGGTAAGTCGCAAAGAGCGTACAGTTCAGTAGTTGGAAATCGAACTGGTTTGTGAGTCATGACCTTTAACACTGCCCTCTGTGCCCTTTCCAGTCGGAGCATTAAGCACTTCCCAGCCCCACCCCAAGCTGCAATACAATATTTTATAATGGAATGTGCCAGAGCGAAGTATACTGTTCGTAGTATCCCAAAATCAGCAGATGTTCGCAGGTTTTTAAAAACAAATATTAATTTTCTGACCCTGGAAATCAGAGCCTCAATTTGCTCCTTCCATGTCAGCGTACTATCTATTATTACACCCAAGTATTTAATACTATGGGTGCGTGCAATCTGAGCACAATCGGTGCAATCAGTTGATATTAACCCGCATTTATGCGCCGTCAGAGTATAGGGAGAAAGAGGTTGAGAGATTCTACTTGGAGCAAATGTAATGAATTTGGTTTTTTCTACATTAAGGGTTAGCAGGTTTTCATTCAGCCATTTCATTGCACCAAGCAGAGCGGATTCAGCATATGAGCTGGTTTCCAACCAATCCTTACCATGAATGAGCATGACGGTATCATCCGCGTAGGTGATAATTTTAGCGTTGGTTAGAACCAGATTACATAGGTCATTTATGTAAATAAGAAACAGGGTAGGTCCAAGGACACTACCCTGCGGGACTCCGTAGGTTAAAAATTGCTGTTTGCTAACGTGATTTCCTATCCTTACGGTTTGAGAACGCTCACTCAGGTAACTCCCAAAAATGTTTAGACACACTCCCCTAACACCAATCCGCTCCAACTTTTCAAGCAAGAGGGGAACAGAGACTGTGTCAAAAGCTTTAGAAAGGTCTAGGAAAATTGCTATTGTTTTGAGTTTATTGTTTATATTTTTTGCTATAGTTCCAGTTACTTCTAAAACTGCATCTTCTGTACTTCTACCCGATCGAAAACCGTATTGGTTCGCTGAAATTATGTTCTGTGAGTTAAGGTAATTAAGTAGTCGACTGTTAATAATTTTTTCTAAAACTTTGGACAAAATTGTAAGAACAGAGATAGGTCTATAGTTATTGACACTGCCCCTGTCCCCACTCTTGTAGATGGGATGTACAAGTGCTCTTTTAAAGACAGCCGGGAATACTCCTGATGTGAGTACAAGGTTAAATATGTGCGAAATAATAGGGATTAAGGTGTCGCGGGCAGCCCTGATCAAGGCAGCTGAAATGCCATCCCAACCCACGGCACAATTGACCTTGAGGCCGAGGATGATGCGTTCAATCTCTTCACTGTCTGTCGAGAGAATGGCCATGGAGTTGGGACAGGCATTGTCGTCAGAGAAGCGTGTACAGTGAGCATTCGTTATTTTTGACGCGAGGGTCTTTCCCACATTCGCAAAGAAGTCATTTACATTATCCACTGAATCCGAAGGATCGGGAGTAACGGATAAAAGTTCAGTAGCGGAAGATTTGTTGTTTTGAAGATTAGAGATTGATTTAATAAGATTCCATGTAGCCTTAGGATTCCTACGATGTCTCTCAAACTCAGTTCGTTCATATTCCCGTTTGATTTTTTTAAGTAAATTATTGCAGAAGTTTCTGTACCGCTTGAATGTCACTTGTAGTATACTATTATTAGAGTCTCGTTTTGATTTAAGGCAAAGATTATCCCTGTTTCGTATGCACCTCAAAAGCCCCGGTGTGATCCAGGGTTTTGTAATCCTTTTTTTACTTGGGATAGTGTGAGTAACAGAGTTGTTATTGACCACGGTAGAAACAATATTAACAAATTCAGTAGCAGCCGTAGTTGCATCATCACAATTCATCACCGAAGAAAAGTCTACAGTTTTTATGATTGCAACGCAAGCATCCACGTCCACTCGGCGCGATGATGAAGGGGTTTTAGTTACATCAAATGTTAATTTGCAAAACACAATCACTGGAGCATGGTCTGTTATAGTAGAATCAAGGACTAAGGTTATAGCAGGTTTATTTGATTTGACAACTACGTGGTCTAGACAAGCGCTGTTACGAGTGGGAAACAAATGTGCAGGAAGCATTGCATGGGATGCTACTGTGTTTAGATATGTGTCAGAATTTAAATCATTAGTATTTTGGGAGATATTTATATTGATATCGCCAATTAAAACAATAGTCTTATACGTCATTAATGAGTGCAGAGTTACATCTAGACATTCAATAAAGTTCTTAGTATTACGGAACGACGGAGATCGGTATATTGCCAAAAGTGCCAGTTCTGTGCCGAATTTTAAAATCAAGCAATTCGCATCCATAAATATTGGTATTTCGACAGTAACTCGTAGGTTTTGCCTAACATACACAACAATACCGTCGTTTTGGTTCGCGTGATCAGACTGGAATACTTCGAATCCCGGTAAAGTAGGAAGGTGAGGGCATTTACGTAACCAACACTCCGATAAACAATAGCATCAAAATGCACCTTAATTCTGTTTAGTAGTATTAGTAGATTATTAAAATTAGTACTATTACCTATACTTCTAATATTCAAGTGAAATATATTGAGACCGTTTACAACATTATAAGTATTACATTGTTCTGGAGAACACTGATAGGATGAGGAGATTGATAGTTGTTCTAGTTCGTGTGTAATTTCAGTATTTTCATTCATTTTGTAATTTTATTGGGTAACAAATCAGCCGCAGCAACAATCCAGTGTGGGCTTGAGGCAAGCCTACATATTCGGTACGGGTAGCACGTTAGTTTTAAGTTTAGATTATAATGGGAGGTGAAAAAGGTTGCACGATATGACCTGGTGTGGGTGAGTGCGAAAGAGATGAGATGAGAGAGTTCAAATATGATAATGATGCGCATATGTTTGTATATGTGATTGTAAGTGTGAGAGTAAGTGTGGTATGGTGTGTCAACATAATTTGTGTAAAACTTTTGTTTGGTTTGCATGGGTAGGGCAATCTGTATACAGAGCAATAACAACTTAGAGATTTGCATGCGATTCACATTGTGATAACAAGGTTTACAAGTGATACTTAGGTACATGTTTTTTATAGGATTTAGTATGATTAGCTGGTTGGTATGATTACAACATATTATTAATATTTTGATGATTTGTGACTTTATTACTAGGTGCCATGGTTGTGATTAGGTTGAACTTAAAACTGTTTTAAAACTTTTATGTCAGTTCGTTAGTAAACAAATGAAGATGTATAAGTATATATTCACGAAGACAGTTTTTAGCTTTGATTTTGTACGTGACCCGTTATCTAGTTGGTATTGTTGATCGAACTTTAATCTACATAAAAAATGAAAAGTCCTCACGGTTCGCCAAACATTAATTCTCAACATTATATCAACACACAAAACTCCTTTTTAACCGACTTCAAAAAAAAGGAGGAGGTTCTCAATTCGTCGGGATATTTTTTTTATTTTTTATTTATGTTCCCCGATTACTCGAAGACCGCTAGACCGATTCGAAATTCGGGTATACTTTCAAGTTGGTCCCATTGTCATTTGGTCACGATCTGATGATGGGATCTTGGAGAAATCGAGGGAAATCTTCAAATATTATAGGCACATCTATAGCGATTTGGGTATTTTTGATAAGCAGTTGACATAAGGCTATTGTAACTTAGATAAATTACCAACCAAATCACTAAAAAGTGAAAAAATATAACTTTTTTACAAAAAATACAATCGACTTCCAAACTACAAAGTGAAAAATAACTTTAATTTCGGAAGTCGGTGTCTTTGGATCAGTATTTTAGATTAGTTTTTTAAAAAGTTTTTTTTATGCAAACACAATCCTCACTTAGGCGAAAGAACGAAATTTGCAAAGTACCCTTCTTCACACGTTGTGCTTTTACTAAACATTTATTTTACTACCTTGGCCCATTTTTATATAACAGAATAAACAAAACCATCCCTGTACATCAATCCTCTTACGAAATGTGTAAGAGACGGATAACACGCTTTCTAACCAGCTTAAACTACGACGACACTGAACATCTGCTTACCTCACAATCGTAGTGAGTTCTCTAACACTCCGTATCTAAACTCAACCTCTTTCCCTTCCGTTTACACATTTATACACACCACACCTATATCACAAAACAGATACACGCCACTCCTACATCACAAACACACGCACACCACACCGACATCACAGAACACACACATTCTAACACTTCACACACTTAGTAAGTAAATATAAGTTAACATACGTTTGCACCTTACAGTCAAAGATTGTGTTCCTTCTATTGGAACTTGGGCTGGCGATCCTTAATACAGGTTACCATGTAACCTAGCTAGGACGCCAGATTCAATTCTGTCTGTGTTGTTACTCTTTTACTGATTATCCGTAAATTGTAAAATTATATTATAGTAACAGACTGTACCACACTTTTTAAAATAAATAAAAATATATTAAAAACTGTAACCATTATTTGTTTATAGCTGTAAGTTTTCCTAATAAAATAAATAACCGTGTGGAGTCTCAGTCAGGACCGTAATTGTGTAAAAAGTCAGTCACCGTTTCCATTGGCGGTGCCCTTGTCGCTCTGCCCGTTGTGCGTGGGCGGCGCCGCCGGGTCGTGCGGCGGCGCGGCCGCACAGCGCGCCGCCCACACGCCCGCCTCCAGCGCCACGCCCGCGCCCGCGCTGTTGCCGGCCGCGATGTCGAACTGCACACAGAGCACGGTTAGCGGCACGGTTAGCGGACACAGTACGGCACCCGCCGCCAGACGGCATACGCCGCATACGCACCACGTCGGGCGGGTCGCGCGAGCCGCGCGTGCGCAGGCGCAGCTGCAGCGGGCTCACGTACTCGCCGGCCGGCACGCTGCGCGCCTCCACGCACACCACCAGCCCGCCGCCCGTTATGTTTGCTTTGATTCTGCGAAATATTGTCTTTTACTTAAAAGCGAGCATTCTGAAAGTGAGCAACGTCGAAAATAGCTGTCAAATATTTCACTATTTTATTAATATGCCACCATTACTGTATGGAAGTATGAAATATCGCTAACTAGTGGATTAGAATATTGATTATGAAATGCAATAATTATGCCCGTTTTCACCAGCACTCAGTGACACCAGAAAAAGTATTTAGAAACTGTCCAAATACCCTTTTTACACCAAAAACGGTTACAATATCAAATTCAGTGTTATAATTGTAATTCATTATTAATATTCTAGGTCACCAGTTAGCGATATTTCATATATTCATACAGTAATATTGCCAAATTAATCAAAAAAGGTTAATATTTGACAACCATTTGCGACGTTGTCAACTTTTAGAATGAACGCTCGTAATAAAAATCTTAAATTTATTAACTGACAGTCAAAGCACAGCCTTAAACAGCTGGGTCTAGAAGCATGAAATTCAGTCGCGAATCTCATTTAGCATACAATCTGATACTGAACCACAATATTATTTTTAAAATTAATTTTGCGGCCTTCCCTGGCGCTTTCGGCTTAACAAGGGCTTTTTTCTGGATTAATAAGTAGGTAAAGTGAATAACAACTAGCTTCAACTTTCTGACTAACTGACCGACTCTTGACAATTCAAATTCATCAAAAAACATGTGCAGACTGAAAAACATATTCGTAGCTTTTTTATGAGTTCGGGACTGGTAGGAATAGAATTATTTTCACTAATTTGCATGAAGCTCATAATAGAAAAGTAGATCAAAATAGGAATTTAATGAAACGGTTTATTGACACTGTTATTTTGATAGGTAAATAAGAAATAACTCTTCGCGGCCACGATCAAAGTCCAAAGTGACGTTACATTATTTTATTTTGGTTGGTGTAGGACTATTGCAGGATATGAAAACAAAGCTATTGGACTATGGGTTTGGTTGGCTTATTTATTTATTTTAAATATAACGGCCGAAGCCAGTTACACTACTTACGCATAATATAATTTATTTAACACATTCGTGCATTCTTCTCTTAAAAATTCAAACATTCAGACAGTATCATCTTCCATGCATTTGCAAACATATCAAGATCTATGTTTGAGTTCAGGAGAGCGTTAATAGTGGCTAATGTCCGAGGAATAGGTGACTGGGAGTGTGCAACAGTACGGCAAGTTGGAACAGCTAGTAAGCGGTGTTTTCTACCACGACAGTAATTGTCTGGGACAAATAGATTGCAGATTTCATTATGCAGATCAGGAACATCTATAATCCCCCTAAGAAGTTTAAACATTACAGTCATCTGATCGCGCGACCGTCTTACTTCTAGAGAGTTATAGCTTAAGCAACCCAACAGGAATTTTGTGGGATACAAGAGAGGGTAAAACCCGTAAGTGCTTGTTGTAGCGTTGTGAACGGTCTCACTACAATTAGTCGAGTGATTCTCAATTAGTAAGTAACTAACCACATCACTACAAACGTGGCACTACACTAATTAACTAAGGACACTGTCATTTCGACTGCCGCTTGCCTTCCTGAAGGAAGTGACCCTCAGGACTGTGTGCCTCGACCTAGGGTGACTTCCACATTAGTGGTATTGTTACTTACGCTACCGGCGATATACATATTAGAAATTAGTATCTTCGTCAAAAACAATGCCAACCTTTTTGAAAAAATTACAAGGGTACGAAATGTTCCAATTCGTAGTCAGTACAAAAATTCTTTGAATAATTATAAATGTAAAACTGCATTAGTAAGAAAAAGTGTCCTGGGTATGGCTCCACGCATTTATAATAAAATTCCAGACGCCATAAAAGAATTAAATTTTGCACGCTGACGAAGGCCTACCTACCTGCGGCCTACCGCGACGAGTCTGTGCTGACAGGCGACCTCTACGTGACCAGCAGCCTACGAGGGCCGTCCGACTACTACGGAGCCTGTGCTGAGCAGGCCCCCACACCTACCATGTGCTACCAAGGACGGTACCCTTCCTTTCTATCCTAAGTGTGCGAGTGCTCAGACTCAGTGTCAGGACCTAACCCACGACCTAGCCGTGTACTTTCTACCTACTACTGTATCTAAATTATATAAGTTAACCTATCCAGCTGTTTTATTACCTACAACTACTACCTAACCGTTAACGGCCTGCGCAGCGTACCCTGCGCAGCCCTACAGCCCTAGCCGTTACATTATAAAGGCAAAAGTTAATTGGTGGTGGTGGTGGTGGTGGCGGCTTAAGTCGACTGGTGACCTGGAATGGATAAAATGGCAGGGGGTGACTTGCACACTCAATAATGGGCCCCCGAAAACTATCGCTAGCACATAGTAATGTAGCGACAAGAGGGCAACATGTCCTGTGGTGCTTGAGGAGTGGAGAGATATTTCACGGCTCCCGGAAGATGGTCAAGATCCCTACGATCACTTACTGGAATACATTGTATAAATGGACATTCAATAATAATCTGTTCCATCTAGTTGACACTAACAATTATGTTGGTAATAATTTGTATTTGACAAGAGATAGATATAATATTGTTATGTACTATCTTTCTAACTATTGCAAAGGACAGATAGCTGTGTCGCTATCATATTTTTTTTCTATTTAAAAATATACAGGGTGTGATAGGGAAGGAATTAGAATTGGAGCTGTTCATGAACTGTAGTAATATTGATATCCTATGTTTGACTGAACACTGGTTGAAAGTCCACCAGTTCATGTTCAGCTTTAACAACCACCGGGTTGCCAGCTCATTCAGCAGAGTTAGTATGATACGTGGTGGCTCTCTAATAATTGTTCGTAACAATATGAAATTTAAAGAACGTAAGGATATTGAGCGTGATTGGATAGTGAGCCTCTCTGTTGAGCGAGTTATTGAAATAGTTTGCATTGAGCTTGAGCAGTTCATTGTAATGAGCGTGTACAGGCCCCCATGTGCTTCATATGATATTTTTGAAAAATATATGGAAGAAGTATTATTAAAGACTTGTAACAGTAATAAAACAGTTTTAGTCTGTGGAGACTTCAACATTAATATACTGGAAAAATCTGCTGTAGTAAATAAATTTATAACTTTATTAAAGTCATATAATTTGTACAATACATTCTTTGAGCCGACTAGAATAACTGCCACTAGTGCTACCTGTATTGACAACATTTTTACAAACTTAAGACCTTCCAGCCATTTAATAAATGAGTTAGACTCTGATCACTGTGGCCAGTTTCCTGTCACTTTCCCTCAGAAAACAGTCAGAGCTCAAAAAAAACTTGTAAATTTTGTTCCTGTAAATAAAAGTCGCTTAGGACAATTTAAAAATAATTTAATGGAAAAACTACCGGGTTTGCCTTATCATAACGACCCGGATCAAGCTTACACTTTACTATTTAACCTCATCAATTGTGAGTTTAGTAAGATTTTCACCTCAAAAACATTGTCTGTTTATGACCGCGTTCTATTTAGTGATTGGGCAACTCCAGGTATTTACAAAAGTAGGCAGAGGTTATTTGAATTGTATCATGAAAAAACATGTAACCATGATGAAACTTTTAAAGAATTTGTTAGGAAATATTCAAAAACTTTTAAAAGAGCCTGTTCCTCAGCAAAAGCCATAATAACCATTAAAAATAAAATAAATCTTCTGGAAATAAAATTAAAACAACTTAGAATATAATTAATTCAGAAACGGGAAGAACGACAGTACGGAATCGTGACTTCCATCTAAAAATCAATGATGTAGATATTAAGGCAGACGTGGAGGTGGCAACTGAGTTTGAAAATTTCTTCACTAATATTCCCATTTTAACAACCAAAACTCTGTCATCGTCGTCCTCCACTTCTGCTTACTCAATACTTAAAGAATGTGTACCAGAATGTGACAAACTTTTTGAATTCGCAATTATTACTGCTAAAGACATTATAGAATCTTTTAAAAATCTTGATGTAAAAAAAACTGCTGACCTTTGGGGATTATCAGTACATACCGTGTCCTCAATAATTGATGTTATTTCACCCTTCGTTTTTAACTCTTGTATTGCATCTAGTGTATTTCCTGATCTGATGAAACTTAGCAAAGTGATTCCACTGTTCAAATCTGGCAGCACAACTGATCCCACAAATTTTCGGCCTATTTCGATATTACCTACATTGAGCAAAATCTTTGAAAAATTAATTTTAAAACAAATGTTAGGACATTTCAATGCACATAATTTACTTCATCTGAAACAGTTTGGTTTTACTAAGGGTCGTTCAACTACAGATGCGGGCGTGGAATTACTGAAGAACATATTCGAGGCCTGGGAGGAGTCGCAAGATGCTCTTGGCATTTTCTGCGACTTGTCCAAGGCCTTCGATTGCGTACATCATGATACACTCATCAGGAAACTGTACCACTATGGTATGAGGGACAAGGCTCTTGACCTTCTGACTTCTTATCAGAACAACAGAATTCAGAGGGTCGATGTTAATGGCAAGAGATCTGCAGGATCTGCGGTCACCATGGGCGTTCCGCAGGGTTCAATTCTTGGTCCTTTCTTGTTTTAAATTTATATAAACGACTTACCTTATCACATAAGGGATAATCACAAGATCATATTATTCGCAGATGATACTTCCCTCATTTTTAAAATCAAACGTCAGTTAGTCAACTTTGAACAAGTTAATGATGCACTCTCTAAAGTTGTGCATTGGTTTAATGTAAATAATCTTCTCCTGAACGAAAAAAAAGACTAAACTCATTAAATTTTCAATGCCAAATGTCAGGCAGCTATCTACCAATGTTCAGGTTAATGGAACAGAGTTGGACCCTGTTGATTCGACAGTTTTTCTTGGAATCACTATTGACGGTAAATTACAATGAGGCCCACACATAGAAAAATTGTCAGGAAGGCAAGTTCGGCCGCCTATGCTGTTAAAAAAATTAGACAGATAACTGACGTAGATACAGCCAGAATTGTTTATTTTAGTTATTTTCATAGTCTTATGTCATATGGGATTCTTCCCTGGGGAACCTGTGCGGACATTAATACTATCTTTGTTCTACAGAAAAGGGCTGTTCGAGCCATTTACAACCTAGGTCCAGGAGATTCCCTTAGAGAAAAATTCAAAGAAATAAATATTCTGACTGTAGCCTCACAATATATTTTTGAAAACCTATTGTATGTGCACAAAAATATATAAAATTTTAAGAAAATGTCCGATATTGATAGTTTAAATACCAGGAATAAACACAATCTTGCTGTACATCGCACACGTCTCCACAAAGTAGGCAACTCATTCATGGGTCAATGTATACGCTTTTACAACAAACTTCCCATTGACATTCGAAACTTACCCATTAAACGATTTAAAATCTGTATTAAAACCAAACTTTGTAAAAAAGGGTACTACTATACAATTTCAGATTATTTAGAAGATAAAAAAGCTTGGGATTTAAATGCTCGCTCTGCTAAGCCTTGTGATAAAACCATAAAACTAGACATTTTAATTATTATGTAAAATCAACATATACCAGTTTTATAAACACATTGACATTGTTGAAAATTATATTCAAAATGACATGATTACTTTGTAAAGTATTATATTATTTTAACTATTGTGAATGTGAGGACTATGTGGATATTGTTTTTATTTCTCTGCTAGTTTTAGTGATGGTCTGGCAGTTTGAGTAGTTTATGCGGCCTACCCAAATGTCCTTTCTTTGGTATTGTTCGTCGAGTTGAGCTCCTTAAGTTCTGAGTTGAGCTCCACGGTTACTGACAAATGCTTGCACTGACTGGACAGGTCCACTCAAATCTGTGTGGTTCTTTCCTCAAAAGACCTTTTCAGACACTTATCTACATGGTCCTCATATGGCCTGACCAAGATTATGTCTGGACTTTAAAAGAAACTGCGACCTCTGAGTTTGTTTCGGCCTTTCTTCTCAGAGAGTAGTCAGATAGGAAACGCCGAACTCATCTAGCTTATTTTTAATATTTTTTTTATATGACGTGTAAAAGTGATTTCGATATCCTATTTACAGAATAAACAATTTCATTTCATTTCATTTCAATACTTCCTTCCTCCGAGCACGTTTGCTCTTGCAAAATCTCCACTCAAGCCGGCCAATAAAGGCAAGTCAGAGGTGAGGAACAAGACTTCTCCCGGGAGATAGGGTCCGTAGGGTCGCTACTGCCCAACAGCTCGCCACATGCTGCCCTGCGGGTTTTTGTATCTCTCGTCGAAATAAAAAGTTCGTTCCATTGTTTAATTACACGACAGATATGAGTTTTCATAGTAATTTATTCGGCCGCTAAACACGACAGGATTGGATGTTCATAGTAACATTGTTGGCCGCCTGCTCGCATGTATTTAACCAGTACAGCATTTTCGATTTATCTCAAAGAAGGTTGTCAAAACAAGCAAAAAATCATAAACCCGACTGCGTTACAAGAAAACTTTAAAAAAGATGGAAACAAGATGACCTATTTCTGTCTCCAATCCCACTTATTACTATAAAATATCTCATGCAGTCAGAAGCATCTTCTTAAATTTAACAATAAAGACATTGCCTCCGACTGCTTGAGATTATTAAGTACTCGATAGAACAAGCAGTTTTTTTTTTTTTAACTTGAGTTTTGGCGCCGAACATCCGCCATTTTGGTTTTATTTATTTTTAATATACCCAGTGACACTCGCGCAATAAAGACGAATCTAACGACATTTCATTCACCAAAATCGGTTCAGCTGTTTAGTAGTTACGAGGGAACATAGAGACGGACATACATACATACAGGTCAAACGCATAACCCTCTTTTTTTAGCTTCGCCGCAGTCGGGTAAAAAAGGACGTTCTGCTTTTTCCCGAATTTTAATATTTTCCGGGAAACTTTACCAAATTTTTCTTCCCATAAAAACCTAATTCGGACTATAACAAACATCGAACTATTCAAAACAAAAAATAGCCAAATCGGTTCAATATTTCTCAAGTGATGCGCTTACCAACGAACAGCACTTCATTTTTAGGGTTCCGTACCAAAATGGTAAAAAGGAACCCTTATGGTGAGACTCAGTCTGTCTGTCCGTCTGTCTGTTACAGCTGGATATCTCAAGAACTACTAATGCTATCAACTTGAAATTTGGAATAGTTTTAAATGACGTTTGCCCAACTATTTTGCAAATAAAAAAGAAATTAAAATGTATTTTTTTTTTGCAACACGGACTGAACGACGGTCTTAAAAATTTGAAGTGGAGCTACTAGGGCATGTGGGGTATCATATGAAAGAGCGCCATTTGCACATTCTCAAACAGTTTTCTTTTTTTATGCCGCTTCATTTTCGACTCGTGATGAAAAATTAAAAAAAAAATACCGTTCCCCCACTTCATCTCCGAAGTTTGCATAGAGAAAAATCTTCTATGTGATAGAAGTTTATGTAAAGATTACAGGAAAAATAAAACGATGTCTCTAAATAGCACACTTTCTCAGAAATCATCAACAAAAATAACATTAGTTCCAATATCGGTCAAGAGATGGCGCTGACCTAAAACTGCAATATTCTACACCGCAGTGTGCAGTGTTAAAATTCTCTGACGAATATAGGCCTCGCCGATGAAAATTTAAAATGATACGGAACTCTCGGTGCGAGAGTCCGACTCGCCCTTGACCGGTTTTATTGGAACGAAGTTCTTTAACGCGGCTTGCGGTGGGTGTTGACTAGCAGAAATCGTCATGCGAAAAAGAGTTTGAACTTGTATGCTCCCTCCAGCCATGCGACTTTATTCTTTGGAATTTACAAAATAAAAGTGTGAATTTCGTTAAAATGTAAATCCAAGATGGCGGCTGTGAAAATTTAAAAAATATTCGTCATATGTCGTTTCCATGGTTTTCGAGGTCCTAAGGTCCACTCAAATCTGTGTGGTTCTTTCCTCAAAAGACGATTTCAGACACTAATTTACATGGTCCTCATAATCTTTGAGATGATGTTGACATGGAGAGGGAGCGCAGAGCATTGTCAGTTCGGGCGAACATGCTGGCCCGCAGGTTCGCTAGATGTACAGACGCGGTGAAAGTAACTTTATTCAAAGCGTATTGCACATCTCTGTACTCAGCGAGCCTGTGGTTCAGATATACCCAAAAGGCTTACAATTCTCTGCGCATCCAGTTTAATAATGCCTTCAGGGCGCTGTTACGTCTGCCGCGCTTCTGCAGTGCGTCAACAATGTTCGCTGAGTCACGCACAGACGGCTTTGATGCCACCTGGCGCAAAAAGACAGCCTCACTGCTAAGTAGATTGCGTGGAAGCAGTAACAGCATCCTGAATGTCATAGGCAATAAGTTAGACAGCCCACTGGTGTGGAGCCTCACCCAGAGGACTAAGTCTCTCTTAGTTATTAGGTACTAACATAGGTTATAAGTTCATACTAACAATATAAATGTAATGGATCAATGTTGTCTGAATAAATATATTATATATATATATATATATATATATGGCCTGACCAAGATTATGTCCGGACTTTAAAAGAGACTGCGACCTCTGAGTTTGTTTCTGCCTTTCTTCTCAGAGTAATCAGATAGGAAACGCCGAACTCATCTAGCTTATTTTTAATATTTTTTTAATATGACGTGTAAAGGTGATTCCGACATCCTATTTACAGAATAAACAATTTCATTTCATTTCGAGGGTGTTAAAGCCGATAGTGACGTTAAAATGTAAATCAAAGATGGCGCCTGCGAAAATTTTCAGAATTTTCATCATGTGTATCGTTTTCATAGTTTTCAAGGGTGCTAAAGTCGAAAGTGAAGTCAAAATGTAAATCCAAGATGGCGACTGCAAAAAATATTTTTGTTTTAAATCATACACAGAACAGGAACGAGGTCCCTCGGACCACACACGTTTTTTTTTAATACGATGTATACAACGTGTAACGGAAAGGGTATATCTATCCAAAAGGGGTGAAGAGTACATCTGGTATAGAATCTATATGCATAGTTTCAGCTCAAAATAAATTACTCAAATAATTCACACCAAATTTTTGGTTTCCTAAGTTTATTGAATTCAAATCATAACAAACGTGTCACCGCACTACGACGGTCATTAGCATTTCACGTCACTTGCTAATATTACGATACATATCTCTGCTATCTGTGCGCCTAGTACACGGTTTAGGTAGCCTGTCGCCGCGGTCGCCCTTTGTCGGCGCGAACTGACGGGATCAAACGAGCCGACAATGGCGGCAAGCGCGTGTGCGCAATCACACATTAGTACATTACACATACTTTATTAATTATTTATTTACTTAATCACGGTTTACACGTTAATATCGATCCAGAATTACAAATTTTGGTGTGTGATCTAAAAAAACTTACGTTAAAATTCAGAACAAGGTTTAGGTAGGTTATTGTTATCCCGAGTAAACAGTAAAATCTTAAGAGCCATGCTTAATTAAGTATTAACTCACATGTTTAAAGGTGGGGTTCGATGTGGTGACCTTGGTATTGTATGCACAAGGCCGCTCGCTTGTTCATGGACACCTGAACATTGCGCAGCATGTCTGGTGTTACTGTCCTGAAGGCGGCCTTGATCCGCAATTTCATTTCTTGCACTGTATCACACTACACTGCGTACACTACGTTTTTTATGTAGCCCCACAAAAAAAAATCTAGCGGCGTTAGGTCTGGGGATCGCGGTGGCCAAGCCACGCGCCTGCTACCGCGCCCGATCCACTGGTGTTGGCAACACCGAGTGAAGCTACTTTGGGCGTTGGCAGCGAAGTAGGAGGAAGGGAGGGACTGCTCCGGCATTATGGCTCGCAAGCCGTCAGACGCGTTCGATTGTGATTTGTTTTAAGAAATAATATAAGTTTGTTATAAAGTGCTACGTGTTTCATACCTCAATATAGATTAAGTTAACATCGGAAGTGTGCATAATTACTCTCGCGCCCCAAAAGTAAAGTAAAACTAAACAATGGGAAAAAGACGCTTAAGTAGGCGTAAACAAAGGACGAAGCGCGCTCGTAAGCCATCTAGGAGGAACAATACGAGTTCTAGCAGTAGCAAATGTAGCAGCACGAGTTCTAGCAGTAGCGGCTCAAGAACACCCCCACTGGCACCCCGCAAAAGGATACAGGTATCTAAGGCAAAAGATACCGGAACTGTGAGTACAATTTTGCATAATATGATACCGGATTTTGACCCCTTGAACGATAATATTACTTCTTGGTTAAACGTGATAGAATCATATGCATCAACATTTTCATGGACGGATAGTATGATACGCTATCAAGCACTAAATAAGCTCAAAGGATCTGCTAAAATCTGGTACGAGTCTTTATTGCGCAATGATTACATGTGGACAACTTGGCTGTGGAAGGATTGGAAGGAAAATCTTTCTAATACATTTAGAGTAAAGAGAAATATGTTTGACCTACTTAAGGAAATCGTCGACCGGAAACCTGTCGAAAATCAACCGCTATATGACTTCTTTTTTGAACAAAAACCTAAAATTGATAGTTTGTGTTTAAATTTTACTGAAAATGACGTAATCTCGATAATATTAGGGAATATCGGCGATATTAACATAACAGCATCCGTTGAGGCTAGCAACTTTAAATCATGCGATAGTTTAGCTGGATTTTTGCACAGCCGCGTTTACAAAACAAAAACCGTTAAACAAACGCTTAACCACAACAACACTCGTGAAAATGTTAAGGTTCCATGTCAATTTCAAAGTTCTGTGTCCCAAACATCAACGGCAAGTACCACAACCGGATCAACCGTGGATAATCAAACACTAAGTCAACGCAAACCCATAGTGTTATAATTGCGGCGGGAATCACAAACGATTTCAATGTACGGTAAAATGTGAATTTTGCGGTAAGAAAGGTTACTCGGAAACTTCATGTTTTAACAAAAAAATGCAAAAAGCGACAAACCTCAACAAACAAATAATCAGGAAACAAAATATGTACAACTTTCTAATTCAAAAGAGAAGTTCTGTAAGAAAATAGGCATTAACGGTTTTGTTCATGAAGCATTCATAGACACCGGAAGTAGCTGTTCAATATTGACATCTAATTTGGCAGAACAATGTAATCTCCAAAAAATTCCGTTGAATACCCCTATAACACTGCAGGGTTTTTCTAAAGACAATTTAAAAATCGTAACAGAGGTGGTGAAAGTAGGTATACAATTAGATTCCGTGAATATAGACGAGATTGAGATGTATATGTTATAGTCAAAGTCCGATACACAGTCTCTTCGCGGAAGGACTGGTTTATCCTAGGTTTGGCCAAAGCCATCAGGCAATCCCCGAAATACATTTCAATTTCGCCCTTTGCCTGAAGTATTTTTAGTCAAACCCAGGAGCTCCTAACTTTTCAGTCAAACGTCGAAAGTAAATTATTCTGTTTCGGTTTTGGCCTAGTCAATCCTAGAAGCGACTGCAAACCTCGGTCAAACGTTGATCTGAACATGTTTAAACAGGTTCATAATGTCTCTCGCGGTGTTCCGACCGATTGTTTTGTCATTTCATGTTCGTTCATTGAGCGTGCGGGCGTGTAATTGTGTAAAATTGAAGATGAGTGAATCAAACGGTGTTGTTGTTACTAAAAACGTGGATAAAGAAGCTTTAAAAGTAAAGTTTAAAGAGAAAATTTCTAATTTGAATAAAAATAAGTGTTCATTTCACATAAAAAACAAACAGTTGTATGAGCAGATTATCAGTGAGGTAGAATCCGCTAAAGTAGCTGAAAAGAAAACGTCTTTGCAGTATCGCCGTCTCAAACGCTACGACGTTCTTTGTTTTGGGGACGAAAAAAAATTGATTAAGTCATTGTCAGATACAAAAATATACAATACTACGTTACGGATGACGAGTTATTCGATGTGATTGAATGTGCTCATCAGGAATGTGGTCATGGTGGTAGAGATCTCACATTGAAAGCTTTAAATAAAAAGTATGCAAATGTCACAAAAGAGTGCGTAAACTATTACTTGGATTTATGTGAAACGTGTCACAAGAAAAAGAGTCAGCCTAAAAAGGGACTCGTCGTTAAACCGTTATTATTTAAAGAGACTCACGCACGGGGACAAGTGGATCTTGTAGACATGCAGACGTGTCCTGACCGTGATTACAAGTATATTTTAAACTACCAAGATCATTTGACAAAATTTGTGATTCTTCGTCCCCTACACACAAAAACAGCACAGGAAGTAGCGCACAATCTCCTTGATATATTTTGTACTATAGGTGCGCCTTCTGTGCTTCAATCAGACAACGGACGAGAATTCGCCAACCGTGTCGTAGAAGAGTTAAAAGTAATGTGGCCCGAATTGTCCATAGTGCATGGCAAACCACGTCATTCTCAAAGTCAGGGAAGCGTGGAGCGTGCAAATCAGCATGTACAGCAAATATTGTTCGCATGGATGGAAGATAATAAAACTAATCGTTGGAGTGAGGGCCTCCGATTCTGTCAACTGAAGAAAAATTGCGCATACCATCATGGCATAAAACAATCGCCATTTGAAGTGATGTTTGGTGAGTATATTAGGGCGCGTTCTGATGACCCGCGCCCGCTTCGCGCTCGCCCAGCGTATCAGCACCCGCGTTTAAGCCGCGTCTAAGCCCCTTTGTGTTGTATATAATTTGAGTCTTATGACACTTCAATTAGATCTCAAATTTGACTTTGACTTTGACTTCACCATGTCAGAAAAATGATTAATTTGCCACTTTAATTACCTAAGAAATTATTAAAACAATTAACATTAAAGTTAATGCCTCACCATGTCAGAAAAATGATTAATTTTCCATTTTAATTACTTAAGAAATTATTAAAACAATAAACATCAAAATTTTAAAAATGTTATTTTTTTATACCTAATCTTACAAACTAACCTCCGTATATTCCAAAGCATTTATTTATTTATTTTATACTTTATTGCACATCGTACAAAAGGCGGGCCTAATGCCACACGGCATTCTCTCAAAGCATCTCAAATATAAAAGTGAAAATCACGTAAGCTGACCAATCAGGTGTCAGAACTGGCAGAGTTAAGCGGTTCTTAAGACTTGAAAGCTGCTTAAATGATAAAATGCTTCCAAATATACGAAGATAAGACACTTCATACCTATATCGGAGTTTGACTCGTCAAACCCCGATTTAATAAAATTGTGTTTTGACGTTTGCCTGACCAAATTAGTCTCTCCCAGGTTTGACGAAAATTGTTTAGTCAAAGGCCGAAAATTTACATTTGTTTGGGCTTTGACTAAGTCATTCAGTCTGACCTGAGGATTGACCAGTCCAACCTAGGAGCGCCGGAGCTTCGGAGTTTGCCTATAACATATATACTTAATGAACTATCGGGGTGTGACGTACTGATAGGACGCAACGTGACAGAACGGTCTGATTTAATGTATTCGCGAATTGGTGAAACTTTAACGTTTCAAAACGTAAAACATTTTGAAGACTTCTGCAACGTTGTTGGTGAAATATCGTTAGAGTTTGATACAGATTCTCACCGCGATGAGTTGGTTAATCTATTCGGTAAATATCAGCAATGCATAGCTACGAATATAAACCAACTAGGGAAAGTAGAAGGTCATGAAATGGTCATAAACTTACACGACAAAAAACCTGTGCAATGTAGACCATACAGGACTTCACATTCGGATAGGCAAATTGTAAGAAGTATGGTAAACGAACTCTTAGAGAATGGTATAATCCGTGAAAGTAAATCCGAGTATGCGAGTCCAGCTCTGCTTGTGAACAAAAAGAACGGTGAGAAACGATTGTGCATTGATTACCGTGCATTGAATAAAGCTACAACGAAAGATAAATATCCGATGCCACGCATCGAAGACTTGATAGATAGACTACAGGGCTGTAAATTTTTCACAAGTTTGGACCTTAAAAGTGGCTACTATCAAATTAAAATGGCAGAGGAATCTGTTTACAAGACAGCGTTTATAACTGAGGACGGACATTATGAATTTTTGCGACTTCCATTCGGTCTAGCCAATGCACCATCATGTTTTCAACAAATGATGGACAAGGTCATGGGGAACTTGAGGTTTGGTAAGATTGTTCTTTATTTAGATGACGTTTTGTTAATTAGTGAGACTGCCGAAGAAAATCTTCATCTTCTAGAGAAGGTACTGGTAATCTTTAAGGAAAATGGTCTTACGCTTAACCTAAAGAAGTGCCATTTCTTAAAGTCAGAAATAGAGTTCCTGGGCTATAGAGTAAACTCTGAGGGTTTGAAGCCATGTGACAGTAAAGTTAGGGCAGTTAAGGAATTCCCAGTCCCAAAAACAATTCACCAACTCCGACAGTTTCTTGGCCTGATCAGTTATTTTCGTAAATTTATCAAAAACTGTGCCATGCTCTCTAGCCCTCTTTCCAAATTACTGAAAAAGGACAGCCCTTGGGTTTGAATTCTGAACAAAATCGCGCCTTCACGGTATTGAAAGAGACGTTAAGTTCACATGATATTTTGACATTATTTGACCCTGCCAAGCAAAGCATACTTTATACTGACGCAAGCAGAGATGGAATTGCAGGCATTTTGATGCAGATCACGGATAATGGTGAAAAACCTATTCATTATTATAGCCGTCAAACTACCAAAGATGAAAAAAAATACCATTCTTTTGAGCTTGAACTGCTAACTATCGTACAGTCTTTGGAAAAGTTTAGACGCTATCTGTTAGGGGCTAATTTCCGTATAGTGACAGACTGCAGTGCGGTACGTTATGCGTTAACAAAAAAAGACATCATTCCCCGAATTTCGCGCTGGGTGCTTTCTACGCAAGAGTTCTCTTTCGATATCGCTCATAGAGAGGGCACTCGTATGCAGCATGTAGATGCTTTAAGTAGGAACCCGTTAACATCTGGAGAAAAATCTGAAGCGGAAATTGTCATGTCTATAACAGAAGCGGATTGGTTGCTCGCAGTTCAAATGCAGGATCCTCGGATAGTAGTTATTAGGCAGACCTTAGAGTCGGGCGAAGCAGACAAACATAGGGATGTATTCAACAAATACGAACTTCTTGGCAATAAAGTATATCGACGTACAAGTCACGGTCGTCGCTGGGTTGTCCCAAATAAGTGCATATGGCAAATTATCAAATGCAACCATGACGACCTCGGTCATTTCTCGGTCGATAAAACAGTCGAACGAATCTCTAGCCGATATTGGTTTTCTCGGATGCGACACATAATAAAAAAATATATAAAAAACTGTTTAAACTGCGTTTACTATAAAAACAAAGGCGGCCCAAGCGAAGGTGAACTTTACCCATTACCAAAATATGCACAACCATTCCACACGATTCATTTGGACCATCTGGGCCCCTTTGTTGAAACACAAAATAAGAACAAGTATTTGTTAGTCGCAGTGGATGCATTTACTAAATTTGTATTTATCTCGGCGGTACCTAATACCGATAGTAATAATGTAATAAGGGAACTTGAAGGTATAGCAAAGATATTCGGCAACCCTCGTAGGCTTGTTACGGATGCGGGTTCCGCGTTTACTTCAAAAAGGTTTAAAGAATTTTGCAACGGTAAAAATATTCGCCTGCATACAATTGCCACAGGTATGCCGCGCTCAAACGGCCAAGCCGAAAGATTTAATAAAACAATTCTGGAGGCCATGAAAACTATGGGTGCAGATTTGAATGAAGATTGTTGGGATAGCTGTATTACGCCATTACAACAGGCGATCAATAGTACGTATCACAAAACGATCAAAGCCGTCCCATGTGAGGTCATGTTCGGGTATAGACTACGTACCGATAGTGACAGCTTCGGGCCTGAATTTGAGCAGGACGACGAGCATAGTACAGATGTGACAAAGTTGCGTAAAAGAGCAGACGAAAATATTAAGAATAGTGCGCAGTATCAGAAGAAAAGATTCGACCGGTGCCGCACTAAAGCTAAACTTTATCATGCAGGAGACTTAGTCCTTATTAAAATACACAGCCAAACAAACGACGGACGAAGCAAAAAATTACTGCCTACCTTTAAAGGCCCATTCCAAATAACGAAATGCCTGGATAAAGATAGATATGAAGTCAAAGACATGCGCGGCAGTGAAAGAAGTAATAGATCGTATAATGGGGTGGCCGCTGCTGAGAACATTAAACCTTGGATTAAAATTGATAACTGGTGTGTGGAGTGATGCATCATTAGTAGGTGTAAATAAAAAACTTTTTACAAAAAAAAACTACCGACTTCCAAAAAAAACACTACAAAGTGAAAAATAACTTTAATTTCGGAAGTCGGTGTCTTGGGTTTTGTGTTTTCGTTTTTTGCCACCGACTTCCGAAATTAAAGTTATTTTTCACTTTGTAGTGTTTTTTTTGGAAGTCGGTAGTTTTTTTTTGTAAAAAGTTTTTATTTTTCACTTTTTAGTTGTGGTCCCTACCCCACACACATTCGAATACCACTACCTACTACCAGTGTCAGAAACTTATCATATCATCTACATACTAAGTGGGAAAAAAAATACGTATTTTGTAGCTAACTCAAAAACTACCCAAGCAAAGTTAATAAAATTTATATGGGACCAATTAGGGAGCATACCCTTTCAAACAAAAAAAGAATTTTCAAAATCGGTCCTCAAATGACGGAGAAATCGGTGGACATACATAAAAAAAAAAAAAAAAAAAAAAAAAAAAAAATATATGCGTCGAACATATAACCTCCTCCTTTTTGGAAGTCGGTTAAAAATAAAAGGCGTGTTGGAAAGGTAAAAAAAAAAATACATTTGACTTCACATAGGTAAAATTTTTAGTTCCTGACCAAGTTGATTACAATCAATTGAAACTGGACAAAAAAAAAAAAAAAATACATTTTACTTCACATAGGTAAAATTTTTAGTTCCTTTGTCTAAGCCTAAAGACAACTCTGTTTTGGAGTCCAGTACAATTTGAATTGGGAATAACTTACTGCAGAATAATTCACAAAGCCTCCTAAGACTAAAGGGTCTTTGTTTTGAGTTCTGTAATATGATTTTGAGTAAAAGAGCTATGGTAGATTCATGAATGGGATTACCAGTTGCAGAGTAGTGAGAGTTCCTAAGCCTAAAAGAACTGAAACGAAGTAAACCCTGCAATTGGGGTTCTATTAGTATTATGAATTTATGAATCATAACTGGCCGAAGCATTTTTGTTGTATTTAATAACGCATTAACATAAAGTGTGTGCTTTCAGATGGTTCAATAAGCAAAGTAAGACTGAGGGTGTAAGGCGTGCCTGAGGACATGCACGGCGCAGGAGGGCCGTGTTGGCAACACCGAGTGAAGCTACTTTGGGCGTTGGCAGTGAAGTAGGAGGAAGGGAGGGACTGCTCCGGCATTATGGCTCGCAAGCCGTCAGACGCGTTCGATTGTGATTTGTTTTAAGAAATAATATAAGTTTGTTATAAAGTGCTACGTGTTTCATACCTCAATATAGATTAAGTTAACACTGGGAGAAGCGAGCGTCCAAATAATGGCGTACGTCACGGGCATAGTGCGCCGGTGGACCACAACTAAAAAGTGAAAAATAAAAACTTTTTACAAAAAAAAACTACCGACTTCCAAAAAAAACACTACAAAGTGAAAAATAACTTTAATTTCGGAAGTCGGTGTCTTGGGTTTTGTGTTTTCGTTTTTTGCCACCGACTTCCGAAATTAAAGTTATTTTTCACTTTGTAGTGTTTTTTTTGGAAGTCGGTAGTTTTTTTTTGTAAAAAGTTTTTATTTTTCACTTTTTAGTTGTGGTCCCTACCCCACACACATTCGAATACCACTACCTACTACCAGTGTCAGAAACTTATCATATCATCTACATACTAAGTGGGAAAAAAAATACGTATTTTGTAGCTAACTCAAAAACTACCCAAGCAAAGTTAATAAAATTTATATGGGACCAATTAGGGAGCATACCCTTTCAAACAAAAAAAGAATTTTCAAAATCGGTCCTCAAATGACGGAGAAATCGGTGGACATACATAAAAAAAAAAAAAAAAAAAAAAAAAAAAAAATATATGCGTCGAACATATAACCTCCTCCTTTTTGGAAGTCGGTTAAAAATAAAAGGCGTGTTGGAAAGGTAAAAAAAAAAATACATTTGACTTCACATAGGTAAAATTTTTAGTTCCTGACCAAGTTGATTACAATCAATTGAAACTGGACAAAAAAAAAAAAAAATACATTTTACTTCACATAGGTAAAATTTTTAGTTCCTTTGTCTAAGCCTAAAGACAACTCTGTTTTGGAGTCCAGTACAATTTGAATTGGGAATAACTTACTGCAGAATAATTCACAAAGCCTCCTAAGACTAAAGGGTCTTTGTTTTGAGTTCTGTAATATGATTTTGAGTAAAAGAGCTATGGTAGATTCATGAATGGGATTACCAGTTGCAGAGTAGTGAGAGTTCCTAAGCCTAAAAGAACTGAAACGAAGTAAACCCTGCAATTGGGGTTCTATTAGTATTATGAATTTATGAATCATAACTGGCCGAAGCATTTTTGTTGTATTTAATAACGCATTAACATAAAGTGTGTGCTTTCAGATGGTTCAATAAGCAAAGTAAGACTGAGGGTGTAAGGCGTGCCTGAGGACATGCACGGCGCAGGAGGGCCGTGTTGGCAACACCGAGTGAAGCTACTTTGGGCGTTGGCAGTGAAGTAGGAGGAAGGGAGGGACTGCTCCGGCATTATGGCTCGCAAGCCGTCAGACGCGTTCGATTGTGATTTGTTTTAAGAAATAATATAAGTTTGTTATAAAGTGCTACGTGTTTCATACCTCAATATAGATTAAGTTAACACTGGGAGAAGCGAGCGTCCAAATAATGGCGTACGTCACGGGCATAGTGCGCCGGTGCACCGTCGTGTTGGAATGTCATATTATTATCCATAACAAGATTCACGTAACTTAATACGGGTAGCACTGTGAGGACATCGTCTAATTCATTCCTCAAGAAGTTTAAATAGTTTTGGCCGTTTAAACTTTGCGGCAAGAAAACTGGTCCTACGACGACATCTCCGATGATACCAGCCCACACGTTCAGTCGCCATTGGTGTTGAAAGGACGACTCTGTCGAAGCATGCGGATTCGTGTGCGACCAAACATGTTCATTATGGATATTACTTATGCCTGCTCTCGTGAATGATGCTTCATCGGTCCACAGCACTTTTAAATTAAAATCTGGTGAAGCTTCTATCTGGCTCAGGTACCACTCGCAAAAAGTCACGCGAGGCAAAAAGTCACGCGAGGCAAAAAGTCACGCGAGGCAAAAAGTCTGCTGGTGTCAGCTCCTGGGTGCGACGGAAGTGGTATGGGTGCTGGCCGTCATTGTTCAGCACTCGCCATACTTGCATGTGGTTTGAGGCACCCAGCGCTAATGCAGCTCGACGTGTGCTAGTACGTGGATTAGTCTGGAAATGCTCCAGTACAGCTTCTTCAAATTCTGGATCGCTTATGCTCGGGCGACCCTCCGAAGCAGATGCGTGGAAGGAACCAGTTTGGTGCAGACGATGTACCATCCGACTGAAGCAGGACAACGAAGGCAGCTGCCGACGCTCAGCATCTGGTCTGCCCTGAATAAATCGCTGACGATACAGCTCTCGAGCAGCTCGCAGATTACCATGTTCTGCTCCGACACACAACATCATCTCATAATATTCGCTATTACTTAACGACATTTTTAACAATTACGAAACACAAACACTGAAACAGATGGAGAGCGACTGAAGCACACGTCACAAGTGATAGTCTACGACTCTACGACTGACGATGACGCGACCGCCGAACGGTAGGGAAAAAATAAAACTTCTACTTTTTTACTATCCTAGTAATAGGGTACCTAGCATTGTAGTTAGCCCAACTATTGTAAAATACTATTTTAAAATTATTAACAATAATTTGAAAAAAAATTGTATTTTATTATTATAATTAATTGATTACCTAATAAAAATTTAAAGAAACATGTACAATAGTTATCAGTGAATAATTTCAATTCATCCTGAAAACTCCGATCAATTTAATACCTAGGTACCTACATCGCCAAGGTAGGTAGGTACCAGTTAATTACGTAATACGTAGGTAAGTCAGAATCTGAAGCCAAGAGCTGAGTTGGCAAAGTAAACCGATAAGATCACTTGTGGACTGTGGTGGTGGTACCTACTCTACCTACCTACATAAATCCTTAGAATTCATTTGTAAGTATTGATTAACCAAGATTGCGATGAATAAGTTGAGTATTGTTTCAATTAAATTTATTTATTTATTGAACTAGGTTGCCGGAGATCAAAATTAAAAGATAATAATAATAAATATTTTTGGGACCGTAACCCTGGTGTATTTACTCTAAATATCATTGTGTGTGTAACTTTGACTAGTTTAGGGTTCAGTTATTATTGTGCGCAAACGCTGTCCGAACAACTCTCGTTACTCATGAGGTCCTAGTACTTTTTAACTAGTTTTAGCAATTATTTCCATAGTTACAGTATTTTCACATTTTGGCAGTTTGGCCTGAGTGAAGTTCGGCCTCCAACTGACACCAAGTGATTACTACGATGCCGATAGTTTTGTGATAACGTCACTCCGGCCAAGTTAGATTGCGCGTACTGTAGATTCATTTTTTTACGGTTTAATTTTTATTGTGATTAAACATAAATAAAGACTGAAACCAAAACTGTCTCATTCAAAATGGGCGTCGAGACGCCGATTAAATGTATTTTTTTTCATTGTAGTGTTGTTAGTTGTTACCTAGCGGTGTGCGTGTTAGTAATTTTGGCAAAAACCTAGGTACTAAAATAATATTGCAATCTTATTTAAATTAAAAGCGGAACCCACTGGCATTTAATTTGTACCAGGAGACACATAAGTTGCATAGAGGAAAGTTTTTAGGGTTCATTTTGAAATAAGGTATGCAACAAAATAATTTTTCTCTTAATTAGTATTAAATAACATTTCCAATTTCGCAGTATTTAGCTTTTAATTTCAAGTAGGTAGGTATGTACTATGCTAATCAAAAATTCATAATAAAGAAGTTGGTTGTCTGTAAAGTCGGTTTACGGACGATAATTTTACGTGATAACGTCACAAGCCGAACGCTTAGGCCGATCGTGCCTGTCTATCGCTTGTTCCGCGCTCTCGCTTGCACGCTCGGCTCAGGCGGAACGTGACACTTTTTCGTGTGTGCAGCCAGCGTTCATCGATTCTAAGACCTTATCACGTCAAAAAGGATAACGTTAAAAGAAATTCACAGGAATATTTTTGTTATTACCTACTATGACGTAAACAAATGTTGGGAGAAAATTACTATGTACCTACATAATTATCAGGCACCTACATTTACACGTCCATCAAAAGTCGTGAGCTAGGTAAACTTTCTTACACACAATCCTAGATTTTTTAAAGTCTAGTTTAAACTGAAAACGGAACCCTTTAGCATTATTAATTAATGTACCAGGACACACATAAGTTGCGTAGGAAAGTTATTTAGGGTTCATTTTGATTTTGATATTATGTTACAAAACCTTTTTTCTGTTCTAAATTCCAATCTAATGTACAAAGTATTAACCTTGACAATTAATATCTGGGACAGTATGTAGGCTAATGTAGGTATGGCAAATAACTTAAAAAAATATTACGTAAGGTAATTTACAGGAATAATGTCATTAGGTAGTTACTATGTTGTTCCCAAATTTTGTGGTAGAGAATTACAATGTAGATAATTGTTACGTTTACTCTTTTACACATTAAATACCTACTCCGTTATGTTTGTTATCAGATTGTTTTACGTAGGTAATTAAGTTTCCCAGTCCGTACCCCCTCATTACCTAAGTTTCAAAAACATTTTCAATCTGCAAATGAATGTTTGTATTTTAGCTTGTCACAAACATAATCATAGTTTTTGTAAAAGTCGGTAATATTATTTTGCAAAGCAAAAATAAACATCCGGAACCCAATTATCCAAAAATACCAGGAGCAAGCTGGAGGTTTGTTTTCACTTATGAATAGTTCACTGACACTGACCAGCTGACTTGGTGCTAGTGATGTGTTAGTTTCAGTTTGAAATGTTTGGTTTTTTGGTTTCATGTATTGGAAATTCTCATATGTTCCTAACATGAAGATATAGAATTAAAAAACCCTTGTCGTATAGTCTGATATCATCCAAAGAAGCCGTGCACTCGATATGTATATACCCTTTCCGTTACACGTTGTATAGGTTGATAGACCGCATCATAGTGTGGCTCGATGATGGTGCGGTGCGTACCTGATGTAGGCGGTGAGCGGATGCGGCGCGTGCGCGGCGTGCGTGGGTGGCGGCGGCTCGATGCGCAGGCGCACGAGCGGGCGCGTGCTGCGCGGCGGCACGGCCCACACGCCGCGGGGCGCCGACTCGCCGCCGCCCGGCAGCACCAGCCCCAGCCACGCGCCCGACGAGTACACCTCGCTCACCTGATACAAACAGACAATACTAGATTATTTACTAAGGGGATAAAGCAGTGTCTTAACTCTAAGTCAGGGGCGCTATATTGAATCCCGAACTCAACGAAAGATTATAGCGCAGTGAAATTCAAGCTAGCCCAAGACGAAGACACTTTTACTGCGAGGTAATAAAAAACAATTCGAATCTTGAATTAGTGGTCCGTGAAACTGTTTAAGGACGCGTTTACAAAATTGATAGGTAAAGAATCGAGCTACTACATTGACACAGGTCACACATACAAGTGTAAGCACGGTAAATTGCGGGAATAGTAGTCAAGTGAACAAATTTTGATATTTGAAAGTTTATTTTTTATTTGTTTACATGAGAACCTACAAAAAACATTCCGTATTGCTGTTTATATTATATTTGGGCTCGTTTTGTAAGTTATGATGAGACCTTACCTCCGGACCTGATGGAGTGATCTGAAGGTGTACTTCGGTGACTGCTACTGGATCTCATAGACTACTAGAACTAGGTGTGCCGAGTTTGGGCTCGTTTTGTTAGTTATGATGAGACCTTACCTCCGGACCTGATAGAGTGACCTGAAGGTGTACTTCGGTGACTGCTACTGGATCTCATAGACTACTAGAACTAGGTGTGCCGAGTTTGGGCTCGTTTTGTTAGTTATGATGAGACCTTACCTCCGGACCTGATGGAGTGATCTGAAGGTGTACTTCGGTGACTGCTACTGGATCTCCTAGACTACTAGAACTAGGTCTGCCGAGTTTGGGCTCGTTTTGTTAGTTATGATGAGACCTTACCTCCGGACCTGGTGGAGTGACCTGAAGGTGTACTTCGGTGACTGCTACTGGATCTCATAGACTACTAGAACTAGGTGTGCCGAGTTTGGGCTCGTTTTGTTAGTTATGATGAGACCTTACCTCCGGACCTGATAGAGTGACCTGAAGGTGTACTTCGGTGACTGCTAGTGGAACTCCCCGACGATTAGAACTAGGTGTGCCGAGTTTGGGCTCGTTTTGTTAGTTATGATGAGACCTTACCTCCGGACTTGATGGAGTGACCTGAAGGTGTACTTCGGTGACTGCTACTGGATCTCCTAGACTACTAGAACTAGGTCTGCCGAGTTTGGGCTCGTTTTGTTAGTTATGATGAGACCTTACCTCCGGACCTGGTGGAGTGACCTGAAGGTGTACTTCGGTGACTGCTACTGGATCTCCTAGACTACTAGAACTAGGTCTGCCGAGTTTGGGCTCGTTTTGTTAGTTATGATGAGACCTTACCTCCGGACCTGGTGGAGTGACCTGAAGGTGTACTTCGGTGACTGCTACTGGATCTCATAGACTACTAGAACTAGGTGTGCCGAGTTTGGGCTCGTTTTGTTAGTTATGATGAGACCTTACCTCCGGACCTGATAGAGTGACCTGAAGGTGTACTTCGGTGACTGCTAGTGGAACTCCCCGACGATTAGAACTAGGTGTGCCGAGTTTGGGCTCGTTTTGTTAGTTATGATGAGACCTTACCTCCGGACTTGATGGAGTGACCTGAAGGTGTACTTCGGTGACTGCTAGTGGAACTCCCCAACGACTAGAACTAGGTGTGCCGAGTTTGGGCTCGTTTTGTTATTTATAATGAGACCTTACCTCCGGACCTGATGAAGTGACCTGAAGGTGTACTTCGGTCACTACTAATGGATCTCCTCGACGAGTAGAACTAGGTGTGCCGAGTTTGGGCTCGTTTTGTTACTTATAATGAGACCTTACCTCCGAACCTGATGAAGTGACCTGAAAGTGTACTTCGGTGACTGCTACTGGATCTCTTAGACTACTAGAACTAGGTGTGCCGAGTTTGGGCTCGTTTTGTTAGTTATGATGAGTCCTTACCTCTGGACTCGATGGAAGGACCTGAAGGTGTACTTCGGTGACTGCTAGTGGAACTCCCCGACGATTAGAACTAGGTGTGCCGAGTTTGGGTTCTTTTTGTTAGTCATGATGAGACCTTACCTCCGGACCTGATGAAGTGACCTGAAAGTGTACTTCGGTGACTGCTACTGGATCTCCTAGACTACTAGAACTAGGTGTGCCGAGTTTAGGCTCATTTTGTTATTTATGATGAGACCTTACCTCCGGACCTGATGAATTAGTAGTCACCGAAGTACACCTTCAGGTCACTTCATCAGGTCCAGAGGTAAGGTCTCATCATAACTAACAAAACGAGCCCAAACTCGGCACACCTAGTTTTACTCGTCGGGGAGTTCCACTAGCAGTCACCGAAGTACACCTTCAGGTCACTCCATCGAGTCCGGAGGTAAGGTCTCATCATAACTAACAAAACGAGCCCAAACTCGGCACACCTTGTTCTAGTAGTCGAGGAGATCCATTAGTAGTGACCGAAGTACACCTTCAGGTCACTTCATCAGGTCCGGAGGTAAGGTCTCATTATAACTAACAAAACGAGCCCAAACTCGGCACACCTAGTTCTACTCGTCGAGGAGATCCATTAGTAGTCACCGAAGTACACCTTCAGGTCACTTCATCAGGTACGGAGGTAAGGTCTCATCATAACTAACAAAACGAGCCCAAACTCGGCACACCTAGTTCTAGCAGTCTAGGAGATCCAGTAGCAGTCACCAAAGTACACTTTCAGGTCACTTCATCAGGTCCGGAGGTAAGGTCTCATCATGACTAACAAAAAGAACTCAAACTCGGCACACATAGTTCTAATCGTCGGGGAGTTCCACTAGCAGTCACCGAAGTACACCTTCAGGTCCTTCCATCGAGTCCGGAGGTAAGGTCTCATCATAACTAACAAAACGAGCCCAAACTCGGCACACCTTGTTCTAGTAGTCTAAGAGATCCAGTAGCAGTCACCGAAGTACACTTTCAGGTCACTTCATCAGGTCCGGAGGTAAGGTCTCATCATAAGTTAAAAAAACGAGCCCAAACTCGGCACACCTAGTTCTACTCGTCGAGGAGATCCATTAGTAATCACCGAAGTACACCTTCAGGTCACTTCATCAGGTCCGGAGGTAAGGTCTCATCATAACTAACAAAACGAGCCCAAACTCGGCACACCTAGTTCTACTCGTCGGGGAGTTCCACTAGCAGTCACCGAAGTACACCTTCAGGTCACTCCATCGAGTCCGGAGGTAAGGTCTCATCATAACTAACAAAACGAGCCCAAACTCGGCACACCTAGTTCTAGTAGTCGAGGAGATCCATTAGTAGTGACTGAAGTACACCTTCAGGTCACTCCATCAAGTCCTGAGGTAAGGTCTCATCATAACTAACACAACGAGCCCAAACTCGGTACACCTAGCTCCACTCGTTTATTGGTTCCAGTAGCAGTCTTCGAAGTACACCTTCAGGTTACTCCATTAAGACCTAAGGTAAGGTCTCATCATAACTAACACAACGAGCCCAAACCCGGTACACCTAGCTCTACTCGTTTATTGGTTCCAGTAGCAGTCTTCGAAGTACACCTTCAGGTCACTCCATCAAAACCTTAGGTAAGGTCTCATCATAACTAACACAACGAGCCCAAACTCAGTACTCCTAGCTCCACTCATTTATTGGTTCCAGTAGCAGTCTTCGAAGTACACCTTCAGGTCACTCCATCAAGACCTAAGGTAAGGTCTCATCATAACTAACACAACGAGCCCAAACTCGGCACACCTAGCTCCACTCGTTTATTGATTCCAGTTCCAGTCTTCGAAGTATACCTTCAGGTCACTCCATCAAGTCCGAAACGAAATGTAAATTTATAATCCGTAGGTAATTCAAGAAAAAATATAAAAAACTAACCTTGATTGTCCGTAGTCCGCACAAAACACGTGAAGTATCAAGTTTGGTATGTCAAATATTTTGTATTCGTACAGCGATCTTTTTCAACACGAGCTGGTGGTTACAAGCGACACAGTGTCCACTCACGACGGCGGCCGAGCGCAGACTAATATTTCGTTACAAATTTTTGTGCAATAAATCACGACAATGACCAGTAAAATAACCCTTATATTCAAGCAGTTAAGATGCCTGCGATAAAGCTAAATTTGTTAAAAAACTAAAATAGATTTGATTTTTTTTTGGAGACTATTTAGAACATTTTGGTAGTTTTTTCTACCACATTTTTGATTTGATCATGTCTGCTTACATTAAATATTTTTAAATAAATACATTTCTGTTATTAAATAGAAGAAAAATGTTCCTAAACTCAATACGATATTGTCAATTTTGTGTGAAGAGGCACCGGAAATGATTTTTTACAATATTATAAAACAAAATTTTCAAAAAAAAAATTGCCAAAATTTAAAGATGAAGGCGTAATCTATCTGTGGTAATTATTATTTGCATTTAGTTTGGTTCAGTTCTGCCGTAAAATGTACCGAAAAACTGCTTATTTTGGTCAGATTTGTAAACGCGTCCTTAATAACCGGCGAAAGTTGTGTACGGTTTATTATACACTAAAATATCTTAACTCATGCAATATCATCAAAAACACAATAACTACACAAATAAATAAAATTGAAGTGTCTGTTTGTTTGTCAAAATAACATCTTTTTACTTAAAGCATAAATATATAATAGTATATACGGTTCTTATAACAAAATAGTTATTTATGCAACTGTTGTATAAAGGGGTATTATAACACGAATGTGGATTAATCACACGAGGCGAAACCGAGTATGATAATAGTATCACATGAGTGTTTTAATACCTAATTATGTACAGTTGCATATAAGACTATCTACCAGTAGCGCAGGGTGACTTTATGGAGGAGATAAGCCGAACCAACAAAAAAAAAAAAAAAAAAACAATTATTTACCGTACATCAATCAATCAATCAATCAAAATTTCATTTCATTACATTTCGATATACTACTTTTCTATTATGAGCTTCATACAAATTCCCGATTCCCGAACTCATAAAACAACTACGAATATGTTTTTCAGTCTGCACATCTTTTTTGATGAATTCAACTACAATCTAACAAAAGTAAACACGGGAACGACTGCCAGTCAGTCATTGATATTTATCGTAAAGGGAAACATTACAATTTTTGAAAAACCATCGCGGCGTTTGAGATTTATAGTCACATCGGGGCGAGCACGTATTTTCAAAACTTAACCTTGAAAAGCATGTTTCTTCACAAAATTCACACACTATGACATTCTAAAACGATGAATGCCGCCATCCTAATAAGATCGTACTAATTAGTTGTCAAATCTACTCTAAATAAGTAATTTCAGCTTATTAAACTATCTACTTACCCGAAATACCTAATTACAAGGTACTTTACATTCACAACACACAAAACACCATGTTAATCATTCTCAAAACACTATGTTAATCACTGTCCTATAACTACAAACAAATATTAATACTACTAGTATTGATAAACATATGAATTCAATTAATACTGAGCGAACAAAATGCAAATTAATAAGATTCTAATGCGATTACGTCAAAAAACAACCACATAATATATTTGTCAAACGAATGATGAAATTTTTACGAACTCCTAGCCGAACGCATTACGAAATTTACCGAATCAAATGCGTGTGCCAGAAAGAGGTGGTGCAATAGCAATAATTCCTTGTCGCTCCCGCGCGCACGTTTCTGCTACTCTGTGCCTACAATAACTCGCTACAGACCGGCTTACTCGGCTCATAGAAACCGCGGATCACGTGACCGAAGTGACGTCATGATGACTTTATTTTTTGTAAGGAAATTGAATTTAGCGTAAGCCGGACGCGCCTACGAGTTATTTTAGCGCAGTGTTTTGTTGTTGGGTTATTAAGACAATTTTTAATGTATGTAGGCGTTTTGTAATAGGTATTTTAATTTTATGGTGTATCAAATACTTATAGTTTGATTATTCAATGACGATAGAGTGGTTGTGTTCCGAATTTCCAAAGGGAAGCCGGTAGGAATCGGCTTATATGGACAATTCGCCCCTGCTATCTACACCCATGATATGAATCCTCTATAAAAGGTTCTGAAACCATAGGGTGTTTGTTGTACATACAATCTACTATTTCACGTCTTTTCTGGTAATATTTGATTAGAAATGTCCTTTCCTGCTTTCCTGCATTAGAAATATTTGGTGGTGTGTTATCAAAGCTTGTATCACTCATTTTTGTAAACAAAAAAGTAATATATCAATAGATATTGCAATACTATTATTTAACAAAAATGGCGGAATACGACGTGAATTCGAATAACCTATAAGTTTATTTTTATTTTTTACTACTGTGCTGTGGTAGTGAAACGCGCGTGCATGAAAATGTTCTTTTTTTGAAATTCGAGTTGCATAATGAAATTTAGTACAACATTATAACACTCATTTGGACGATATTATGGTTTCAATGACACTGGCTGTTTTAATGTTGGCAATAAGCTAACTGTTTCAGAAACTTTTACAGAGGTTTTATAGCATGGGTGTAGATAAAAGCGTTCCACTCACATCTGCCTTGTAAATACAAGGCAGATGTGCGTGGAAACGCTGGGAGGGGACACCCTAGGAGGACATTTTGAGACCTTATTGGTGATGTTCTTCAGAGAGGTCAGGTGCGTTATGCGTAGTACTCGCAACCGGCGTGCGTTTATAACCAGATGTATGAACGTAAACGAGGCAAAAGGAGTATATGTAAGGATCGTAGCAGGTGGCGTTCTGTAGTTTCTGCCTACCCCATGGGAAGAAGGCGTGAGTTTATGTAAGGGCCGGCGCTCAGTAGCGGCACGGCATGGCAAGAGATTTTTATGCAACGAATAGAAATAAAACTTATATGTATGACAGTCAAATTGAAATTTCAATGATGATGACTAAGGACGTCGCGGCATGCTTAAGGATACCGCGGCATCGTTGCCGTTGGAATTAAAATTTGATTGTCATGCCATTAAATTATATTTCTATTCGTCGCATAAAAATCCCTTGCCATGCCGTGCCGCCACTGGGCGCCGGCCCTAAGTATTGCAGTGTCTCCGCTACCAATTAAACCTCTTCGCACGCAAAAAAGGTCAAGCATAATTTACTCTTAATTCTTTTGAAGTAACTTCAAATTGAATTGATTTTTATAGAAGGACGAATGACAATAAGATTCGTTTTTGTTCACGTCAGTCGACTGGCGTCTCTTGAGAAGTATTCATAAGAAATGAAGTAAAACAATTTTTTCAGGAAGCTCCTAGTAGTATATTTTTGGTGATGTCGAGGTGAACAGAGACCTTTCGTGAGATTTGTGAGATCTTTCCGAGGAGCGACCCGGGATATCGCCCCTGGCATAGGATTTCCCATATACGGTATTTATCGGATTCAAACGTAAGTATTCCAAGTTACCCTCTATTACCCACCCTACCTACTTAATTTTGCCTTTCTCTCTGGTCTAAAATTGTATTTGTCTCGGAATAAGATAAAAATAGGCCGATTTTGGGCGTACCCCTTAGGCTACAGCGGGCCTACTGGGCCCTGCGTACCTTCGGCCCTGCCTTCTGTGGACTGCGCTAAGCAGTGCCACGTCCCGGCGTCTCGACGGCGACACAGGCGGCTCGCTAGTGAGCGCCGTGATCCCGAGGCAGCGAGTGCAGATCACGCTTGGCGGGCCTGCCAGCAGCACGTCGGCTTGTCCTGGTACAGGCAATTCCCAACCGGTTTCCTTTCCATCATCGATTTCTTCAGTTACTTAGATAGTTTAACTAGGTCGATATTTCTTTGTGTCAATTAATCTCAATGTTTTGTTTCCTTTACAAAAAAGTGTCAAAACGACGTAGGTTCATCACAACAGCTACTGAATACCGCGTTATTCGTAAATATCGACGGGGGCTTTGCGAAGCGATAGCGATCGAGACGTTCGTCCGATACCAACTTAAATTCCGTACATCGATAGACCTAGCGTTTCCCAAAACTAAATAACCAACCTATTATTCAATCCAAATTTCATATCCGGGGACAGCAAAGACACTAATAATTATAGACCCGTATCGGTTTTGCCGGTTTTCAGCAAGGTGTTTGAAAAAGTAATGTTAAATCAAATGCTCAATCATTTTAATCGTAATAACATCCTACAAGATCAACAGTATGGTTTCACCAAAGGACGTTGCAGAACCGACGCCGGTGTCACCTTATTAAAACCCATCTTTAATGCATGGGAAAAGGCACGAGATGCAATAGACATCTTTTGCGACCTATCCAAGGCATTTGATTGCGTAAATCACGAAACACTGCTCTTGAAACTTGAGCATTATGGACTGGATAAACTTGCACCGAGCTTAATTAAATCATATTTGAATGATAGACTGCAGCAAGTACAAATAAACGGTGTAAATTCATTGGGTTTAAAAGTCAAAATGGGTGTACCACAGGGCTCGATATTGGGTCCATTCCTCTTTTTAGTATATACACCGTGACATTAGAATCACAGTTTTGCTAGAACAAACGTTATTCAGACCATTGTCTACTACCATTCTACAGCATCCAATAAAAAAAAACATAAATTGGTTTTTGAAAAAACACAAAAAGACAAAGTTTAAAATGTCAAGATTATCTACTGCTTACTAAATTTCGTTTATGGAGGTACATTTCCCTGTAAACAATGCTGTCCCATACGTGGTGTCTGTGTTGTAGGGAGTAACGATAATCTTGACATTTTAAACATTGTTTTTTTTGTGTTTTTTCAAAAACCAATTGTTTTTTTTTTTATTGGATGCTGTAGAATGTCGTAGACTATGGTCTGAACAACGTTTGTTCTAGCAAAACTGTGATTCAAATTTCACGGTGTATAAATGATTTACCTAATTTACTGAAAAACCGACCACAAATGGTGTTATTTGCTGATGACACATCACTGATTTTTAAAGTAAACAGACATGCACAGGAGCTTGACGTAAATAACGCTATGCTTAAGGTCCATAATTGGTTTACTGTATAATAATAATTTGGAAGAAAACTAAATGCATAAGATTCGCGTTACCGAATGTTAGAAGTAGTGAATGTCACGTTGTATTGAATAAGGAGACACTAGAATTCGTGTCCTCAGCATATTATAAGTTGGATGATTATATCGTAGATAAAAATGCTTGGCTTAATGCTAGTCCTGCTCCACAGCCACTTGGGCTCACTAGTTCAAATTTTAATATTTGGAAGATTGCTTTCCCTTTTTTAAATTTGTTTTTGACATTACGAACTTAATGTTTATTTTTTTTTTTATTTTACCAAGTAAATTGTTTAATGCTCCAATTAGATAATAATGATTTTCTTACTTTTTGGTAGTAAAATTCTATTAATTTCTTAAATACATTGCAAACTATAGTTTTGTATAACTTAGAAGCATTTATTTATTTATTTAACCATTTATGTACACACAAATAATACACAGACAAGACAAAAGGAACAGAAAAATACGTACAAAGGTGATGCTTATTTCTAATGAAATCTCTTCCAGCATACCTGCGATAGGACAGAGGATAAAAAGAGATGTAGACACCGTGTGTAAGACTTAAGGAAATAAAACTAATAATATGAAAATATACTTACTTACATACATACAAACATACATACTTCTAAAATAAATAACACTAATATAATGTAACAAAAATATATACATAAAATACAAAATAAATACCTACGCAACTATGACGAAGTGGAAAGGTAGTGTTCTTTCACTCTTCTTTTAAATACTGCAACAGTTTGGCAGTCCCTAATGTCTGGCGGAAGTGATGCGGCGGAGTGTGTGTCTGGTGGAGTGATTTTTAGGTTTTTTGTTAATTGTGAGGTACCATGGAGCCGTTTATTATGTTATTAAGATGTACGTAGACTTGAAAGAGCATGGCAGTTGAAAGTATGTCATGCTCACCTAAATGTCTGGCTGATGGTGGCGAGTGTGTTGGATCATTCGGTTCCCTACAAAATGGTTGAGCTGGATGGTGCTGATCCATGCGTCATGTTCGTGAACGGGCGCCGTCAGTTGATACTGGTCCTCTCTTGTCTGCCAGGGCATATTTTTAATCTTATATTTTCAATTGCTTTGATTATTTTTTGTACATTGTTCTCACATATAGAAGCAACAAGAATAATGTACCCAGGATTTTGTAATATCTATATTTAAAAGAGTGTCTTTGGAGTTTCTTGTCCGTTCTTCTCCATAGAGATCTACGTTTTGGAATGGGCAACTAGCTTCAACTTTCTGACTAACTGACCGACTCTTTGAAAATTCAAAAGTGCCTGTAAATGGTTTAATTGAAATAAATACTTTGAGTTTTGAGTTTGAGATTAATCGATAAAAATAATTTAAAAAAGAAAAATTTGACGTCAAGGACAATTTTTTATTTTATTTGTGTTAATTTTTATTTATTGTTGTGTTTTTTTTTCCTCTACGCCTATTTACAAAAGAAAAGCAATATATTGTGTGAGTTTACAGTGATATTTCGTTTAATTATTTATCCTAAGGCGTCCGGGGTTCGATTCCTCGGCGTCATTCAACACAAATGTGGCAACGCTTGTTTTGCTACGAAATGTATTGTGTTTGTGCCTTTCCACACGTCCCGGTTGCCAGCTAGCCGGTGCCGGATAGCTAGCGGCCGGACTCACCGTGGTGCAGGGGCGACGGCTTCAAACAACTCGATTCCTACCGGCTTCCCTTCGGAAATTCAGAACACAACCACTCTAATCGTCATTGAATAATCAAACTATAAGTATTTGATACACCATAAAATTAAAACATTACAAAACGCCTATATACATCAGAAATTGTCTTGATATCCCAACAACAAAACACTTTGGGCTAAAAAAAAACTTTTTACAAAAAAAAAAAACAACCGACTTCAAAAAAAAAACACTACAAAGTGAAAAATAACTTTAATCTCGAAAGTCGGTGACAAAGAACGAAAATTCAAAACCAAAGACACCGACTTCCGAGATTAAAGTTATTTTTCACTTTGTAGTGTTTTTTTTTTGAAGTCGGTTGTTTTTTTTTTGTAAAAAGTTTTTATTTTTCACTTTTTAGTTGTGGTACCTTCCCCACACAAATTCGAATACCACTACCTGCTATGTAACAGTGACAAGAAGTTATCATATCATCTACATACTAAGTGGGAAAAAATACGTATAATTGAAGCTAACTCAAAAACTACCCAAGCAAAGTTAATAAAATTTATATGGGACCACCTCTGAAGTATGATCTACCAAACAAAAAAAGAATCATCAAATCTATTCATAATTGGCGGAGTAATCGCGTAACAAACATATAAAAAAAAAAAAAAAACACAGACGAATTGAGAACCTCCTCCTTTTGGAAGTCGGTTAATAACTCGTAGGCACGTGCGGCTTACCGTGAATTCAATTTCCTTACAAAATAAAGTCCATCATGACGTCACTTCGGTCACGTGGCACCGCGGTTTCTATGAGCCGGGTAAGCTGATCTGTAACGTGTTATACGGCAGGCACTGAGTAGCAGAAACGTGCGCACGGGAGCGTCAAGGAATTATTGCTATTGCACCAAATCTTTCTGGCACATGCATTTGATTCGGTAGTTTTCGTTGAATTTTGTAATACGTTCGGCTAGGAGTTCGGAGTTCGTAAACATTTCATTATTCGTACGACAATGTGTGGTTGTTTTTTGACGTTGTAGTTATAGGGCAGTGATTAACAGTGTTTTGAGTTTATTAGATGTGAAAGTAAAGTACGTTGTAATTAGGTATTTGGGGTAAGTAGATAGTTGTAAGTTGAAATTACTTATTTAGAGTAGATTTGAAAAGTAATTAGTACGATCTTATTAGGAAGGCGGCATTAATAGTTTTAGAATGTTGTTTGACAGATTATTTTACTTTGTGAAGAAAAATGTTTGTGCTTTTCAAGGTTAAGTTTTGAAAATACGTGCTCGCCCAAATATGACTATAAATTACAAACGCCGCGATGGTTTTTTCAAACATTTTAATGTTTCCCTTTACGATAAATATCAATGACTGACTGGCAGTCGTAAATTTAATAAAATGTATTGTTCCCGTGTTAACTTTTCATAGATTCTAGTTGTTTATGGAATATAGGGTTTGTTTACATTTTAATCTGACGAATTCATCAAAATAGATGTGCAGACTGAAAGACATATTCGTACCTAGCTGTTTCATGAGTTCGAGACTGGTAGGAATAGAATTATTTTGACATCTTTCATACAGAATGTATGGGTGAACATGTTTTTACAACCGCAAATTTTAGTTGGTCGATTATTACTCGTTAACTTGTAAAGCCTACTCAGCTGTGATAGTTTTCCTTTTAAATTCATTATATAAACTACTGCCATGAATTTTTTCACATATCTAAAACCAACCATTTAGCTGGCAGGGCCACACTTGACTCTAACAACAATATGCACTTTAAAGCTTAATATTTCGCAAACGGATCCCTAAATCAAAAAATAGTTTTAGCACACTCACAATGTTTTTGAAAGACCTTTCCAACGATACCCCACAACAAGGGATAGAAAAAAAAACATCCACTTTACGTGAACGGGAGGTACCCTAAAAAAAAATATTTTTCATAATTTTATTGTACCACTTTGTCGGCATAATTAATATGTATACTCATGCTAAATTACTAGTACTAACAGTCTTAGAGCTAGACCGCGGACAGACAGACAGACAGACGGACATGACGAAACTATAAGGGTTCCTTGTTTACTACGGAACCCTAAAAAGTAGATCGAAATTTAATGAAACGGTTTATTGACACCGTTATTTTGATGGGTAAACAATAAGTAACTTTTCGTGGCCACGACGAAAGTTGTTTTTTTTTTTTCCTTTCTGCCCCCCCGGCTTACCTTCTCCATAAATTCACTCTGCGCCGTGGTGTATGGGCATGTACGTTATCTTTCACACGTATCGGCAAACAAGCAAAGTCCACCAACTGAGTTTTGAATGTGGCGTCTGATTAGTCGTTAAACTCCCATAGTAGCCTTTGTCTACAAAATCCATCAATTGAGTTTGAAACAACCAATCAATGCGCTCGATACCACTCAGGTGATGGGTTTTGCCCAATCGAACAGCTGCGTTGGTGGAATTTGCAATATTTAGTTGTTTTTAATAAATATCATATGCGAAGACACGGATATTTAGACAATAGTGAAAACATTTCTGCGGCAGATTCGTCATTTTGAACTGGGTGAAATAGGTTAGGTTAGAACGGTGACCAACCGTGCGTGAGCCGAGCGAGCGCTACTTCCAAGTTGCTCGCAGAAATGTTTTCATCATTGTCTAATTATCTAGTTGCAGATTATATTATTCGTCATTTTCAAACTCAATTGGTAGATTTTGTAGACAAAGGCTACTATGGGAGTTTAACAACCAATCAGAAGCCACATTCAAAACACAGTTGGTGGACTCTGCTTATATGCGCCCCGGTGCACAGTGGACTGAAATCGCGAAGTACGGACTTAAGGATTAGTATACAAATTTTTGACATCTACATACTGATACAATATTTTTATGTTACGTGACTTTTTTCATAAACCCATTACTTTCAAAGTTATAGGTAGTTTCAATATTATCTTTTTATAATATTAGTCTAATTAGACGTAGTTGTACGTACATGCAACAAAAAAAATTAAAGACCATGCAATCATCTCATCATTAAATTTTTGTCTGACATATTTTTATGATTAAAACTTGCAGTTTGGCTATGAAATGCAAAAAACCCAGTTTTGCAACCTTGAATAACTTTTTTTGCACATACGCGATCGATGGCGACTTTTGACATTTATTTTATATTGATGAAGATGATATAAACAATCAAGCCAAGATTCAGCTTTAATTATGCGAATTAATGTAACCTTCAATGTCTACTTTGACCGGACTGTTACATTAGGTAGGAATTTAAATCTAATGCATTTTTTTATTTTTTTTATTTAGTATCTAATTATTTACCGTAAACCAATCTTGGACCTGAAGAATAGTTAGTTAGTCAAGATTTTGTGACCGTCGGTTTATTTTAAAGATCAATAATGTGTTATCTGCAAATTACACCACCTTCGGTTGATTTTGAAGTAATTGGGGTAAATCATTAATGTAGTCTCAGAAGAGGAATGGACCCAATATCGAACCTTGAAGAACACCCATTGTCATTTCAGACCCTGATGAATTTATGCCGTTTACTTGAACTTAACTTTTCTGTCTTTCAGGTATGATCTTAGTCAATCAAAAGCTGTATTCCTAATCCCATAGTTTCAGCAAGTGTCTCGTGGTTTACACAATCGAACGCCTTCGATAGGTCGCTAGCAAATACAATGGCTTCTTGTGCTGTCTTCCCAGGCGTTAAAAATATTCTTTATTAGGGTGACACCGGCATCAGTGGTTTGGTAAAACCGTACTGTTGTTCATGAAAGATGGAATTTTTATTAAAGTGACGAAACATTTGATTAAGCATCAACTTTTCAAACACCTAACTGAGAACTGGCAGAATTAACACAAGCTTTTAATTGTTGCGTTCTTTACTATCACCAGATTTGAACAAAGGAACTACTTTACTGTGTTTCATGAGATCTGGAAAGACTTCTTGGTCTACACTGGTGTTAAATACGAAAGCTAAATATGGCGAAGCCACTGGCAGCAGCTGGTATGGTATATTTTGAGTTACACGTAACGAGAATTTTTGAATAAATAGGCCACAAGACATTACGCACACAAAGAGACAAACACTGTATACATAGCTCAGTATTTATAGGAAACAGAAGTTTCGCAACATGGTTTCAGCGTTTTTGCATTGCAGGAAATATATTTCTGACAAAATGTTACAGTTGATTACGTATTCAAAAGTTTCGCAACTTTGTTCCAAGCTACATTTGATGTTGCCGAAAACTCTATTTAGGAACTGCATCGTCAACTTTTGTTTACGAAGACGGGCCTTATAGGTTGTATTTACACTGGTGGGGTACATGTATTACTTGTATAGTGTGATCGGTGGGGTTGTGTATGGTGAGCAGCGGCTCCACGGTGGCGTTGAGCGGCACGCGCACGCCCACCAACGGCCACACGCCCCACTCGCTGGCCACGCCCACCGCCGACACCTGCAACAAGCATTTTACAAATGAAACAATAAGCCAACGCTATAACAGACAAACAATCCCACTGCAAAGTTCTAGACAAGCCATCTATCAGTAACGGAACTCGATTGTTGAGCAGATTGACACACTACGTCAACTTGCCGTGGTATAGCCATTACATACGCCTGCTGAAAGAGATTTCTTTAGAAATAAGCATCACCTTTGTACACACGGCTACATATCAAGCTATACGTTTCCAGTATAAGCTGTTCTCGCATTGCATTGGATTTCCGTACAATGAGAGGTCAGCTTATACTGGAAATGTAGTATAGCTTGATATGTAGGTGTGTACGTATTTTTCTATTCTTTTCTTCTTGTCTATGTATATTAGGTGTGTACATAAATGGTTAAATAAATAAATATACTTGTGTTTTGAATTTACCGACGATTAAGCGCTGAGCAGACGATGGACAATTTGTCCGCGACGATGGAACGTATGGCCGCGCCGCCGTCGTTTGCCGAATCGCGGTCGTTCGCGGTCAAAATTGTCCGCCGTCTGCTCTGCTCGTCTGTCAATTTGCCTATATCAATCATGGCCTCTCCCAAAACACCTCTGATGACGGCATGTGGGTATACTCACGGGGTACTTGTGCACGCCGAGCGAGGTATGTATGTAGAGGTGCGCGGACACGGGCCCCTCGCGCCGTCCCAGGTACACCACGCTGAACGACGTGTTGGCTTGCGGCGGCAGCGTCTGCACACACACATACACAGTCACACGGTGCTCACGTGTCAACGTGCGCAACTGTTGTGTCGCACACGGTGCACACAAGGGGTGCACAACGTATATACATATAAAAATACTCATTAGATAATAAATATTTTATGACAGTTGAAGTTAATTCAATTTAGTAATCACAATCTTCTTCATATCCATACCTTTATTTGCGTTTCATAATGTTCTGTGTGTATCTTTATGTTTGTGTTTTAGTACCTAAGTGCAAATAGAAGAAATAGGTCGAATGCATCAGCAAAATAAACATTATAGTAAAAATCACCCAACCGTATACTGTAGTAAGGGGTTATTTTTAGAGTTCCGTACCTCAAAAGGAAAAAACAGAACCCTTATAGGACCACTTCGTTTTCCCTCTGTCTGTCATTCTGTCAAAACCCTTTATCTCAGGAATGCGTGGAGATATCAAATTGAAATTAATATCAAATACGTAGGTCTACGGTCCCTTGGAACTCTTATAAAAATCAAGCTTCTAAGTCAACGCAATAAAAAATACGGACATTTAAGCGACATATACTCACAAATAAATCAAAACCTATAGGGTACTTCCCGCTGACCTAGAATAATGTTTGGCAAGAAGCAAGGTTTCCCAGCACAAGTAAAGGAAAACGTTCGAAAATTTTGATTTTTGCGATTACGAACTTTCATTTGCAGTTGCAGTATTGACCGTGACGTATATCGATGTAAGTATAGGAGTTCAGAACATACATTCATTCAAGTAGCCGGAGAGATTCTCAGAGACTGTTAGTACTACACTCGGCGTCACAAAAATCGCACCTCTCCGAAAATAAGTTTCAAGCATGTCCCGCCATCAACGAATACATTAAACCTAATTAATATTAGTATCAATTGAAAGTACGTTTAACGACCTTTAAATTAACATTAGTTAGAATTCCTAAACACAACAGATCTAATTAGCACGTAACGTTAAAAAAATGTCAAAATACGCATTATAACGGCCACTAATTGCACCTCCCTACAAGGGTATAAAAAGGGCGACCCGGGTTAAATGTGGGTCAATACGGAGAAGCTCCAAGGTTCGCCCAAAAGCCGCACGGCGCCGCCACTGCCGCGGTCAGAGACGTGAAGTCGCAGCGGCAAATGACCGAACTACAGAAGTCCCATACAACAACGAGTGGCGGCGCTGAGAACGCACATTCGGCAATTGTATCGACGAAAACTTCGGCCAAAACCAACAATGAATTCACAACCTGCGCGATCAAGCTTCTAATGGATCTTATTAGAGCAATAAGGCAGGGCCGAGACATAGAAGCGGTCATCCTTGACGGTCTGGCTACCTTACTGTCACTCTGTGATGGCTAGGCCGTTGAGGATAATACACTGGAAAGCTCGCGGCCTTAGGGATAAGGTCGCCCCCCTCCGCCATCTCCTTCGGGAACAGGACGTCGACGTGGCGCTAATCAGCGAGACGCTCCTGGGACCCGAAGACAGGATTAGGTTCCCGGGCTTCCACACCTACAGGAAGGATGAAAGGTCGGCACTAACCGCCCGATACCGTGGTCTGGCGGTACTAGTGAGGCGAAGGGTCGTCCATCAAGAGCTCCCCTTGCCGTCCCTCAGCAGTTTTTACGCGCTGGGTGTGCAACTGCACGTTGCCGGCGAGGACGTAAACGTCTATGCGTGCTACAAACCGCCCGCGGCCCCCCTAGTTGTGGCCGAGCTGCGGGCGCTAATCAGCACGCCTAGCGGCAACGCGGTCCTCCTTGCCGGCGACCTAAACTGCAAGCACCCGGCGTGGAACTCTATGAATGCGAATACCGGGGGGAGACGGCTCTTCGCGGACGCGGAAGCCTTCGGGTACTCTGTGTCCGGGCCGGAGACACCGACACATTACCCGGACGCAGCACGGCAGATGCCAGATGTGCTGGACGTCGTAGTCCACCGAGGGCTACACTGCCAGATCACACAGCAAGTGATCGACGACGAGCTGCAGTCGGACCACCAGCCAGTGCTCGTCGTCCTATCGGGTATGCCGACCCGACTGAAGCCCCTAGCGCCACGTCGACGAACGGATTGGACAGCCTTCGGAGAGAAGCTAGACACCACCACGCCCACTCGGCCTATCGTCACCTCCGCGGACGTGGACCAGACGGCGGGTGATGTCACTGCTTGCATCCAAAGCGCCTTGCAAGCGGCGACAACGACACTGCCGCAGGGGAGAGTGCTTTTGCCGCCCCTGCCGGCACGTATAACGGGAATGATCGCCAAGAAGAGGCGCCTACGCAAGCAGTGGCAACAGACGAGATGCCCTACATTAAAAACCCAGTTAAACCGTCTCGCGGAAAAGGTGAAGGCCGAGTTAGTGGCCCACACTGCCGCGGGCTGGGAAGAGCGCATCGACGCAACGACGGATAGTTGGCCGTCGGTGCACCAACTCTGCCGCCAACTTAGTAATACCCCAGCCCCGGTACGCCCTCTACAAAACAGCGACGGGGCGCTCAAATACGTAGCAGAGGACCGGGCGGAGGTCTTCGTAGAACACCTGGAGCGTCAGTTCCAGCCGAACCCGACCAGCGACCGCGAACATGTCGCAGCAGTCGAGCAACACCTGGAGGCCTACTTCGCAACGCCGATAGCTCCCGAAGAGGACCCGATCTTCTTCTCGCCTAGCGCAGTCAGACGCGCCATCCTAAGGACCAAGCCCAGGAAGGCCCCCGGTGCTGACGGCATCACCAACACAGCGCTGCGCCACCTGCCATTCCGCACGGTAGCGGCACTGGCGCGCCTGTTTACGGCGGTGCTGCGCACGGGGACCTTTCCCGATTCCTGGAAGGAGGGGCGCGTCATCATGCTGCCCAAGGCGGGAAAGAACACACTGAAGCCGGAGAGCTATCGGCCGATCACTCTGCTGCCGACAGTCTCCAAGGTGTTCGAGCAACTCCTGCTGCGACATCTACAAAAGTACATCGAGCCAAGACCGGAACAATTCGGGTTCCGGCCTGAACATAGTACGACGCTCCAGCTGTCGAGGGTACTGCACCACCTCGCAGCCGCAAGAAACAAGAAGGAATACTCGGTGGCAGTATTCCTCGACATGGAGAAGGCCTTCGACCGTGTGTGGCATGAGGGCCTGATTTACAAACTGACAACATCAGGCGCGCCCCGTCGCGTTGTTAAAGTGGTGTCTAGCTTTCTCTCCCACAGGACCGTCAGGGTGGTGGTCGACGGAGCGCTATCAAGTGCCCGCCCGGTGCTCGCTGGTGTGCCGCAGGGTAGCTGCATTTCGCCTGCGTGCTACTCACGTTACACTGACGACATCCCCACCACTACAGACGCGATGCTCGCGCTGTATGCAGACGACGCCGCGTACATTACTTCATCGCTAAATGCGAAGTACGCGGCGGTCAAAATGCAGCGCGCGCTAAACGCGCTTCCCGAGTGGCTGTCGAAATGGCGGCTCTCAGTTAACGTGGGTAAGACGCAGGCGCTGATCACCGGGAACGCGCCCCTCCCACCACCCTTGGAGCTACAAGGTGCCACCGTCGATTGGTCGCCCCAGGCTAAGTACCTGGGTGTGACCATCGACCGCCGCCTCTCGATGGGGCCCCACGTCCGCAAGGTCGCCGCACAGGGATGGTCGCCCGCAACCTCCTCAGGCCTGTGCTCTCGTCCCGCATCCCGGCGCGCGTCAAGCTGAGCGTGTACAAGATGTACGTGCGCCCAGTCTTGACGTACGCCGCTCCCGCTTGGTTCGCCCTCACGAGCGAGTCGAGCCGGAAGCTGCTCCGCACGCAACAAAATTTAGCGTTGCGGGCCATTGTAGACGCTCCTCGCTTTGTGAGGACCGATGTTATCCAGCGGGACCTCGGGATCGAGAGCCTGGATGACTTTGTGAGGCGACTCGCGAAGGCCATGTTCGCGCGTGCCGACGCCTCTGCCTGGCCCCATGTCAGGCAGTTAGCGCCATTGCACGCGCGGCCGCCTGACGCGAAAGCCCTGCCCCGCGACCTGGTAGCGAACCCTTGACCCCATCGCACCGGACTGGACGCCTCGGGTAAGCAGCAACCAGGCTACACGCAGCTTACCCGAAATAATAAGACTCTACAGATGTACACATACATCTGTTGTGTGGTGTGTTCTAAGTTAATATAGGCACGCCACATAACTAAATACAGACATCCACCACTACACACGCATCTATACATAACACGTGCGGGCGCGATGCGGGTCGCGACGCACGTATACACTGAGCGGTGTTACACTACAACACTAGCCGCTCACACATACGCGACTGCCTACCCCTCAAACCGTAAACGGCTCGATCTGTAAGCGGGGAGAGGGGGAGACTACATATTAGACCTGTAGGGCGTCGAGTCGGCATCTCTGTCGCTGGTCGTTCTCGCTGGGCCTCCCCCGGGCAACCGGGGGTCTCACCTGGCGGGGCCAGACCGCCGAGATGTCGTGAAGAAAGCGGCGCTAGGAGCTAGCGTCGTGGCGCGCCTACAGAAATATTCAGAGCAACCATTTACATAGACGCATTTTGCTTCACAAAATGTGGTCAATTTTGTTAAGCCGTCATAGGCGAACCCAAACGAGGGACCCATTTTTATGGGTCAATGTATGGCCTCCGCGGGCGAAGGGCGAAGCCCTGACCCCGCTCGCCACGCCCCCTTGCGGGGGCGTCGCGACATCCTCTAGTTAGTTAATGTGGGTCATTCGCTATGCAACCTTTGAAGTGAACACACGTGAACAGCTACAGCAAGAAAATACCCCAGAAAATGGATACCACTGCAGATGAAGCCGCTCAAGTCATTGCACTATTGCAATCAGGGATGCGGCAATGTGATGTTGCTCGGCAACTGAACTTACGTCGTTTTTCCGTTCGACGAGTGTTTCAACGCTTCCAAGAGACTAGTGGCTATATCCAAAGACAACGGTGCACATCCGAAAGAGACGATCGCTTCATTGTTTCGACGTCTTTACGTAATCGGTTCTCCAATGCTGTTGAGCTGCAACAACAACTGCGATCAGCTCGCAGAACTTCTGTAAGCGTCGCCACGATTAGAAGAATGCTGGAGAAGAAAATTGCAGCTCACAGGGCTGCTACAGGGCCAAAATTGACTGCACAGCATAGGAGAGACCGGTTGCAATTTGCCCGTGACCATGTGGATTGGACAATATACCAATGGAGAGCTGTGCTCTTCTCGGATGAGACGAGGTTGTGTCTTTTCTGCAACGACAGGCGTAGAAGAGTGTACAGGAGGCAAGAGGAACGATTCGCACAAGCCTGTATTAAAGAGACAGTGGAATACGGGGGTGGCTCGTGCATGTTCTGGGGCGGCATGTCAATCGACGGCAAAACGAACCTTGTGTGTGTTTCTCGGACTGGAAGTGCTCGCGGGCAAGGGTCGCTGACTGCTCATCGGTACATAACAGAGATCTTAGAGGAGCCGGTTGTCTCTTATGCGGGTTTTGTTGGCAGTGGGTTACCGCATTAATTGTAAGTGACTACCTGCAAGAAGTTGGGATCCCTGTTATGCGCTGGCCGGCGCGTAGTCCAGACCTGAACCCTATTGAGCACCTTTGGGATGAACTGAAACGGCGAGTACGGGCACGTGATGCTGCCCCTACCATTCTCCAAGACCTCCAAGATGCCGTCGTTGCAGAATGGGACAACATTCCTCAAGAGACTGTTGTCACATTAATTAGGTCCATGAGAGAACGCATGGAAGCAGTCATCAGGGCTAGGGGGGGTAACACTAGGTTTTAAGTTGTTTTTATGGACTTTGTTGCAATTTTTGCTGATAAAATTAAATTTAACTTTTTAATCATTTGCATTAGCTTGCTTTTTTTATTCCCTGGTAAACAAAAAACCAAATCTATTGATTTATTCTGAAATTTAAATAAATTGCCATTCCAATGATACCCTATATGTCTACCATTGATTAATAGGGTTAAAATGACTTTGAAGGGAATTCTTAAAGAGGTGCGATTTTTGTGACGCCGAGTGTAGAAAGCTGTAATTTAGTATGGGTATACATATTAATCACGCCGACAAAGTGGATTAAATAAAAAAAATAATTAAAAAAAACATGTGTACAACTGCTACCGGCCGCACCTAGTTGTAGCCTGGTAAAACTAGGTGTAGCCAAACCCTGTCCGATCCGTAAGGGTGTTGTTAGATATCGTATTGAGAATCTATTTATGTGGTTATTTTCAAGAAAAAAGAAAAAAACAATTTTACCGGGTTATTACATGGGGCGCAGGCGGCCGTCGATTAGCGGTTGTCTACAAGTCATATCTTATTACCCCTGTTGAAAATTTGAAAATTTTTAATGGATTTGGGGATGGTACTAAAAATGTAATCTTTAAATAACAATAACTTTTATTTTCAATAATAATAAGATTTTGTATTACTTTTAGATAATGTTATTGGCTTTTTGCAGTATACCTATGTGCCCCTTTCTGACTCCAGACAGGGTTTTTTTACATTTTGTATAATGAAGTGTTAAAAGGAAAACTATCACAGCTAAGTAAGCTTTACAGGTTAACGAGTAATAATCGACCAACTTACATTTGCAGTTGTAAAACATGTTCTCCCATACATTCCGCATGGGAGAACATGTTTTTCAACTAGAATGTTGAGTTTGTCCTTGGGATAAATTCATCCCAACTACAGAACCCTTCATTGTGCGTGGTCCGACACGTACTTGGCCGGTGATTAACAGGGATCAGTGTCACCGTTATCCTAGTTTTGAACCAGGTATAATTTTAGACATTTTTACAGAGACACCTACATTCTACTACAATTTTTAAATGATAAGTTTTTACAGCTGCCCTGTCAAAAAATTTCTTTGTAACGTTACAAGTTGTTGGCAGCGAAGTTAACGCTGCCGGAACTCATAACGTTCACTAAGAGATGTTTCAGGAGGAAAGTTATGGAACATTTCGTGACAAGGTTCTAAAATAATAACAGGCCTAAGCTCGCAGGGTCATTGAGAACGAAAACAATCCAATTCAATACGTAAACCAGTTAAACAAACTGTAAACATGTTTTTTATTTGCCTGCTATTTAGATACAGTAAACATGTCTTCGAATTAATTGATTACGATCAGTGTTAGACGAAAGAGGCATGACGCTGAGTAGCGCACCAGCAAATAGGCTCGTTTGTAATATAAATAAATAGGCGTGAGTCGGAGTACCAACATGGTTACTGTTTGGATACAACGCGCTAAAAATCATCGGGCATCGTGCATCTGTTGGATCGGAGAAAGTGCAAGCGGCACTCGCTACACTCGCCACACTCAGGCCTGCCACTGCCTGCCAGCGTCTGAGCGAAGCCAGAGTGATATCAGGAGCGGGCAACCGCATGTGCATTTTAGTAGTTACACACTGACATCACTTCTATAGCGGGAATGGCAGTTTTAGTAGTTCGAGTGTTACTAGTGACGATGACGTGGGGTTACCAAACTCAAAAACTGGCCTAGTGTGAGTCGGACTGCATACGAAGGGTTCTGTACCGTATTAAGATCGAGCAAAAAACGCTGAAAAATACACATTTCTTGTAAGTCCCCATACAAGAAATTGTATTTTTCAACGCCTTAAATTATTAACTTTATTAAATTATTATTTGGTGGTATAGCAGCAATAGACATACACAATCTGTGAAAATGTCTACTGTCTATCTATTACGGTTCATGAGATACAGCCCGCTGACAGGCAGACGGATGGACGGACAGCGGAGGCATAGTAATTGGAGTTCAGTTTGGCACCCTTCGGGTACGGAACCCTAAAAAGGCAAACTAGTTCATACTTCACTTGTTTACGAGCCGCGGCGGGCGCAGTCAACAAGGCGAGATTTGTTTTTATTGTACTTCACTGATAATCGCTGGAGGCGAGGAGGTGATAATGATAAGATGTTATGTAAAATGTATTACATTATTATGTGGTGCGAGTATGCTTTTAATTATGTTAGCGGAGCGACGAATGAAAGTCAATCATGTGAATACCTACAGGTATGCGGTTGAGCCACTTAGGGCCACGTAGCTGGTCGTGTGTGAAGGACTAAGCCCCTCGCGGAGAGGAGGTGGCGTCGATGAGCATCGATACAGCCGCTCCACGTATTAACACAACTCCATTTATTAATATCTTTCGTGCGCGACATGCTTCTCGCCTCTCCTGATAGTCTGCCACGTACACAGAGGGAACTATTCATATATGATATTGATGACAGACGCGGTAGATAGGATCCGTCAGCAGACAATCCCATGACGCGTTCAGTTCACGTCAACTGTCGTCACTGCGCAAGTACTTCCCATCACTACTCCCACGCCGAACGACTTCACTTTCATTTCCTTATCATTTGTGATGCTGCCATCATCAAACGACTGTTGATTGTTGACAACATTGTAATAGCAACACTACAACTAGAGCATATATTACCGGTCAAAATCATAACCCTCCTTTTTGCTTCGTAGTCGGGTAATAATAATAAATAAATAAAACTCATTTATTTCAGGTGCCACATAACCCATATTAGAAAGCATCTTTTTTATTTAATAAAGGCACATTTTCCCGCTCCGCTCCAGTGCACAGGCAACCTTAGTGTTTGGCATGAAATTGTGACATCTACTTTACTTACCTATTGATTTTATTTTTATTTTGTTAATGTGACATTCGATTACCTAAGTTATTTTTTATGTCTTCTGGCAGGACATAGCATGGACCAACATTTTTTTTATATAACATCTGTATAGTTTTACCCTATGTTGTGCATAAAATGAACAAATGAATTTGAACAAAACATTAATGAATTACAAACTAATTTATGCAAAATAAAGAGATTATCATTACGAATTATTAAACACCTAAACCTTCCTCATAAATCACCCTGTCCATTGGTGAAAACCGTATGAAAATCCGTTCGATTTCAGTTTTTGAGTTTATTGCGTTCAGACAGACAGAAGGCGCGGTAGAGGACTTTGTTTTTAGTAGTGATGAGCAATATGATATGATGTTAGCTGTAGTGACGCAGTAACACTTAGCGAACAGCTCAACCCGGAACGTGTTGGGTCGGGGGCGAAATGCTAGTTGAGAAGATAAACAGTGGCGCGGCGTAAGAATGGCGTCATTGATAGCTAGGGTTGCCAACTTCTTAAATCAAATATAGAATTTTGAAGTCATAGCCTGTAAAAAAGATGGCGAAAAATATGTAGGTACGTATGTTTCAAAAATATTTTATTTTGCATCTTTTTTGCTCCATTGCCTTTATAAACAGGTTTGTATTTATTAAAAACTTTTAACAAAAAAAAACAACCGACTTCCAAAAACACAAACAAAAAATAATTTTCAAAATCGGTCTACAATTGACGGAGAAATCGGTGGAAATACATTAAAAAAAAAAAAGAAAAAAAAAACATACATTGTATACGCGACAAACATATAACCTCCTCCTTTTTGGAAGTGGGTTAAAAAACAAGAGGATTCTTGAAAAACATGTTCTAAACCCGAAGTGCGGCTACCCCTAGTTTTAGCCGGCTACTACTAGGTGCGGCCGGTAACAGTTGGTTAAACTTGCCTAAATGGACCCTGGCACTCGCCGGCCGCTGACGCGGCACCGCTCGCTTCGCTCGCTCAGCTCGTACGGTGTGTTATGTGGTCACAGTTCTAACCTAACCTACCTTTCAGCCATTTTCATTTGCTATAACTAAATTTAACCAACTGCTACCGGCCGCACCTAGTTGTAGCCGGCTGAAACTAATGGGCCTACCACACGCTCATGCTTCACCACAGTTTTGCCTGCGCAGGCCGCCGGCTTGTACACGGAACACTGAGCGTGTGGTTGGTAAAACTGTACGACGCGCAAACCCAACGGCGCGGCCTGCGCACTTTTCGACTTGTTGAAATTTTGCCTGCGCAAGCCCGGCCTGCGCGTACTTGCCTGTGCGTGTGGTTGGGCGTTCAGTGTTCAAGCCGCAGCCTAGGTTAGTCGTTCGGTGATTACGTGGTCTTCCGTCACTCAAAAACCGGCTAAGTGCGTATCGGACCACGCACAATGAAGGGTTCCGTAGTTAGGATGAATTTATTCCAAATACAAACTTAACATTGTAGTTGAAAAACATGTTCTCCCATACATTCCAACTGCAAATGTAAGTTTGTAGTCACAATATTGAGAGATTTACCATGTTATTTTAAGACCATAGACTTTTTTATAGGTTTTCCTGTAATCTATGACTAAAGAACCATTCTCTGTATTTTATTCAAAATTTTAGACACAGTAGTGTCGAAGATAAGGGGGGGGGGGGGGAATGGTAAATTTTTCATCTATTTTCTTACATAACTTTAAATGTATATGTTACGTTTATAAAAATAAATTCTTTTGAGATGCTCGCAATAAGCCCTTTCATTTGATATGTCACACGGTACAGTTTGTAATTTTTAATTTTCCCCCAAAAGTGACCGCCATATTCAAAATTCATTTATTTACGTTACACATTCGTATTTGGGTCACAGAAATACATAATGTGTACCAAATTTCAACTTAATGGATCCATTAGATTCGGAGCAAATTGGCTGTGACAGATGGACAGACAGACAGACACACGAGAGATCGTATACTTAAGGGTTCCATAGAACCCTAAAAATGGCCGATTTGCGTACGCACAATCGCGAGTTCATGTCTGAATTAATAAGTCTATACAAATCTCTGCCTGCACTCTGGAAAATTAAATCGAAGGATTATTCCGACCGAAATAAAAAGAACTAGGCATGCCTACAAAAAAAAATATAAATAAAATGAAAGAGGAACATCGTTTATTAACCTCTCGAATGCCGTAATTACAGAAACAATTAAAAAACCATTGTGTCTCGCGTGGATCCACGTTCCGGCATACCAAGGGTTAAGGGAGAAAGAAGAAATAGTTCTTCATTAGGAAACATGTTTCTACGCCGACGATTTTGACAAGACTGTGGCTTGCGCGTACTTAACTGTGCCGTGTGGTAACGCCGTCCGTGTACAGTTTTTTCATGCGAGAAGCCTGCGCAGGCAGAACTGTGGTGAAGCTTGTGCGTGTGGTAGGCCCATAGGTGTAGCCGCACTTCGGGTTTTAGCCGTGACAGATATACGTCACGGACTCACGGCCAATTCTATACGTCACGGACTCACGGTCAATTCTCCAATTGCAAACGTAAGTTTGTAATAACAAAACTACAAATTAACGATTTTCAGATTCTTTCCTTTACCTTGCGTGATTTATTTGCGAGTATCAAAATGTCGCATAAATGGCCGTATTTTTTTATTGCGTTGACTTAAAAGCTTGATTTTTTTTTAGAGCTCCAAGGGACCGTAGAACTAAGTATTTCAGCGGCGAGGTGTAAATTTTTGTAAGAGAGAAGTCGAAGCGAAGCCAGTTTTAACTTGCTGACCTATCAATAAAGTAAAAATAATCTATTAACTTAAAAATTTCCAGATTATGACGTTTTGGCGTCGGGTTATTTTAGAACATAATTTTTATTGTTGTTATTCAGAGCTAAAAATAGGCGTTTTTGTTATTTGAATGTTATGGTGAATTAAATAGCCGTAGTGTAACTAGGGTATTTTTTGACAATAGTGTTCACTGTTGACTGTGCCAAAATTTCAATAGCGGTAGAGTTGCTGATGCGAACCTCCGAAGGGAAGCCGGTAAGAATCGTGTTATATAGTGCTTTCACCACTGTCGTATTTGATATTAATTTCAATTTTATCCAAAGAAAAAGGGTCTTGATAGATCGACAGACAGACAGACAGACGAACAACGAAGTGATCCTACAAGGGTACCGTTTTTCCTTTTGAGGTACGGAACCCTAAAAATGTATCGATAGCTATTATTACACTCTAAATTATATTTACAAAATACCATTAGTTCAGCTTTTATGAGATGAATACTCATCACTGAAAATATGTGCTACTGCTCAGTAAAAGCTGAAGTTGCTGGTATAGAAAGAAGAAATTATACTATTATACTAATATACTAATATTTGAATATTAGAAGATTCAGAATCACTGAGCAACACTTGTTACCATTTTTCACCAGTAGATTTAGCAAGTTTTGGTCAGAAAGAACAATATCCAGAATTTTATTTAGGTAGGTAACTGATTTCGCGAACAGTAAAGGCTCGTGCAGACCAGCGCGATATCGATATCGCGCTGGTCTGTAAGAGCCTTGATGTTATCTCATTTTTCATCGAAAATATACCTAGTAGTTCCACCTACAATATTATTTTTTGAAGTATTTAGATCTCTAATATAGCAGGATACTATATTATACATATAGTAGGCTTCGCAACCTTATTGATAGCGGGCGACAAGGCCGCTCGCCCACACCGACAGCTTTTCGAACTGGATCTGCAGCTCACTGTCACAGTGTCAAATCGCAGCACCACGCTACTGAGATGCACGGGCTATATCAGACAAGGCAACTGCATCAAACTTGCAGTAGGTACCAACTTTTAAACGATAGCTATGGCAGTTTCCCGCAGCATACTAAGCTATTTGGGGCAGTGTCTGTTGAAAATAACTAACACTAGGCGAAGTGTTAGTGAAAATGGGCATAAGGATTTGGTAGCATGTTGTTCAAGTTTTAGATGATTCACACGCTTGAACGCACACGCGCGTGCACCGCAGCGGTGCGGCGCGGGCGGCGGCACGGGGCGGCGGGGGCGGCGGCTGAACAGTTTAGTTATTTCATGAAATTTCTAAATTACTTGTTGTTGTAAATAACATACAATTTTTAACTCAAACATTGTCGGCACGGGTAAAGTAAACAAGCGTCACTGAAATGTTTGGATAGCTCAAGTTTATAGTGCGATTTTCGTGCAGTAAACGTTATATTTATAAACATTAATTTGTAAACATACAAAAATGTTTCAGTGCTATGTAAGCAGTTACACATATGGGAAGCAATCACACAATAGTAAACTTCATTCAAGTTGTAGGGGCACTTAAAACATGAACATTTTGAACATAAATATCGACGGTGGAAATTTCAAATGTCGTAATTAGACATTTTGTCGTAAGTAGGTACACACGGCTACACATCAAACTATACTTTTCTAGTATAAGCTGAACTCGCATTGTACGGAAATCCTATACAACGTGAGATCAGCATAAACTGGAAATGTGTAGCCGTGTGTCGTGTGATCGACCATTTCATGAAATGGATGTGTTTCATGAAATGGCCAGCTAAAATTGACCATATCGTTCAAACGTCAACGTTTAATGATATTTCAGTCGACGTTTGGCCATATCATTAAATGGGGTATTCATGCAAATATTACTGGCATTCATTAACTTTTAGTAATCTGGGTCAATCGATAAATAAAACATTTTAAATAGCTTTCATTCCAGAAGAAAAAATAATAATTAATAAGATTTGAATAGTTAAATATTAACCTGTGAAATACGTTCCAAACTCCATGGTTCTTTGAAATGTTCAATTCTAAGATCTGGCCACGACATGTACAGTAAGCGTTCAAAAGTGCATAGGCACGCTAAGAGTCGTATTGCTGTGAACACGCGGTATAATCCGTACATGTATAATGTGTAAACAGTCAGACGTCTATGGTGTGTGCGTACTCACACCACAGAGAACGTAGTTTTGCACTAAACACTGTCGTATCGTCGCGGTTCGCGGGCGCCGCACTAAATGAAACAAAAATATATCTCCATCACTTTTGTTAGACACGGTAACACATACGCGTGACCTTGGCCAGTTTATGGCATTGCTAAAATTCGAAAGTAAATTCTATGTGCAGATAGCAGAAGGCGTTAAGCGTTGGTCTTAGATTCAAGATAGCTAAGGTTCTAATCTCGTAAATCGTGTCCGTTTCGACCGCGCGGCCATGGCGTTTTTTTTTTAATAAAAACCATCCCAAGTTTTTGTAAAAAAATGTAAATGTCGATTCCCAAAAACCATAAATTTGTCAAAGCAATGGTTAAAAAGTTATAAGGGTTTGAACGTGGCCGCGCCATCGAAACGCGGCGAACCGCGCGGCCATGGAGATCTTTAAAACTAAGCGTCGTCGCAGAGACCTGAAATTTTGGGAAATAGTAGATAAAATTCGTAAAAAATTTGTAAAAATATAGAAAAAAATCCTGTGTTTATATTTAAGGAGCTGTACGGCTAAAACCTCATGGCCGCGCCATTGAAACGGTGACAAACACGTTATCGCCGATATCTCGCTGAAAAAGCATCGCAGACGTCTGAAGTTTTTTGTAAAACACAGATTTGATTTTGTCAAAACTAGTAAAAATACAACAAAAAATCCTAGGTTTATATTTCAGGAGCTGTAAGACTAAAACCCAATGGCTGCGCCATCGAAACGGTGAAAATTTAGTTTTTCGCCAATAACTCGCTGAAAAAGCATCGCAGAGGTCTGAAGTTTTTTGTAAAATCTAGATTTGAATTTGTCAAAACTAGCAAAAATACAACAAAAAATCCTTGGTTTATATTTCAGGAGCTGTTGAAAAAGATCTTTAATACGTCTTTAATATGTCGATTAGGGTGACCACGGATTATTATTTATAGAGAACTTTCCACCTATTTTCATAAGAAATGAAATCTCAAGGATCCGGTGAACAATAAGATGCAATAATATGGCTATTTCTTTAAAAATCACATTTAAATAATTCTACAATGATTTGTTACGACGATAATAAAACTGGAACGCACACAAATTCTGAACAACTTATGACGATACATAATTTAACATATGATTGAATAGATGATGATTAAGATATTAAACAACAGAGAAATTTTAAAAACTATATAATGGGAATAAGTTCCATGTACATCAACCAAAATACCTCATTTTAAAGTTTTTATGTTAATTTTTTTGTTAGGTTAAGAGAAAGTCTTTGGCCACAATGCGTATTTACAAGAAATATACTTACTGTTACGAAATAATTTGTAATTTTAAAGAAATGCATATCTTAGTGTATGCGAACAATCTGTGATTTATGTGATTTTGAAAGAAATGTATGACTTAGTGTAAGCGAACAATAAAATATTTTTGTACGTACCTTATCTTTTCATTTTAATTTAATTCGAATCCTTGAGATATCATTTCTAATAAAAACAGGTGGAAAATTCTCTGTAAATAATAATCCGTGGTCACCCTGGTCGACATATTAAAGATGTATTAAAGATTTTTTTCAACAGCTCCTGAAATATAAACCTAGAATTTTTTGTTGTATTTTTGCTTGTTTTGACAAATTCAAATCTAGGTTTTACAAAATACTTCAGACCTCTGCGATGCTTTTTCAGCGAGTTATTGGCGAATAACTAAATTTTCACTGTTTCGATGGCGCGGCCATTGGGTTTTAGTCTTACAGCTCCTGAAATATAAACCTAGGATTTTTTGTTGTATTTTTACTAGTTTTGACAAAATCAAATCTGTGTTTTACAAAAAACTTCAGACGTCTGCGATGCTTTTTCAGCGAGATATTGGTGATAGCGTGTTTGTCACCGTTTCAATGGCGCGGCCATGAGGTTTTAGCCTTACAGCTCCTAAAATATAAACACAGGATTTTTTTCTATATTTTTACAAATTTACAAATTTTATCTACTATTTCCCAAAATTTCAGGTCTCTGCGACGCTTAGTTTTAAAGATCTCCATGGCCGCGCGGTTCGCCGCGTTTCGATGGCGCGGCCACGTTCAAACCCTTATAACTTTTTAACCATTGCTTTGACAAATTTATGGTTTTTGGGAATCGACTTTTACATTTCTTTACAAAAACTTGGGATGGATTTTATTTAAAAAAAAACGCCATGGCCGCGCGGTCAAAACGGACACCGTAAATCACAGCGCTGTTTTTGCAAATATTATTATTTTTGTTTGCAATAATAATATTTTTTAAATATTGCTGCTTTTTTATTAATGTTACATAACATAACATAACATCACGCCTTGTTTCCCCGAAGGGTTGGGCAGAGGTGTCCCTGTAGCAGGTACACCCACATTTCGCCAGTTATGTTTAAGTCCCATGTAACAGGGGGCGAGCCTATTGCCATCAACCAGGCACAAATCCAGACTCCGAGCTGCTACTGAGAAATTTCAGATAGAAAAACCCAATAACACTTTGCCCGACCCGGGAATCGAACCCAGGACCTCATGCTCAGCAGTAGCGCTTGCGACCACTAGACCAACGAGGCATTAAGGCACTAGATTAATGTTGTTATTGCAATAAAGGTTTAGTGGTATGAGGAACAGGGTGTAAAGTTCACTCATCCACCATAGAAAAAGGAGGATCCTCCGGCCAGACGGGTGTTGTGTCTGGCGGGCAACTGCCCATCGGTTTGAAGTTGAAATCTTGTATATATGACGATCGCTCGGTAAACTCTAACTGCGCGATACAGGATTTGTGTGACATCATGTCTTTGATGCGTAGTTTGTATGTAGCGGTGTAACCGCTACAAAGGGTTTACAATAAAAATGCGTGATATGTGATAATAAAATTTAAAAATATTTATTCGTTATATTTATTTTACTTAAGTATAGTTAACAAACTGCTACAATTATTTATCATTAGTTCAGCTGAATAAGATGTGAAATAGATGTCTAGAAACTTAGAAGCAATTTGTATTATTTTGACAATTAAAATTTTGAAATGTTTTAAATTTTAAATGGATTTTTTTCACCATAAATATAAAGCTTTGATCATGGTCGAAGTAATTAAGCAATAAATAAGAATATTAGACTACTTAAAATGTAAAAAAAAACTACTGACAAAATTGTTGATTTTAAGGTTAAAGGCAGTTTGTTCATATTAAAATTATTTTAAACTTTCCTGTCTCTGCAGCCCTAACCACCGGTAGCTTGGACCCTGCTCCCGACACCGGCGGAACTCTATTTTTTTATATTGTTTAATGTTTTTTGTCCTTTTTATTTTAAGAAACATTTAAAAATGTGAATGAATAGGAATTAAAATGAATAAACGATATTACTAAAATACGAACGTAGATCTACACGAGACACAATGGTTTTTTAATTGTTTCTGTAATTACGGCATTCGAGAGGTTAATTAAGATTTATGTTTAATAAAATATGAAATATTTAAATGATAACACTCACACTTAGTCCGGTTTCATTAGATATTTGTGTAAATAACATTCACTTTTACGCAGCGCAATAATATTCTCTGATCTGATTTGATCTCCCTTCAATATTTATATATGCTGCTTTTTGAAAATAATAACCACAACACTGCGCTAAATACTCGTCACCAACAATATCCACGAACCAACAAAGTTCTATTACTTAAGTGAATACTCGTAACGAACTGCATCTACCGCACAGAAATCGAAATAATTTACTTAGTTTTCTGTGGTCTACCTGCTAAACTTTAATATTTATGTGAACAAGACGAATGAAACAAAAAACGAATGATTATCGAACTAGTCATTGGTTGCAGACAAAGTGAGTGTGTGTGTGTGTACTGTGCGTGTCTATAGTATTGTAACAACTTATAGAAGAAGGTCGTAAGTCAAACCGAAGCGTCAGTCTATTGCTTTGTGAGATTGCCTATGAACTTTTGGTCGGTACTGTACACTCTTTATACCATTGAACTGGAAATTTTGTTCTCCATCGATCTGTTTATTTAAAATTTTGTTATCTCTTAAAATTAAGGAGCTAAGATGTCAAATTGTTTTGTAGTAAGACTAGTAAGTCACATAGTAGTATATAGAAGTTTTGGATTCTAACTTTTTTGGAGTTTTTTGCAACGTTGTAAATCTAAATGACTGTCCAATGTAGACGGTGTAACCGTGTAACGCGCATATAAAAAATTAAAAATTCTTTACAACATAAAATCTACTTAAACATTTAAAAAAATTGAATAAACATTGGCGTAAGTAGCAACGATTTATTCGTTACAACATTTTGTTCAGAAAGGAGACTGAAACGATTACATACACTCTTGGGCCTGAATATACAATATGGATCGCTATGTAAATTGTGGGATAGTAACTAGTCAGTGTATTACAGTGACTAGTTACTATCCCACAATTTACATAGCGATTCATAGTTTCAACAATACCCAATCCACAAAGCGGCGGATCCATTACAACAATTCCAAGTCAATCGTGTGAGCGATCTTCGGTGTCCAGTGTGAAAGCAAGGGTCGTACAAGGTAGGTAGGGTTAGAATTCGTAAAAATCAAAGCAGTGATCGTTGAAAATGAAAAATAGTTGGGAAAGCACACATCCGAAAACATGAAATAAGTGACAGCTGTCTAGTTCTAGTAGGGATGGGCGTTGCGACAACGAACCGTTTACAAAGACCGTTTTGTGATGATGAAACCGTTTTACGTCCTGAGTTCAACTTCAAACAGTCTTCATTGCACAAACCAGTCTTCGAATTACTTGGTGCGATTTTTACATCTAAGAAAATACAGTCGGGGTACAATGATTCAACTATCTATCACACTCGTAAAACAGTCCTTCCAATAAAAAGTGAACTCTTTCATATGAAATACAGTCAGTAATGTATAATTATGCTGTTGTTGTCAATGCTGTCGTTCGTGATGCGAAAAAACCATTTCATACATTTCAAATCGTTCATAGTTTTAAGAAACTGCGCTCGACGAAAACGCAATTCTATTCCATGTTGGATAAGTTTCGTCCTTTAACCATTTTCTGCAACCGTTTTCGTCGTCGGGAAAACGGTTTCGGTCGCCAAAAATTCGAGAATGACCCACCACTAGTGTCTAGTGTCAAATTGTCAATGTCAGTCTGCCAGTGCAGAATATGTACTGCCAGTGACGTAGACAAAAAAATAAAACTGATTTTAATCGATATGAAATTGGTAATCATAATTTTGGTAGTCAGTAATGAATGATGTTTTATTTAAATTAAATGCACTATATTGTGTAAAAGTATATATAGTGCATTTAATTACTTTGAGTTAACTATATTACGTAGTGCTGCCTAGTGAGTAGGTTTTCTTTTTGTAGTTGTGTAATCGATTACTATAATCAATGATCTCATGAAAACTATCTTTATCATATTTCTCCGCTTCCAGACAAAGAATTGAGCTGATTTTTGATATTCAAGGATAAAAAATATGACTAATTAACCGACTTCCAAAAGGAGGAGGTTCTCAATTCGACTGTAGGGTTTTTTTTTTGTATCTTTGTTACGCGATTACTCCGCCAATTATGAATTGATTTTGATGATTCTTTTTTTGTTTGGTAGATCATACTTCAGAGGAAGTCTCATATTATTTTTTTAACTTTGCTTGGGTAGTTTTTGAGTTAGCTCCAATAATACGTATTTTTTCCCACTTAGTATGTGGATGATATGATAACTTCCTGTCACTGTTATTTACATAGCAGGTAGTGGTATTCGAATTTGTGTGGGGTAGGTACCACAGCTAAAAATCGAAAAATAAAGTTATTTTTCACTTTGTAGTGTTTTTTTTTTATTGAAGTCGTTTGTTTTTTTTTGTAAAAAAGTTTTTTTTAGATCATATCTCAACTTATTACACTTGGGCCCAACATTTTCCATCAAATCAAATCAAATCATTTATTACTTTGCAAACATGGGTAATTATTACATTGATGTTTTATTAAGAAAGTCCTCCATGTTCTACCGTCACATGGGCATGCAAATCATGTTAATTTACACAAATTTAAAGACCTCCTTAAAGATCTCCTTTAATTTTAAAACTGTTTATGAACATTGTCGTAAGTAGCAACAGTATTACATTATTTAGTCCATTACGATATTATGTTCACCAAAATAATTCAAAACGCATTGTGATCCCAAATAATTGCGATTTTTATATTTTTATGCTTTCTACTTCGTAAATATTTATGATAATGCAGGTATCATTACGTCGTTAGTGAAATGTGTTTTATTTGACATAGATTGATTTTGTTGTAAGGGACATTTTTTTCAACGAATTCAATTAAAAAAAATTAAGTAAAGGAAAATAATTTAAATGCATTGTATGTGGAAGGGGAAAATGTATGGATTGTATTGTTAGTTACCAAAACGAGCTATTTAATCAAAATAATTTGTCCTTTAATAACAATAAACGTGGTCATGGTCACTATTTCTGTTCAAGATGAGGATGGCTTGATACTTATTAATGGAAACACTTTTATGTACTTCTGAGACGTTTTTTGACAGACAGTGACGTTAGGAAAAACATAAGAACAGTGAAAAAAATTTGGCGGCCAGCACGCCAACATGGCAACTGACGGTGTGAAGGGACCAATTTACTGGCCGGCGACCAGCAACACTACCTTTCGAGGTTGCGAGTGGGTCGACGCAGCACGTCCCCCTTCGTTGCGACATCCACCACTCTCACTATCCCTTCCCTCCCAATGGCCCCGAGGGCGAATCACGGCAGTGCACTGCCGCGAGCGGCGGGGCCATTGGTTCTTGGGCAGCGTGCCGACCGCGATAAAAACTAGATGCCCACCCTTAACGAACGAGCCTCCTGCAATCGCCTCTCGTACGAAACGCTGCCAGAAGTGGTCTGCCAGCATCTGCGCCTTTCTCCAGTTAGCACGTCGGATCAAGTCTGCGTCGTCGAACACATTAATCTCGGGCTCGCTGCTTGGGCTTCCAATTAAGAAGGTGAAAGGAGTCAGGGCGCACTCCGCGTCCGCATCCACTGAGACGTGTGTCAGGGGTCTTGAATTAACGACGGACTCCGCTTGTAGGAGAAGGGTGTTTAATACCTCCTTCTTGGGTGTCCTTTCCTTCAGGATCACGGCGATGGCACTTTTCACCGCGCGGCCTTGCCGCTCTCCACAACCTCCCATAAATGATGCGAATGGGGGTATGAAACGCCATTCTATTCTTCTATTTGCACAGAAATTGAAGAGTTCTGGTAGCATCCTTGCTGCGCCGACTAATGAAGTCCGTTATCGGAGTAAATCCTTGCCGGGCATCCCCTTCTAGCGATGAACCGTCTGAGTGCCATCAGAGCGAAGTCCGACGATAAGCTCTCCACGATCTCCAAATGCACGGCTCACACAGTCAAGCATTTAAAAAGTGCAATCCATCTCTTGGCGCTGCGTCTGCCAATAGAGACGCTCAGGGGGCCAAAATAATCGAACCCTACGTGGGTGAAAGGGCACTGGTGATGTGCTAACCTGGCATCTGGAAAATCTCCCTCTGGTGGTGATTCTGGCTTAGCCTTACGATTGCAGCAAAACTGGCATCTCTGCGAAGTTCCTCTGATGGATGGTCTAAGGCTTAGTACGTTGAACCTCTGGCGCAGTTCATTGACCACTAGCTCGTTACATCCGTGGGCGTACCTGGTGTGATAGGAGCATATCAGAAGCTTGACGATAGGATGTCGGCCGTCTAGGTCAATCGGGCGATCTGCATGCTCTGCGACGGCAGTGCGACCAGAAAAACAAATGAGCCCCTCTACACCAAGCAAAAGCGAAAGGTTCCGAAGCCTACTATCATTCGAAACGGAACGTGCTGTTAAAATGCACATAAAATCCTCGGAGAAAGAATCTAGTTGAACTTTACGAAAAAGGACCTCCACAACATTGAGGAAAGTGTAAAAAGTTACGAAGTGCGTTTAGAGAAAATTTGTAATTTGGGCGCAATACTGATCGCAACTTGTCTAAACCCTGATGGGTTTGTGCTGTGTCGCGAAGCAACCGGGTCCAACTGCTAAAGCGTTGCTGATCTGCAACAACCGGTAAAGGTAGCTGTCGCGGTGAAGCAACTATCAGTCCCACCGATTCCGAGTGTCGTTTCTGTTGTTCGGTCACCAGAGGGACGGCACTCGTCGGTTCAAATGTTCAGTCAGAGGGTGCGAGATAAGAGAAATGTGGCTCCTGTGAACCAACGTGATGAAGTTGTGAAATTGCAAATGTCTCGCGTAGTCATACGTAACAAAAAACCATTAAAAATACATACAGACGAACTTCATAACCTTTTTCTATTCTAGGAAAAAAAATATATTTGCTTTGTCCATCATCATCATTTCAGCCAAAAGGCGTCCAATGCTGGACATAGACCTCCCCCAAGCATCGCCACTTCGACCGGTTCTGTGCTTCTTGCATCCAACGGATTCCTGCGGCCTTTACCAGGTCACCGGTCCACCTTGTGGGAGGCCTTCCAACACTACGTCTTCCAGTATGCGGTCGCCACTCCAGAACCTTTTTGGAGGAATATTCACAGCAGTTGACGAGGAGGAAAAGAGCTCTAGTGTTCGGTGATTTCAACTACGATCTGCTTGTTCCGAGCCGACCAATTAATAATTATAAAAAAATGCTGTTAGAAAATGGACACCTAATCCTAAACAGCAGCAGTGGTGGCCCAGTGGTAACGGCTGCGACTTACGAGTTGTACGTCGTAGGTTCGTACCCAGACAGGCGCTTTACTTTGTGTAAATTATTTCATCATCACTGCTCAAAACGGTGAAGGAAAACATCGTGAGGAAACCGGCATGTCCTAGAACCGAAAATTCGAAGACATGTGACATCCACCAACCCGCACTGGGCCCGCGTGGTGGATTACGGCCCACTCCCTTTCACAGAGAGGAGGCCTGTGTCCCAGCAGTGGGAACATTATAGGCTGATGATGATCCTAAACAACACTGATGAAAAATTTAGTACCCGTAATACTGCTACAAAAAAATCGACCCTTGATGATGTCTCATCCAACCTAAAAAATCATAAATTTCATGTAACTATTGTGGATTCTTCAATGTCAGATCACAAGCAAATCTATCTCGAAGTTGGCAAATATGCACCTGTAATGAAAAAGAAAGTAAAATACCATACCTTAGATTACACAGCGCTTTACCAAACAGTAGAAAGTAAGATTGTGAATGTCTCTGATAGTGACTACGAAAGCTTGGAACACACAATAAAGGAAGCTGTAATTAAAAATAGAATACCGAAAGTCAAAATTCAAAGTACGTTAAAATCAGACTGGATCAATAAATACATAATTGGAATGCTAACTAAAAGGAATCAGCTGTGGTCTGCTCATAAGGAAAATCCCAATGACGACTTAATAAGAAACAATTTTATAACCCTACGAAACAGCGTGCTGCAACAAATTCAAAATACTAAAAGTTGTTACTACTACAAAGTCTTCAAAAACTGTGAAAGAAAACCTTTAAAGATGTGGAAGCTAATCGGGAACTTAGCTGGAAGTAAGTCTAAATCATGCTCCGCTCCTTCAAAGCTAGATACGCTAACTGGTCAAATCACAGACAGTAAAGAAATATGTAATTATTTTATCACCTTTTTTGCTACTATAGGGTCTGTTTTAGCTAATGAAATTACAAGGCCTAGGGAACAAATATATACTCAGCCAACAACACAAACAACAGCATCTAGTACAAGTGAACTACTAAACTTAACACCAACTACTGAAGCAGAAGTCAGCAAAATCATAGACAATCTCAATTGAAACACTAGTGCGGGCTTGGATGGGATTAGTTGCAAAACCATAAAAAGTATTAAAAATCTAATATTAACTAAACTCACGATGAGTATCAACTACTGTTTACAAAACGGCCTCTTCCCGGATTCTTTGAAAATAGCGAAAGTTAGTCCTATCTTTAAGTCAGGGAAAAAGACTGACCCAGGTAAATATCACCCTATCTCTGTCCTCCCAATAGTATCTAAAATATTCGAAAAAATATTATATAAACGCCTAGATGATTACCTCAAAACTATAAACTTCTTCTCTAAAAAGCAATATGGTTTCCGCGCAAAATCCAACACTCTAACTGCAACAATTGACCTTGTGACCAATCTTAAAAACAATATCGATGAAAAATGCGCAGCACTTGATATATTTATTGACCTGAAAAAGGCATTTGATACAATTAGCCATAGTCTCCTTCTCCAAAAATGCATGAAATCGGTATCAGAGATACTGCCCACGACATTTTCCGGTCTTATCTCTGTAATAGACGACAAATTGTTCGGATTGGTGGTGATATGCAAAGTAACTGCGAAACTTTAACTTACGGCGTACCACAGGGATCGATTCTTGGTCCCCTGCTGTTCATATTATACGTGAATGACATACATAACCTAAAAGCCTATTTTTATTTGGAAACAATATCGAAGAGATCATCGAACAAGCGCAACAAGATTTAGACACTCTCTCCAGATGGTTCCAGGACAATTTGCTTACTGTTAATACCTCTAAAACAAACTATATTGTTTTTAGTGCTAGGAACAAAAAAGTCGCAAACAACTCAAATTTATACGTAAACAACGAACCTATAACCCAAGTTTCTTCAGAGTAGTATCTTGGTCTCCATCTAGACAAACACCTGACGTGGCAGACACATCTAGAAAAATTAAGATCTAATTCTAAACTATCTTCCGTCATGGGCGCGCTTCGGGGGATCGTCCGCTGCCTGCCGACATCTGTTAGGTATATCATTTACAACTCTATGGTAAAACCCCACCTAGAATACATAATAGAGGTGTGGGGCACTGCAGCTAAAACACATTTAAAACAAATCGAAACATGTCAAAACAAAATAATAAAACTCTTATTCCACTACCACAACCTAACTCCGACAGAAAAAAATTATAAAGAAACTAAATTGATGTCACTATCACAGATATATAAATATAACACATGCATACTAGTACATAAGCTATTAAATAAAAATATACACTCAAAGATAACATTAACAAAAAAAGGGCAAACACAAAAACGTAGTACCAGACGAAAAAACAACATTTGCATAAGACCACCACGAACTAATTACGGAAGGAAAAATATACTATACGAAGGAGCAGAGTTGTATAATAAATTACCTAACGACATTAAAGAGATACAGTCCTTTACTTTATACAAACGAACCATAAAACACAACATCTTAAAAGATTTCTCTATTAAGTTATTTAAGAAATTCATTGTTAACCCTTTTCTCTCCTTATGTATTAGGCTTATGAAATAAATTTATTATTATTATTTATCTAGGTTTTAAATTAGTACATTACAAATAAATGTGTAATTGCTATTGACTTGCCTCCAAGAATCGATATGTAATAAGTACACCCACTTTTTCCTTTTACCCACAACACTATAAAAATTGTGTTCACTAACTTATTTATTTACAAATACCTACCTTCTTAAAGAGTAATTCTTATATTTAGTTTTAAGATTATCTTGTATTTCTCATATTAAGTGAATTGTATTCTTTTTGAGAAATAATTGTCTAATAAATGTCTGTCTTAAACCGTTTTGGCCCCATCGGCCATTTGTTCTGCGAGTAATGTGCCCTTTTTTTTTTTTTTTTTTTTTTTGGGTGGGAAATTATCAAATAACTTCTCCCGCTCTGGGTGGAGCGGGAGGGCGTGTCAGACTCTTACTGACTAAAACCCACCCGTGTTCCTTCCTATGCCATGTTGCCGGGGGCCACGATTTCCCTATCGGTTTTCTTCGAACCCCCGGCATTGGCATTGGCCCTAGCGGACCCCGTCAATTCTGCTGACATCTCTTTGAGGCGCGCGTGGAACACAACGCGCCGTCGACCCGGGCTTGGCCCGGCGAGCTACCCATTGCTCACCGTCCGCAAGCCCGCGCCTACGGTGGCCGGAAATCTTCCTGCGATTCCCGACGCCCAGGGCGTCTCCTGCTGCGGCGGTTAGGGGCGCGAGGGCGCGAAATTTGCCTCTCCCTCACGCGCTCCGTCTCCTCCTTCGCGAGCATTACTGCTTCGCAGAAAGAGGTGACGGCCTCCCATTTCCTCTCGCTCCGTAGCATGGCCCGAATCAGGGCCGGAAGCGAGAGATCACCGCCGCCGATCGCATCCACGAGGACACGGCGATGCCCTGCCCAAGCCGGGCAGACCTCCACCGTATGCTCCACCGTGTCCTCCGGACGATCCACACAGTGACGACACCCGGGCGTTTCCTCCCGCTTTATCCTGAACAGGTACCTCCCGAAACAGCCGTGTCCGGTGAGTACCTGCGTCAGGCGGAAGGTGAGGACGCCGTGGCGCCTCTCTAGCCACTCCTCAAAGAGGGGTCTTATCGCCGCAATTGTGGCGTGCCCAGCGCTGGGTTGCGACAATCGCACTCTCCATTCCGCCATGAGATCCCGCCGGAGCTCTGTCCGCTGTGCCGCGACTTCTTGCGGCATCGGAGTTAAGCCCCGGCGTTTCGCCTCCTCGCGCCACTCCCAAATGTGCGCGAGGACCTTTGCCTCCAGATCCCATGGCGGTACTCCGGCAAGGAGGCTCGCCGCCTCGCAGGAGACCGTGCGGTATCCTCGGGCCAGCCGGATGGCCATTTGGGACGCGTTCAGCCGGCGGCCTGGCTGCCGCCTCAATGAAGGCGCCCACACTGGCGCCCCGTAAAGGGCCATGGACCGCACGATCCCCGCGTAGAGCCTCCGGCAGGAGGCGTTTGGACCTCCCAGATTGGGCAGGAGCCGCTTCAAGGCAGCCCCGGCTCCAGGGCAGGGTGTTAAAGGCATTGGCGATGTCTAGAGACACCGCCAAGACGACCCCACCCCGGGCCACAGCATCCCCTGTCGTGAGGGCCCGCACGCGCATGATGGCGTCCACCGTAGAGCGCCCCCTGCGGAAACCGAACTGGCCGTCCGCCAGATCCGGCCCCACTCGCACCAGCTGCCCGACGAGGCGGTCTGCAATGACTCTTTCAAAGAGCTTGCCCACCTCGTCGAGCAGCACAATGGGCCGATAGGCGGACGGAGAGTCCGCTGGGCGCCCCGGCTTCCTGATGAGGACCAGTTTCCCAGTCTTCCAGCAAAGTGGGAACTGGCCCCTCTCCATACATGCGCTTAGGAGCCCTCTCAGTCGAGGCCCGAGAGTCCCCATGGCCAGGACCCAGGCCCTTCCGGGTATGCCATCGGGTCCTGGGGCGGTATTCCTCGCACTCATCCTGCGTACCGCCACTCTCATCTCTACCTCGGTCACCTCCGGAGCATCGTCGTCGTCGTCGGCGGTGTGGTCCGCATCGGGCACCGCAATGGGCGGAGCCATGGGCGGGGGCGTATGTTCCCCTCTTGAAGGGAACAGAGCGCTCACCACGTCCTCCACAAGCTGGGGCCGGAGACTCTGCGTCAGCGGGGGAGCCCATGGGCGGAGTTTTTCCCGCACCATCTTATATGGGCGTCCCCACGGGTCTCTGTTCAGAGTCTCCAGCATCTCCTCGCGGGCCAGTGCCCTGGCCCGCAGGATCTCCGCTTGGAGGGCGGTCTTCGCCGCTCTGTACCCTTCGTACAGCTCCGCCTGAATGGCTTCCGTATCCGGAGGACGGATACGGAGCCTGCGGTGCCTGGCGTACCGGCGTCGCGCAGCAACGCACGCCCTGCGTAGAGCTTCCAGCTCTTACGACCACCAGTACACCTGGCGCGAAGCGCGTCCAGGGTGGACTCGGGGCATTGCCACGTCACATATATTGGACATGGCCTCCCGGAACCACTCCGCCTCGTCGTTAATGTCGGCAGGCCTGTCCGGTGATGACACCCAGGCCTGCACGATCGAGGCTTCCAGGAGGAGCTCCCGGTCCAGCCGCTTCAGCGCCCACCGCGGACCACTCGGGGCCTGTCGGACCGGCGCGCTCGAGGTCTGGGTGGAGACGTCAAACCGGATGTACCGGTGGTCGGAATAGGTCTCCACCTCCTCTATGACGCGCCAGTCGATTACACGCGGCGACAGAGCGGGGCTGGCGAACGAGATGTCCACCACTGATTCACCCCGCATCCGCACACACGTGGGGACAGAACCCCGGTTTAGGACGACCAGGCCTGTCTCCAGAGCCCAGTCCTCCACCATCCTGCCCCGCGTGTCCGTAAAGCGGGAACCCCAAGCCAGATTTTTGGCGTTGAAGTCCCCGAGGACGAACACGGGGAGGGAACCGAACCCGACGACGACGACTCTCAACTCCACAAGGGAGTTGTGGAACTCGGCGAGAGTTCGGTTCGGGGAGAAGTATACCCCTACCACGACAATCTCCCCGAACCGTGCTGCCACGCAACCCCGTCCTCTCTTGACAGACTCGAGGGACGGGGTACCAGCGGCGGCCGACGAAATGAGGGTCACTGAGCCGCTCAGGTCCTCCACCCAGTCATCCCTGGGCGGGACAAAGTACGGCTCAGCGACCACGGCGATGTTAATCGACCACTGCGCCATGCTCTGGAGCAACAGATCCTGAGCGGCGGCGCAGTGGTTGATGTTCGCCTGGAGGAGGCGTAATGGGGCCGTTATTGGCACTCCATTTCAACCCCCTCCCTAGCCCCCTGTGAGGGCACCGCCGCGGCGGCAACGGCGGCGACGACGACAGTGGAGGCGGCAGCGGCGGCGGCAGTAGTGGCGGCGGCTGCGGCGGTGACGGCGGTGGCGGAGGGCTTACCCTTGCCTCTGGCCTTGGCGGGTGGAGCGCAGGCCTTGCTCCCAGCCCGGTGATCGGCCGGCTTGCCAGCCGCCGCACATACGACGCAGTGCGGCGCGGCGTTGCACGAGCCGGCCTTATGACCGGGCTGACCACAGCGGAAGCAATGGTCGCTGCGGTCCACCTCCGAGGTGCACTTCGCTCCCACGTGGTCACCCACCCGGCAGCGGAAGCACCTCATAGGTCGGGGCTCCAGCAGTTTCACCTGCGCGGAGACCCAACCCACCAGAAGCCTTCGGCCCTCCCCGGCTATCAGTTTGGCCGCCGACACGGGGCAGCTCACCGTTACGGCTCGCATCCCCGTGGAGTCAGGGTGGATGGTGCCTGCCCTCACCTCCTCGGCAGAGCACCCCCCAGTCCTGGCGACCGCGGCCACCACCTTTTCCGCCGTCACACAGTCGTCCAGGCCCCGGATGCGCAAGTCAGCGCGTTTGGTGGGCCTGGACACTCGGGCCTCCTCCGGATTCAGGGTCGCCCTGAGCCTATTGGCCAGAGCGTCCGCTGCCGGGCCGCTGTTCGCACCGGGGATCTCCAGCATCCTGGCCCCAGTCGCGGTGATCTTCAGGCGGACGCCATTGGCGGTCTCCTTCAGATCAACCGCTGCATCCACCTTGGCGAGCACGTGCTGATAGGACACGCCCTTCTTCTCCGCTTCCGGCTGTAGTGTAATCACTACAGCTGCGGACTTCGGGGCGCGGAGCCTATCCGCGACGCTTCGCTCCTTGCGCCGCTGCCGCCTCGCCTTTCTCTTGGCCGCCCTTGCCGCCTTGCCAGCCTTCTTCTTCTCCCCGGCTACTTGCCATCCAGCGTCGGCTGGAGGAGATCCAGAAGGTGGTAGGGGCGGCCGATTCGCCGCCTTAGCCGAGGCCCCCGCTGCCTTGGCCGGGACCCGTGCCGCCTTGACTGGGGCACCCGGCGCTTTCGCCGGGACCCCTGACGCCTTGGCCGGGGCCCCCGCCGCCTTGGCTGGGGCCCCCGCCGCCTGTGCAGCCACCCCACCTTTGGGCGGCCCCGACGAGGCTGGTCCGGCTGCGGCAGCTGCGGTGGCGGCGTATGACGCCGCCTTTCGCTGGCCCGAGGCCGGCTGGCTTGCCGCCAATGGGGGGCGCAGGACTATGGCCTCCAAGGTGGCAAACTGCCACTTAAGTATGGCAATTCTTTGGTCTATGTCGGTGACCTTGGTGCTCCTACGGATCTCGTCATTTCTGATTTGATCACGTAGGGAAACTCCAAGCATAACCCTCTCCATTGCCCTTTAGGTGACTTTTAGCCCTGGCCCATTCTTTGTCCACAATCACTATAATTTTTGTATACATTTCATTGGAACCAATTTTGTTATTGTAACTTACTTCATTAATCTGATTTATTTTAACTTTACAATATTAAATGCCAGGCGTGAACAAGACTGTTCAGGCAGTTACTACAAAATGATTTTCATTAGGCTAAGGTTGTAGAGTATAATTATATGCTTAGGTAAATCATCGTTGTAACAACGATGAAAATTTGTAATTAAAAAAAAAAAAATGTTCATCGTTGTAACGGACATCTCTTCCAAAATTTCAATGTGTAAGGGACATCAACTTCAAAACGATTGAGTTTAACAAGGTTTAATTTATAGTTTTCTATAGATAAATTAAAAACAATGTGTCTAGAAAGCATCATAATAGGATAAACAATGAAAAAGTTGTGACGTTTTAAAAGTAAAATTATTTTTTTTGCCTCTCCTGTAAAGTAAGGGTTATCCCTTACGACATTTGAAATTTTGTCCATCGATATACTTATAGGTAATTATGAATCGACCGAATTTAAACTAGCTCTGTATTATTAATTAGCGTTGAAAATGTTTGTTTTGTCATAGGATACGTCATAATATTACATCCATAGTAAAGCCTAAAGTAAACCAAATTGATTGCTTACAAACTTAATGCTTCAGTGCCGAGGTGGCGACTGGCCGAGCGCTTTAAATATGCATGTCCAATAGTTTTAAAGAGCCACGTCAATGTTTTTGTTTGGGAGCAATCTCCATAACAACAGTATGTGAGGGGTATGTTATGAGCAGAGCACACAACAGAGGAGTCGGCTAGTAAATTGTTCATGAATATGTAATGTACAAACTTCTTTAGGCGCGTTGGGCATTTTTGAGATGGGACTTCGCGACACTGCAACGCAATTTACCGACACCGTGGAGTAAAAGTCATCAACGCGTTGATAACCGCGATGCCGATTTTTTTTTTTTCAATGTTTCACTTTTGTCGGCACTCCCGGAGTACCACTGTTTTCTTTTTGTGTTTTGGATAGCATGTTTTTGGAGTCTGCTGGAACCTATGGAGGCTCGTTTTTGTATTTTTTGTTGAAATCCCAGTTTCGGAGTTGAGTTAAGTTCAGTTCAGGGATCTAAGTTGCCAGTGGGATAGACTGAAACTTTCAACCGAAACTTAGATTAGGTTAACTTCTACGAGGTGAGTCTGATGCCGCAAATACATATCGTTTTTAGAATTTTTGTCTATTTGTCTGGATGTATCCTTTGGATTGGCATAAAAACGACTGAACGGATTTGGATGAAATTTGGCACACATAGTTTATAACCTGGATTAACACATAGGGTACTTTTAATCCCGGTAGTACCTACGTTGCGGTGAGACATTTTCCGACATCCACGCGAACGAAACCGCGGGAACAACAACTATTTTTCTGCTATATTTTGTATAAAAATGATGTTGAAAACACATTTTTTTTTTTTACTCATTCAGTAATGTATTTTTTCCCATTACATATTTAGAAAACCATATCAAGAAATTTAAAAATCATACTTTAGTTTTCAGCTATCCTTGAGATAAATCAAATTTTTATTTTATGATTATACATTATATATACCTACGATTTAATTTCAACTCTTTATTAGTGACTTTTGTGGACATGATAATTATTCAGATTGATTACAGTTGTAATAGCAATCATATAATTGCGTTTTATTAAAATAGGTTTTTAGTTTTATTAATTTATTTATCTTTTGTATAGATTCTTTTCTATTTTGTGAATGTGAGAACGCTGTAGGATTAGTGGATTGTAGACCTGTAGACCATTTTCTATTTTGTTAAGTACTTAGTACTTATTGAAAGACCTACACTGTCCTCCCATACCTAGTAACACTGTTATTTGAAAGTATTGTAAAAGCCAATTATTTTTAAAAGAGTAACCGTGGAGTTTCTTGCCGACTCTTCTCCATAGGAAACAACCAATTGGAACCGTGCACCTAGCTTCTGACGTTTCATAAGTTCCCATGTAGGTTTATGTGAAATAAAATATTTTGAATTGAATTGAATTACAATATGATTATACAATATCTTCATTAAGTAAATTAAAAGTGAAATCTATCTATCTTCTTCTATAATCTTTATCATAAATATATAAAAGCGAAAGGTCACTCACTCATCACGAAATATCGAAAACCACTAGACGTATAAAGATGAAATTTGGCAGTGAGGTAGATTATAGTTAGTAGATGTCCGCTAAGAACGGATTTATGGAAATTCGACCTTGAAGGGGGTGAAAAGGGGGAATTATGTTTGTATGAAAAATCTTATTCCTTGAGTTAATAAACTTGAAACTTGGCACGAATACTTAAAATTGTAAAGTTTGCCACTTTACAATTTAAGTATTTTAGTTTTTCTGAACTACCCCTTAAAGGAGGATTGGGGGGTGTCAAACTTTGCATGGAAGAATTTTAACGCGCGGTCTGATTAACTCGAAACTCAGTATTTGTAATCAACACTGAAAATAAATAAAAACTTATATCAGGGTTTTTTGAAAATCTACCCCTAACGGGGTGAAAAGGGGTATTAATTTTTACAAGGGAGGATTTTACTGTGTGGCTTGATTAACTTGAAAATTTATATAAATAATGTATGAGTAAAATAATTGAAACGTCACAATAGACTTTTCAAAAATTATTATCTCGTTATTTGCTATGGGGATGATTAATATTGCATTATGTTCGTATTCTTCTATAGTTAGAATATAGCAGAAAGTTATGGATTAACCTTTTAAAAGATTATCATCACGCTATCTACCTTTATGGAGCTAAGCAGTCAATCATACATAACATATACAGGATGGATTGTGCGATGTGCGATGGGGTAATAAGGGCAGGTACCTTAACCGTAGTTGCTACAAGAAAGAGACTATCCTTAACTTTCTGAAACATTTTGATCGGCATTCACAGATTTTGAAAAAACAGTACAGTCAGCAAGAAAATGGGCAATATTCACAAAAACTTTTTGATGCCAGTCGATCCTATTTCTTATTACTAGGGTCAATAAACTATATCAGGCCAACTGAGATTTGAGTACGAAAAAAGTCAGAAATTGCAAAAAACTTCTCATGCATTTCGTAGGATATGAGCCTGAGAGGAGATGAAACACAATATACCTTTGTATGATGAAATAACTTTTTAATGACTATGAGAGTGTACTTGAGAATGTACTTACTATTATTTATTTGATTATTTATTTATTTGAACACAATATACCACAATACAACAGTTGAAATATTCCAATACCTCACTGGGATACTTAACTGGGATAATACTTCACTGGAAAACTTTATAGGGAACGAATTTAGCAGATAATTACAGATTTAACCTTCTAAATGATTATCATCATCCCACTAGACTTTTATGGAGCTAAGCATTCAATCATGAATTGACAGATTTTTCTGTTTACTTTAACTGTAAAACCTTACTTCTCGTCAAACTTCATTCTACTAGGTCAACGGGAACTACCATAATTATGGGCTTTGTTTTATTTGCGAGTGTCACCATAAATATGCGGTATAATTGGCCGTATTTTTTTAATGCGTTGACTTGGAAGTTTGATTTTCTTTACAGCTCCAAGGGACCGTAGATCTAAGTTTTTGGTATCTATTTCAACTTGATATATCCACGCGTTCCTGAGAAAAAGGGTTTTGACAGACAACGAAGTCATCCTTTATGGGTTTCAATTTTTAATTTTGAGGGACGAAACCCTAAAAAAGATTATTTGAATTTATTATCTACCTATCTGGCTGTATTTGACTGTTTAATGCTGTTATGACTGAACAGATTTAGATGAAAGGCATGTGGATAGAGCATGACCTGTGTTAAGACATAGGATACTATGAATCCCGGTAGTACGTTCCTGTGGTATAATTTGTGACCTTTACGCGGGCGAAGCCACGGGCAAAAACTAGTATACCATATTTTTGAGAGCGCAAAAGTGATGCAACTATTAACAAGTGCTGTGACTGACACGAATAGTTTAGCACCATGAAAACTGTACTTTTATAGTCAGACTTATGCCCAGTTTCACCTTCACTAAGTGACACTTGAATGAATCCCTAAATAAAAGTGCAGTTGGATTTTCAACGCTAGGCTCAGCGCTGAGTTGAAAATCCAACAATGCACTTTTATTTAGGGATTCATTTAAGTGTCACTTAGTGAAGGTGAAAACGGGCATCAATCTTTCAATTATTTCAAGCATTCTCACAATTAGATAGATTGACAAAAGAGGGTTTTTTTCATGCACGGACCCTTAACGTTAACAGACCGTAGATTTGTAGACCATTATCTATTACGTTAAGTACCTGGTACTTGTTGATATATATATATATATTTTTTTCTTTATGGCATCTCATAGCTGATCTCTGAGGTCATGACTATTTAACCGGTCAATCCTGTGGTTGCCTTAAGCTGCTACACTTAAAACCTCCAGCCAGGGGTTATTCAACTAAGCTAATTAAAACTAGGTGAACGCTTGTTAAGGGCACCCCCTGTGGGGTACGAACCTCGGCTTAGGGCGTTTACCGGAGGGAGGACATCAAGGATGGGACGGGCTGGATCAAAGTTTTGATCATGATTATTAATCGGGGAATTTAAAGCTACGTGCACAGCTGCAACAACTGCTGGCACCACTTGTTGACAGGCCTACACTGTCCTCTTATACCTATTAACACTGTAATTTGAAAACATTGTAAAAAGCCATTTATTTTTAAAAGAGTAACCGTAGTTTCTTTCCGGCTCTTCTCCATATGAAACGACCAATTGGAACCGTGCACTTAGCTTCTGACGTTTTATAAGTGCCCATGTAGGTTTATGTTAAATAAAATGTATGATTTTGATTTGATTTTGAGGAGCTTACAGCAGCATGTCAGTTCGGAGCTCAAGTCTTTGAAGATAACGCTCACCGATTACCACTTACCACCATATAGTGTTGGCAATACCGAGTGAAGCTACTTTGGGCGTTGGCAGTGAAGTGGGAGGAAGGGAGGGACTCCCCCGGCATTATTGCTCTGAAGCCGTGAGACGCGTTGGATTGTGTAGAAATAGTTTATAATTGGAGGAATTACATCGCCTCGTTGCTCTAGTGGTCACAAGCGCGACTGCTGAGCATCCTTATGATCATTCATTGGGTTCATTTCCCAGCTATGTATTATTGGGTTTTCCCATCAGGAAATTGACAGTACCTACCTATCGCAATAATAATTCTGGGTAGTCCGAAGATTGAAATTCTCAAAACTAATCGAACTTTAGAATACCGGTTTACATCTGCAAGTCGGTTGCGGACGCCAGCGGCACATCAATCGCATTCTGTGATCAACTTGTTTCTATTGTATTCGACTGGACTGCAGCTAACTATCTCACCAGAGCTAGGTATACCTAACAGTTAGATGCGCGCTAGGTTGACGGCTACAGGGCGGAGAGCAGAAAGCGCCAAGTAATCGATTGCCGTTCAGGAATAACACAGACCAAATATACTAACGTTAATGGTCACAACAAACCGGTGACCTTACAAACTAACATGGTAACACCCAGTACGTATAATGTGTGACAGATAAGAAACCACAATGACGTGTTTTATTTCAGGACAACGCGAGGTTTCGCTCGATATTTATATTACAAAGTAGGTATCCTATTTGTACCCACACGTGTTCCAGTTTGTTTATTTTTAATATTACATCAATTTTCAGTTATTTTTATCACTGCTGCTAGTTTTTGTCTGCAATTGCTTTCATGTGGATTCTCTTTATTGTTTGGGACTTAATGAAAGCTTTTTATAGAGAGACGACAACACATTACAATGAATCCCTCTAGTATCTAGGCAATATTTGTGTAGGTTAGTAGATGTCAGGTTGTTCTAAAATTACAGCAAATCATAATTTTCATATTTTACATGCATCACTGAAACCTATCATTCATTAGTGAAGCAAAATTAGCTTCTGAAAGTACCTATACAGATGTATTGCGATGTGCTAAACTAGCACATCGCAATACATCTCTATTTCAGCTAAATGTCGTACATTTCATAACGCTACGTAGGTGCTCGGAACGGCAAATATTGCACCATATTTATGTAAATAATGTGCTCGGTCACTTGGCGAGGTGGTGGTAAGATAAACGTGTTGACGTGAGTGGCGAACTGGCCACCACTGTCCGACAGCGGCGCGGTCTCGGCCACACAGGGTAGGTACCATCGTGGACACGGGCGGTGGACCACTTACTCAACTTATTGCTAAGTGCTAAGGGTAGTCAATTGAAAATGTTCGCGGTTATACATGGTGTATACAGGCGAGCTCGTGAACATCTCACATGACGTCACTCGCTACTGCTGCTGATAGCCGTACAGCCAGCAAACAGCAGCGTGTTCGCTTATAGATGCTCCATAATGATCTCATAAAATTTTAGGAAGTGTCTCAGCTACCGGCGCCGTGTCCCGAATTGGCTGCCAGAGCCGGTTGCTGAATTGGCTGCCGGCACTGACTTTAGAAAAGCGGAAAATGGGGTTGGCAATTTGGCGGAACAGAAAGGCGGGTTAGGCATTATTTTTTTTCATTAATAATATATTTCCATACGCAATAATTCCCATATTCCAGTAATCAAGTACTACCCGGAACCAAACTAGTTGGATAAGGTTAAATATTTTGACTCGCAAAAAAAGTTAGGTTAGAACAGTGCACGAGCCGAGCGAGGGGTGCCGCGGTAGCGGCCGGCGAGTGCCAAAAACGTCTAGAATATATAGAAAAAAAACTTGAGAGGTGTCAAGGGACACCCGGATGGAACGAAGGTCTAAGGGGACTAACCGAATGTAGGTTCTAGCTGAGAGGGATTTTAGAGATTTTATCAAAACTTTGATATTCCCAGCCGTTTCCGAGATATTTAAAATTTAAAAGGGGGAGGTGTGCAGAAGGTGTATCGGGATCAGGGGGTCGCGGGAGGATATCGAGGGGGGTTCGAGGGGGGTTCGGGGGGAGGTTATATATATAATAGAGTTCTAAGATATACTTAATTACAGATATTGGGGGTCAAAAGAAAAGGGGGTCAAAAATGGGGTCTAAGGGGTCTAACTGAATGTAGGTTCTAGCTGAGAAATTACAGATATTGGGGGTCAAAACAAAAGGAGGTCAAAAATGGGGTCTAACTGAATGTAGGTTCTAGCTGAGACGGGGGTCCTGGGGGGGGGGGGGAGAGAATTTTATCAAAACTTTGATATTCCCAGCCGTTTCGGAGATATTTAAAATTTAAAAAAAAAAGTGTCGTTACAACTTTTGGTCTTAATTTTTTCCGTCTAGCCCCTTTCGCAACGCGCGATAAGGAACTTCGTTCCAAAAATACTTTAGTTAGGGTTAGTTAGTTGGGGTTCTGAATTCTTGGAAAGGATTCCATAAACAACGCGCCGCCGCCGCCGGTGTCCATTATAGAAGCCGCCGGCGCCGGCAGCCGATATTTTTAATCTCGGCTGCCGGCAGTAATGTACTGTCGGTTCCCAACAGCGTTATTTTTGGGTGCCGGCGCCAAAATTCAAAATTCAAAATTTTCATTTCAAATTTTTCAATTTTCATTTCCACTGTTCAAATCTGGCAGCACAACTGATCCCACAAATTTTCGGCCTATTTCGATATTACCTACATTGAGCAAAATCTTTAAAGAATCGATTTAATTGTATAAATTCGATACTTATATCGATTTTCATAAACCCTTTAAAAGTGTGCATGTTATCTTATAGATTAAAAGGACTACCTGGTTATAATATATCTTCGAATGAAGCGGCTCATATAATATTGATCGAACTTCGTTTATGAAATTCGTTTAATCATATAATTTAATTATATTTAAGATTTTGTTTTAAATTTTTATTTTTGTATATTTCTTTTCTTTCTACCGACCGTAGCTAGTAGCTACAACGATTAATCAAGGTACACCCTACCTTGACTAATCTTTGTAGCTACGGTCTTCGGAAACTGTTTTTAATTTTTTATGAAATTTCGATTTGCTTTCACAGAATTTGTAAAAATTTACAGTTAGTTTGAAAATGGCAAATTTTTACGAAATTCAAAAAATTCAATTCAAAAGTCATTTATTCAAACTAGGCTGAGAATCAGCACTTTTTGAACGTCAAAATTACATAAGACAGTCCCCCAAAAACGCCCACCCTTCACCACTTCCTAGTGCCTTTCGCTGGGAAGAAGAAGTGGCGCAACAAACTCCCCAGCAGCACAGCTGTCTGTTCAAGTTAGAAAAAAAATAATTCTATACAATAGTATGCAAAATAATTTACATTACGCAACACAAAACATAATTTAAATGATAAATTATTGGCCATATGTCAGCTAGCACACGCCAATATACCAACCAAAAACATCGAGAACTATACTCAAGCAGAAATAAAAACTAAACGTAAACAGAACTACATATCTAAATAAAAGCCTCCAGGCGTAAAGGGCGTGCCCGCTTACATAAAGCTGTAATTGGCAGTTATAAATGATAAACTAGGACCATCGAGGTAAAAAAATAAATAAACAGTTAATTACTAGTTACAATAACAAAACCATGATCAGCAAGACGACCAGTCACCACAAGCAGCACCCGTTCACGAGCATAACGCAAAGATCAGCCATTACCCCCCTCGCCATATTTGAGGGAAGGAGGCAACCCGACCCCCGACGCTACCGCAAGCAGTGACATCTAAGGGAGCATGACGAACTTGCTGCCGGTTGCTCAGGCAAAAAAAATAAAATAATGATCAACTGTCGAGGTCGCTAGCTAACCACAAATTGCAATACAACTCATAACAAAATATTGTAATGAGTAGATTAAGTCAACAATAAAATAAAATAAAAATAAATTGAATTAAAAAAAAAAAAAAAATCGACTTATAAAATCAAATAAAATAAACAATTATGTAACTGTCCGTAGGTAAACTAATTCTGGAGAAAGAACATAATAACATAACGCCGGCAGCGGAAACACCCTAAATTTTAAGTTACCACCTATTCCACCTAAGTACCTACACATTGTGGAATGCAATCAATGATTGAGTTCAGAGCGTGCCAACTGCTTTTTAGCTGTTCATTAGAACCAATGTCTGACCTCATGAGCGCATGTTTTCTCTTGGTAGTGATTACTTTACGCGCGCCATGCAGAAAGCTCTACAGAACATTTAAGGCTCCTTCAAACAGGCGCGACACAAAGGCAGCGCTCGTCGCGCGACGAGCGCTGCCTTTGTGTCGCGTCGCGTGTCGCGCTGGTCTGCACGAGCCTTTAATATGCCGCCGGCTTTTTTATCCATGATGTAAAAAAAAAAAACATTTCGATTTACTGATTGAGAGTGAGAATAAAATGACTTTCTATAACTATTCACAAACTAAAATATGTCGTCATCGGTCGGAAAATTCATCCGCATCGCTGTCGACTGGTAATGTACCCAAGAGACATCCATATCCATCCATCCATCCAATTCGCCCCACCTTCATGGTTTCCTGGCTCGGCGTGCTGTGCTGGTGCTGCTGCTGCGGCTGCGGAAAACCTCAAGCGGCGTAAGTATAATAACCTTATTGGTAATTATATTTTCGAGCGGTTTGTGGTTGAAACCCTCGGGCCGTGGGGTCTGACTGCTAATAGCCTCTTTAATGAAATCTCAAAACGGCGATTTGGCAATTTTGCAAGGGCTGGTTTTGCATTGCTATACAATGTGGCAATGCCGCCAGTCTCTTGGGTACATTACCAGTCGACAGCGAAGCAGAGGAATTTTTCGACGCCTTAGTTTAGTTTGTGAATAGTTTTAGTTAAGGCTCCGTGCTGTGAATTCACTCGACAGAGTTTAGGTAAATTCTTGCGATGCTATGTTTGTGTGCACCGTTCACGCACACACGCCTAAACATCGAGCGTAGTGATCGCTTAAACAGTTTTGATCCTATAGAAGTATAGATGGTATTTTGTTAAGTTACGTAGGTACGCATAAGAAATAAGTCTGGAATGTTTGTGTATATTCGTTTAGTATATTTATAACAATCAACATAAAAAATGCTGTTATAAATGGAATTTTTTAGTTTTTGCATGGAAAACATGAAAAATTATTACCTACATGTACAGTGTAAGGGGTTTAAGGGTTTTATGAAGGGAGTCGAAATTGTCATTATTTTTGCGATTAGACACACCGTTTTCGAGATATAAGCAAAAGAAAAAAAAAGATTCAGTACTGTTTTTGCATCTGAAGTCGAGGTGTTGGTGTGAATTTAAAGTTCATGACAACCAATTTTATTCTACACGTTTTAGTCGCGATTAAAAATAGTCAGATTTAGTTAAAATCTAAATTTTAGGTGAAAAACGTCAATTCAAAATAGCAAAATTGCCATTTTCATTAAATTAATATCTCAGTACCATCTTAGTGCTGTCAAATTAAAATATAGTTAAGTTGTGTCACTTTAGTCTATTTTAGAATGGAAAATCGTCGTTTGACAGGAATAAACTAAATTTTAGTGATTTTTAGTCTAGTTTAGAGGCATTTGTGACAAGAGAATCGGCACCATTGTCTAATTAAATCTGACTATTTTTAATCGTGATTAAAAAGGTGCGGAATAAAATTAGTCGTTTTGAACTAAAATTCACACCAACACCTCGCTTCAGGTGCAAAAAATAGTACTGTATCTTTTTTTTTTCTTTTGCATATATCTCGAAAATGGTGCGTCCAATCGCAAACATAATGACAATTTCGACCCCCTTTATAAAACCCTTAAACCCCTGACACTCTACATGTAGGTAATATTTTTTCTTATTTTCCTTGCAAAAAGTGAAAAATTCTATATAAAACGTCGAGGCTGCCCCCTGTGCGCCTCCAGCTCTAAAAAAAATTCACGGGGTAGGGCAAACAAGTACCACGTGGACTCGCGATTGTCAAATATAATTTTAGTATGTCAAAATATATTTAAATTTAGAGAATTTTTGTTGCAGAATAGCTTTAAAATTTTCATAGCCAAAAGTAAGGAATTTTAGTGATAGTTTAGTAAGTTTAGTTCGGTATATAAGAGAATCAGCAATATATTGCCATCTTAGTGCTGTCAAAATAATATTTAATCTATAATTATTTCACGATGGGAAATCATCGTTTGACAGGAATAAACGAAACTTTGGTGATTTTAGTCTAGTTTAGAGGCATTTGTGACAAGAGAATTGGCACCAATATCCATAAAGGGATCTGAGACACTTGCGCGAAAGACATTTCCGCGAAAGACACTTGCGCGAAAAAGTTGCGGAATTGAGATTTCTTCATAACATCACGCCATCAATTTCAAAGGACCCAACACTTTGAAATTGATGGCGTGATGTTATGAAGAAATGTGAAAATTTTCGCAACCGCCATCTTAGATTAACGTTTTGACATCAAAATCTGCTTTAGAATCCTCAAAAACTATCAAAAAGACACCCATGACGAAAAATTTGAAAATTGTCACAGCTGCCATCTTGGATTTATATTTTGACCTCACTATCAGCTTTAGCATCCTCGAAAACTGTGAAAACGACACCCATGACGAAATATTTTTAAATGTTTGCAGCCGCCATCTTAGATCTTTATTTTGACTTAAAGTAGTCTTCAGTAGCGATAAAGAACTTTGTTCCAAAAATACTTCACTTATTGCTACAACAGCATATTGGCGCGGGCATGTCGGTGACGCGAACCCATAACTTTTTCCTCTACCAAAAATTACTCAAAGCTATGAAACCTAAAGACAAAATATAACTAGTGAACCCAGCAGGCAGACGTTGTCCTGCGACAACAGCGCCACGAGGGTCCAACTATAGCTATGAACCATCCAAGTGACACAAAAAGAATTAAAAAAAAACATCTAAATCAGTCTAGCCGTTTAGGGTAAGAAGAATTACGAACACACGTACACCGGTATTTTATTTATTGCCAGGCATGCAAAATTTTACACACGTACACCGGTATTTTACTTATTGCCAGGCATGCAAAATTTTAATGTTCTTCAAAAACAAGCAAAGTACAATAAAATGCGGATCAAAATGTGGCAGTCGACGTACAATTTCTGGAATATGTTAACATTGGACACGTGCGTGCGTGTGTGCGTGCTGCGACGCAAAGTGATACGTCCTCACGCTGGGAAGGCCCGTTCGCTACTGACGGAATAGGTTTTCCGCGATCGTTTATATAGTTCACTTTGCCATTTGTTTACGAAATGAAGTAATTTTTTATTTATAAAATAAAATTTAGATTCTATTAAACGGTTAACTGAAGATAAATATGTAATTTTTAAAATTTCTGAAGTGTTTCTAAGTATTAGGAAAAAATATTTATTTGGCTTGAAGTTTTGAGAAAGTTACGTTATTTCAACTTTTTTTTTTGCTATATTTTGTATGAAAGTTGAAAAAAGTGGTTGTATGTACAAGTAGACCATATGATGATATTTTTTAATTTTCAAGATCAAAAGCAGTTTCTTCTAACGAAACGATCTAAGTCGTCTCGCGTCATTTTTTTTTTAAACTTATTACGAGTTTTAGTGTTTTTCCACGAATCCTTAATTTATTTGAAAAATCCCTTTCCCCTATGTACAAGATAAAGAATTGGACTTTGCAAATCACAAATAATTTTGTTTAAATTCTGGTCCCCTTTCTCACAACTAATGAACAAAATTGATCAAAATCAGTGATTTCGTGCGGTGCGGCGGCACGGAACCTTAAGTTAGTATAAAATTTTGTTATTTTTCTTATGTAAGTACCCTTCAACCTTCCAACGTTTTTACCTTTTTAATCTTTCTGTCGTGTTAATAATAAAAACTTTCTATAAAATGTTACGATTGTCCCAGTACCTAAAGCTGCAAAACGAACGACCCTACGTTCTACACAATATATTATGTATAAAACCGCCGTTCACTCTCGTTTTCACATGTAATCGACTTCTAACAATAATTTGATAAATTTAGACACAGATAATAATAAACGACGCAAAAAAACTGGTGTGACTAGTTCGTTAGCTACCTACGTCACACTCATATAATAGGCGTGTCTGTAGAACAATGGCTACTGTTATAGGAAACAACGAGTTCCTTGGCTCGAGCTAGTATCAGTGTTATCGAGAGCGTGGCGTGGTGAGGGCAGAGGGCGCGCGTATCAGAAGCACCAGCGGACGGGCAATGTGTAGCTTTAGCTTTCGCTGTGTGACGTCACGCTGCACCGCATGTCAGCGCGAGCGCGCGGTGCGGTAGCACTAGGGTTACCAACCATACTTTTTAATAGCGTATCTTTTGTTATTTTCGATAAATATACTTTATACTTTTGCACAAAAATAAAGTAAAGTTAGTATGTAAAAATACTTTATTTCTAATATTTCGAACACTAAGGTCAACTCACACCGAAAGAGCGGCTAAGGGCAGCGAAGCGCAGCGAAGCGCAGCGACCCGCTCGGTAGAGAAGGCGCCCGTTTATGGAATTCGCCGGAATTCCCGCGGCGCCGCGGGCATCCGCGCGATTCGTTCGAGTTTCTCATGCGATAATAAGTATAATAGTAATGAGAATAAAGTTAAAATTTATATGACACTGAAACTGCGCTCCGCTTCGCTGCCCTTCGCCGCTCTTTCGGTGTGAGTTGACCCTCATTTATGAGCGTTTACCCGTAGGTTTTGAGTAATTACTGAACTAAATTTACGTCAATATTTATGTGTTAAAAAAGTAAAAACTTAATGTTATAGAATTTTTTGAGAAAAATACTTTTCACAAATGGAAATCTTAAAAATGGATTTGATTAATTTACTCTCTGTTCCCGCCACTTCAGCTTTCACTGAAAGTTTTTGGTAATAAATCTGAAGTGGGGAGAAATCGTCCATAAATTTTTAAAAAACGAGTTATTTATTTCTCTCTTTCTCTTTTCAATCGCTCTCACTGCTGAGAATCGTGAATCTGTATCAAATATCAAATTGTCAACGGTCTTTTTCCATCTGTTGCGATCAGTGGCCAGTACCCTAATTGCGTAACTTATTTTCGTAAACAATTTTGCCTAATTTGTTTCATTTTGACAGTTCAACAACATTCATTGCGTTATTTACGTTGTTGAGCAGATTTTTTTTTCCAACTTATGAAGCAATGAATTAGCAATCTGTTTCAAATTGAAACAGATTCTGATTGTATTGCATTACGCAATTAGGGTACTGGTGGTGGAGTGTGGCGCTTATAGGTATCGTTATATTTGATCCGACCACCTTTATGGGCTTCGGTCTCCAGGTCTTTTGTCTTGGTTTTTTATTTATTTAAATCAAAATATGGTTGTAAAACTAGCTTTAAAACATTAAAATACAACAAAAAATTGTTAGCGACTGTTAAAAGCACAGAAAAATATGTCAATAAGGGAATAAAAACATAAATTTGAAAAAATAAATTTTTCTTCCAGTTTTACCTATTCACAAAACGAGATACGTTATTTTTCGCATAAAAAGTTGGCAACCCTAGGTATCACCGAACATTGCCACTCACTCACGGACCAACACAAAAATATGTCACGGTTGAACTTCTTTCCTAGCGACAACCGTTTTTTTTTACGTATACACAAATGCATTAAAGAATATGCAAATACATCTCGTTATTAAAGTTTTCGATTAAGTATAAGTATATTATTATCATGTCTGACTGACGGGTGTCGGGTATGACTTAGATTAGCGAAATTTAACCAAATTTATGCGAAAAACAGTAGATACCTTGTTGTCACTCACTAGTCACTACATACCTGTATTTAAGAGACTCGTAATGGAACATTACTTATCGTTGTGATCTTGTTCTCGTAACTGCAATTATCTAGTCTTCATTTATTTTTGTTGCTTATATATTTAGGAAGTATGTGTGTATTTATGTATCTATTATTTAGGATATGTATATATCTGTGTATTTATTCTAGTATATTGTATACTTTGCACCAACGACAGCCCCATTATAATGTCCAGGCAAATCACTGTCCATTCCAAGGTTGCCTGGAAGAGATCGCGGAAAGCGATAAGGCCGCCCATAGAAGAAAAAGCAAAAGCGATAATGGCGCGATATTTTGAAGTGTTTGATTAATTTTTTGTTATATATTTTTGTGGTGTACTATAAAGTATATATAAATAAATACATAGTGGCTTTTCATACATACCATGATAATATGAATAATTAATTATTGATCTAAGTGACTTGCTGTTTAAGTACCTACCTAGTAGATGAGTATTTTTTTACCCGTGAAATGAGGAACTGAGATATTACATCCACGAAGTGTAGCCCTGTGTAGCATGATTAAGATTATGATATGAACACTATACCCACAAAAGAATGTCTCTGCATAACTGGGCATCGCCAAAAAAGACCATATCTATATAGATTTGGTCTTTCTTGGCTACGCCCAGTTCCCACATTAATAAACATCAATCCTCAAATTTACAATAAATTTATTTCAAAATTAATACTGCAGTATTTTCGATATAACGAAGGATCATGCTAAGTTTGATGTAGTAGATATAATGTTTACCACCCCAAATTTCTTAGCATGATCCTATGATGATGAAGTTGGGGATTGATGTATATTAATGTTATTATGTTTGCCGAAAATTTTATTAAAATTGCTCGACAGAAAAAAATTACAAAGTTACCTCTTAATCGAACAATAAACTGCTAGTATTAAAAAAATACTTCAAATTAGATAATGAAACTTTGCATAATTATAACTAAACTAAATACAAAGCAGAAACTTACATGTTTTTAGGGTACCGTACCTCAAATGGAAAACGTAACCCTTATAGGATCACTCGTGTGTCTGTCTGTCTGTCCGTCCGTCCGTCACAGCCAATTTGCTCCGAATCTAATGGACCGATTAAGTTGTAATTTGGTACACATATGTATTTGTGTGACCCACGAACGTGTAACGTAAATAAATGAATTTTGAATATAGGGGTCACTATTGGGGGCAAACAAGCAGTACCGTGTGACATATCAAATGAAAGGGCTTGTTGCGAGGATCTTAAAAATATTTTTTATTTAATTTTAAAATTAATACTTTTAAAGATATTTAAGAAATTCGATGAAAATTTACCTTTTCCCTCCCTTATCTCAGAAACTACTGGACCTACAATTTTGAAAAAATTACAGAGAGTGGTTCTTTACTCATAGATTACAGGAAAACCTATAAGAAGTCTATGGTCTTAAAATAACATGATAAATCTCTCAATATTGTGCGTACAAACTTACATTTGTAGTTGGAATGTATGAGAGAACATGTATTTCAACTACAATGTTAAATTTGTATTTCGGATAAATTCATCCCAACTACGGAACCCTTCATTGTAATAATAAAATAATAATAATAAAAGTTTATTTTGGAACAATAACACAAAAATAATAAACGATGTAAAACGATGATAGCTGCAAAAGTATAAACTGTAGCGCAGCTAACAACGCCCTTCTCCAGCTACAGAATGGAATGATGTTCCATGCAAAAAGGTAATTAAGTTAAATTAAATTAGATTTAGTTAATTCATAATAAAAACAAAAAATAGATAAAAATAAACAGTACAGGATATTTGATTTGGGATGTATTTAGACGTTGAGTTAATGTGGTGAGTGTAGGGTGAATGGGTGTGTGTGGGTGATTGTTAATCAGGTGTCCGAGGGGTGTTTGTAGTGTTTGTGGTATGTGTGTTGTGTGTGGTTTTGTTGGGGTGTGTGAGGGAGTGATGAGTATTTTACACTTACACGAGTTTCTCTGTGTCATAATTTTGTGATTTTAACCAGGAGTCAAGTTTAATTTTGCATTTGCTCTTGGTTAATGGGTGGATGTGTAAGCTTTTGTTTAATTTATTGTACATTCTTGAACTTATGTGTTTGTAATGACGACTTGCAGCTACGGTTCTACGAGACTCAGTGTTACAAACCCTATTCGAGCGGCGTGTACAGCATTTAGGATCAAAGGTAAGTTGGCTGTGTTTGCGAAGAATAGTTCGGAGGATAAATAGCTGGCTGACGGTGAGGACCTGGCAGAGGGTATATAGAGAGAATGTCGAAAATCGGATCGGTTTCCTTGCCAGCACCTTCAAGACAGCTCTCTGCGCTCGTTCGACCCGAAGCATCACTGTTTTACCGGCACCACCCCAGACCATTAGGCAATACCCCAGAATAGACTGAGCGAGCGCAAAGTAAACAGTTATTAAACAGCTAAAATCGGCCGCGCCTCTGAGCTTTTTAAAAATATATATAAGTTTTCTCACACGAGCTACAGTTGAAGCAATATGTTGCTTCCATTTTAGGTTGCTATCAAGAGTGACTCCAAGATATTTAATAATAGGGGTATTTTCCAATTCTTGACAGCCACAGTCTGCGAGTAAGTTTGGGCAGGTGTGCACACGAATTTCAATCGGTGTAGGCGGCTGACTTGAGTTCATCATAAAGAATGTAATAAATTTGGTCTTGTTGATATTTAAAGTGAGAAGATTTGTGGTCAGCCACCGCATGACTGTGTTCAAGGCAAACTCTGACTTGAGGCGAGTTTCAGTCCAGTCTCGGCCATGAACAATTAGAGCTGTGTCATCGGCATAAGCTACAATTTTGCAGTTGGGTAAGGATAACTGACACAGCTCATTCACGTATATGAGAAAAAGTGGGGGTCCCAGGACACTGCCCTGGGGGACACCAAAGGTAACCTTCTCCTGGTTGCTGAGATATTTTTCAAGTTTTGTTACTTGTTTACGACCTGAAAGGTAACTCCTGAAGAGATCGTGGGCCGTCCCGCGGATACCTAGATGCTCTAGCTTCGACAAAAGTATGGGAATTGAGACAGTGTCGAAGGCTTTGGATAAGTCTAAAAAGATGGCAAGCGTTTTATATTTATTTTCCCAATGGCTAAAAATCGTATCTGTAAGTTCCAGTACAGCATCTTCGGTGGATTTTCCAGTCCTAAAGCCATACTGATTATTAGAAAGAAGGTTAAATTTGTTTAGGTAATTGGTGAGTCTACGGTTTATTACTTTTTCGAATATCTTTGAGAGGGTACTCAACAATGAAATGGGTCTGTAATTAGCGACATTATCTTTGCCTCCTGACTTATAGATAGGGTGGAGAACTGCAGATTTGAAAACATCAGTAAAAGTTCCTGTTGAAAAACACATATTGAAGATGAAAACAAGGATCGGAATAAGAATTTGACGAGTTGCCTTCACGATTGAGGCAGATATACCGTCAAATCCAACAGCACAATTATTGTCTTTAAGGCTAAGTATAATATTTTCCAGCTCAATACTATCCACGTTGTGAAGGGCCATTGATTGAGGTGCGGACGGTATGGAAGTACCCGGGATCTCAAGGTTAGGACGACTATTCGAGTGATATTGATAGAGGACAGAGTGTTCGATTTTAGCCGCCAAGAGTCCACCAACATTCGCAAAGTAATTGTTGACTTTGTTGACAGACTGCGACGGTTCGGCACTGCAGTTTAGCAACTCAGAGGCCGAGTCTCTGATTTGGCCTAAGCTTGCTACCCGTTTGACAAGTTTCCACGTAGCTTTTGGATTATCTCTAGCCTGCTGAAATTCAGAACGTTCATATTCAAGCTTGACTTTTTTTAAGAGATTGTTGCAGAAGGTGCGATAGCGAGAGAAAATCAATTTGTGTGTCTCATCCTCTGGGTGTTTTTTTTAAATTTACGATGCAGCTTATCCCTGTGACGTATGCACCTCAGCAGGCCAGGAGTAATCCATGGCTTAATAATGCGCTCTCTACTGGGAATTTGTAAAACATGTGAGTGCGATTTGATGGCTAGGGACATGGTGGAAACAAGCGATTCCGCAGCTTCATTCGGGTTGTGACACTGATAGATTAAGGAAAAATCTGTGTTGTTAATTTGGTCTATAACCCGAGGCAAATCAATTTTTAATCTGGTGAGGTGGGGCGTTTTAGTTTTTATATTGAGGTTGCAGAAAATAATAATAGAAGAGTGGTCAGTGATGAGAGAATCAATGATTAGTGTAGTAGCAGAGCTTTGGGTGCGGAGTATCACATGGTCAAGGCAGTTCGAGAGTCTAGTTGGGAGAGTGTAGGCTGGCAACATTGCATGCGAAGCTGTCAGATTGAGGTATTCATCAGCATTTGGGTCGGTGCTCCCAGGTGTAATGTTCAGGTTAATGTCACCAATAATGGCTACAGTTTGAAATTGAGTTAAAGCAACAAGCAAACTGTCTAAGCTGCCAAGAAAATTCGTCAAATCTCTGTATGAAGGAGAACGATAAATTGCAATAAAAGCAGCTTTATTTGAAAATTTAAGTAGAAGAACGTTTGCCTCATTAAATATAGGTGTTTCGACAGTGGCGTCAAAACAATCCCTCACATAGACAACCACGCCCTCATTCTGTGTTTTATACGACGAAGTGTGAGAGTTGTAGCCGGTTAGTAAGGGAGTAGTTGGGTATTTGCTCAACCAGCACTCAGTGAGCATAATAATGTCAGGCAAGTACGTTAATCTACTCATAAAAACCACCAGATTGTCAAAATTGCTGTTTAGGCTACGAATATTAGTGTGCGTAGTCCGACTCGCACTTGGCCGGTTTTTTATTATTAATTTTATTTTTTAATTATCATTATTTTCACCGTATTTTTTTTTTATCTAAGTAAACTATCGGCGCGTTGGATCCTTCTCCCTGCCGCGCCCCTCAGTCCGCGAGCAGTAGTGTGCGATCGACATAAACAGTGAATTTGAGCTGACGTATTATGGACTCTTAGGCCCGGACTCCACCAAAGCGGAGACGAGACGAGAGATGTGTTTTAAAGAATTTCGTTATTCACACATCTCGTCTCCACTCAGCTTCAGTGCAGACCACTGAGCGGAGATGTATCATATTTATTTGCCACGATCGAAGCGGAGATGTGAGCTGTGCGCACCGGAGACGACAAGAGATGTGAGCGGCGCCGTAACAGTAGCGCTCTAGTCAGCACACATCTCCGCCCCAGTCTAGCCACTCGGTACGCATCTCCGCACAGCTTCGGTGGATACACCTTAGCTGAAAAATATCTCTTCTCGTTTCCGCTTCAGACATCTCCGTACATCTCCGCTTTGGTGGAGTCCGGGCCTTAAAGGGGAAATAATTAACTGATCCGCTGAACTGAACTGAACTTATTGACCTTCTAATGATGCACACCTTCTTTTTAATAAATGAGCCACTTTTTAACTTTCTGGCCTTTTCTCACAGTTGGTCGCAGTAGGTAGCTAGGGTACCCCGACCAAACGGGTTAGGTTGTAACTGTTGCCAACATTTCTTCGACGAAATATAGTATTTTTTTAAATAAGCTATAATAATATAGTACAATTTAAAAAAAAAAGTATTTTATGGAAAAACCTAAAAATAGACAAAGATATATTTGTTATATAGTTATTTTATTTAAAAAAATTGCCCATCGTGCATTAAAAATATGTCAAAAATTCAAGTGTCATCATAATGCTTTATTACATTGAATATTTAAATAACTGTAAGTTAAAGCTCATTTTTTATTAATTAATGAGATACGCTTCTGTTTCTTTTTTCTCGCCATTTCGAATTCATAACCGAAAATATCCTTTCTGTGAATGCCGAAGTCGCGGGATAAACATAATAACTTATTTTCAGTATTTTTTCAAATATGTTGCCATTTTTGGACTGTAGTTTTTTTATCAGTAAACTCACTACATTCTTTTATTTTTGCAAAGATTTCATTTAATATTATTTCAGAGTAGTAGAGTAGACGTTCGCTTTTTTTAATGAAGGATTTGTTTGTTAGTGTTGAAAATATAGTATTTTTGCGTAGTATATATTTCTTCAACAGTATATAGTACGCAGACTCGAAATATAGTACAATACTATATATATTATAGTACGGTTGGCAACCCTAGTTGTAACTGAGACGAACCACGGCGCGAGCCGAATAACTCGCAGTACCTAAGCTAGGCCACCCCTTCAAAATGGTTTAGGTTACAGGTCGACATAAAAGTGTCTGACGTGATGACATTTGGAACTAAATACTCGTATTTTACTTATTGTAGACCTATGATGACACTACTTTGCCGACAAGTTTTGACTTGAGTCACCCACTTGCAGCGTCGTTTTTGTTTCATATTTATTTTAACAATTTATTTCAAATTTGAAGTGACCTAAGTGCGATAGTGGCGCACTCATTTTCATTTTACTCTTTACTGTGACAAACAAACCGCGCGCTACATCCAAGTTGATCGCGCGCTACATCTCTCACACACACGCACACACCCTCACAATTACACAATTACACACCCATACTACACATCTACTAACATTCGTCTCGCATCTTTCAGTCAGCGCGCTTAGTACGTAATTTATAAAATGAAAATGTAAAGGGGTGGGATCCTGGTGTCCTGAAACACAGGCCATGAGCCTAGCTTAGGCACCAGTCTCCCACAATATATTATTATACTCATTTGAATTGTGTATCTTTGTCGAATCTGACCAATGTAAAATAATTTATGTATATTGTGGTGAGAAATAAAGTGATTGATTGATTGATGGCAGTTACAATTTTAGAACCCCAAAATAATAATTATTTGAGGTTCACAAAAAGAGGCGCAATCATTATAGTCGTACTAGAGCAGGGATCACCAATTAGTTTCATTGGGGGTCCGTTTAAAAAAATAATATGTCTGCCGCGGTCTGTTTAGAAGATGATTACCTACTAGCAACCAAGATTAAAAGATATTCAAGGACCTTCCGAATTTTTGTATTTTCTGAAAATCGATAATTTCGATTTGTACAGTATCTACCTAGCTCTATTACACCCGAAAACGGTTGCAGCTTCTGCGGCTTGCGTCTCACGTCATCCGTTGTCGTGTCGACGGCAGAAATACAAAATGTGAGCATAATTAAGTTACTCAAAATTTTTAGAATATTTTTACTGTTTACTTAATGTCTGCACAAAATAGGTCCGCCATTTGGTGACACTAAGTCCAGGGGGCCTACCACCAGCTCATAAACAGTATTATTTTAATATTACTTCAGTGGGAGAAAGAGATGGAGCTATACGACCAGTAGAGCTTCATCTCTTTCCCACACTGAAGTAATATTAAAATAATACTGCTTTATGAGTTGGTGGTAGGTCCCCCCCTGCCTGTACAAGTGTTCAATTATATTTTACTTGTACCTACTTTTACTTTTTTACTTGTATGTGTGGTACAAACTGTAAACATAAGTCGGTTTTTAATAAATCAATAAATCAATGTTTAGGAGCAAAAAAGGTTATACATATACATATGTATAATAATTTTATGGGGAATTTTTAGAGATTCGATGAAATTACATGTCAATTTAAAGCCACCTCTAGGGTAAGCCGTCTAGTGTTAATTGTCGCTACCCGCCGCGTCCTGACCCCGACCCAAGGACCTAAAAGGCCATGTTTGGTGGTCTTTCACCAAGTGTAGCTTTTAACTTGAACCTCATACTTTTAATGCTAATTCTGATGTTAGCCATTATAACAGTTGTCCCTATCTTGCCAAACTTGTAGAACAAATTAGTTAACAGTGGTGCCGATTCCCTTGTTCACAAACTTAACTAAATTTAAGTTCAATGCATCTTTTTTTTTCTATTTAATTAAGAAAAGGACAGAAGATACATTTTAGTTTAATCCTGTCAAATTAATCAGCGCTTGACGTAAATTGACGTAATTTTAGTAGGCAAGTTTTTAATCACATCTAAACTTGTATGGAGTAGTGACAGGCGCTGATTAATTTGACAGGACTAAACTAAAATTTAGTTTAGTTTGTGAACAAGGGAATCGGCACCATTGACAGCCTGCACGACTACACGGCTCAGTGACTAACTTGTGTATCATGTGTGTGTGTTAAATGTCGCGGGTTCGATTACCGCAACAGTACTAATATTAGTTCAGCTTTTAAATAAGTATATTTTGTTTCTATATAGGCCAACGAGACATTGTTTTGGAGCCTTAACATGTTTGTATTATGACCCATAAATAACTGGAAATTTATAGTACCGACATGAATCGCCGTCGCATCGTAAGCGCATTCTAAACGGTATGTCCTGTCCAACTAGCACAACGTGGCTCCAGCAGACGAGGCCTGCTGCAGCAAGTGACAGGCGCGTACCTTAGACTCGAAGAAGGAGGCGTGGAAGTCGGGCGTGGTGCCGGCCACGGAGGCCAGGTGCATGGTCGTGTTGGCGGTGTTGGTAAGCGTGACGGTGAGCGCGTGCGCCGCCGCCAGGGCCGCGCGCCCGAACTCCAGCGCCGGCGGCGACAGCGCCAGCGCGCCCGCTGCCACCGCGCGCCCGCCTCGCCCCGCTCCTTCCGCACCTGACTCCTTGCCCCATTCCTGTGTACATCAACAATACCACTCAACATTTGGAGGCAGAAGCAATAACTGCTTAGATGTTTATGTGTGTTGCTTAGCTTCACTCATGTTCCTAGTAAACAAAAGTTCCACCAGCAACATCATTTTGTGTTGCTGGCAACATGTTTCACACTTTAATTATATGAAATTTTGTTAGCATCGTGTTTCCCGAAGCATAAAATTATGTTGTTGAAACAAGTTTGTGCAACTTTTGATTCCCTTAAATATGAAGTTCCAAAAAGTGATGAAATTATCAATCAAACTAAACTGAAACATTATTACTTAAACTTTGAAATCAGATAATTGTTGACAACAAAAAAAAAAATTTGGGTCAAAGTTTGAAACAACCGTAGTAAAATCATTGATTTTAATTTTTTAACACAACATTTTCCTTAAAGCATAGTAGGAAATAATGAAGTAAAGTGACATATATTTAGATCTATGTCAAGTGGTTAGCAAAAAATCACCACTTCACGCATATATTGTGACTTGTGTAGGTGAAGCCCCACTCATACAGAGGCCATACAGCATATCTTAACTAGGCTAGCCTAGAGCCAGGGCTCTGCAGGAATTCTATTCTCAAATCAATGTATTATGTATGCACAGTAAACATGAATTATATCAATAATGTACAAACATAGCACATCCTTTGATTTAATTATCCTGTTCAATTAAAGTATGGTCTTTTTCCTCAGTAAGGAATTTAATAAACAGCAACTTTGTCATCTGCCTATTGTCCTGTTGGGGTCCAAGTAAGGAAAACAAAATATAATTTAATGTGGCGGCAGTCACTTAGATACCATTGTTATAGCATTTGCAGTTTTGTTCAATTTTTTTATAGTTTACTAAAACAAGCAGGCACTTTTGGCAGGTGTCTGCTTCAACCATTTATTTAAGTATAATACCCAGCTTATGTATTCAACTGGAGAACTTCATTACTATTATTTTTATGAGTTATAAGATGTTCCTCAAGTGCCTCAAGTAACAGACTCTCTTCTCTCAGCTATATCCTCATAATTAAGATAATGATATAATTTATTGTGCATGAGCAATAATCCTAAACACACTTAGAAATGGTTTGGAAATACATTCCTTGTTTTGCATTACTAATAGTAGTGGTTATAGTAGATTGGACAGATACAGCCACCTATGAGGGCAGGGGTGAGTGACCACCATGCCGCAGAGGAAGTGGCCGGGAATAGCCGCCACAAGGAAACAACACTAATAACTGATAACAGCCTGACACATACACAGCACCCACATGTTATTTATTTATATTACTATTATATTATTGCACTATAAATTTCATCAACACTAGTTAAATGAATACAGTCAAAACCGTTTGTAAGACGTTGATTAAAAGACATACTGGTTATAGTGACATAATTTTGAGGTCATTTCTGTTTATTTAACATAGTGTTAGGTTATAACGACTATTGGCTATAACAAAAGTAACCTGACAGTCCCTTCGAAGTAATGGTTTTGACTGTATTTATATTTTCGTTGCACACCAATGTGTTAGGTTTAGTTTTGGTTCTGTCTCTAGTATTGAAGGGAAGCAAAGTAAATGACTATGAGGAAAACTTATCAATAAATAAAATTCATTTAAATCAGATAATCCATACAGTTCACAAAAATTAAAATATTAAATACAATTCAAATAACCCTCTTAACAAAGGATCTCCATAGTGGAGAAGAGACCCTATCCACTGCACAAAATACCTTGTGACATATTACAGTTAACTGAAAGAAAATTTAAAACGCATATTAAAAGTACTCTTTGTAAACAAGCATATTACAAATTAGAGGATTATATCCTAGATAAGAATGCTTGGAAGCATGCTGGTCTAGCTCCATAGGACAATTTTGAGTCTAGACAAAATCAAACTGGTTGCTAATTTAATTGTGTAATTAAATATTACAATTTTTTTTTTACATTCTGTGATTACTTGAACTCACCTACCTATTGTGGTATAGTAATCTTATTAAATATTGTAAAACATTTTAAAAGTGTAACGGTGGAGTTTCTTGCCCATCCTTCTCCATACGAAAACTACCCTTTAGAAGGGGCGACTAGAATCAATTCTATTTTTTGTTTTTGACGTTCAAAAGTGCCTTTTTGTGCCTAATTGAAATAAATTATTTGACTTTGTCTTTGCAGTCTTCAGAATACCATTGCACCTGCCACACATTCTGCAGAATGGTGATACAGTTTTCTTGTGGATGACAGCATGAATGCCATCAGTGCGATGCAGCACAAACATCCCCGAGTCCTGATCCCCGGTCAGGATATTACCCTGACCACTAAAGCTCTGCGTTCCCTCGCATCATCCTGATTGTCTACAAGACCTTCAGTAATTAAATACCCCAGGTATTTAAATTTCATGACACGATTTATGCACAAGCCATTTAAAGTAATATTATGTGAATACTCGGGGCATCCACCGGCAGTCCTAAAGATCATATATTCTGTTTTCTGGACATTGTATACAAGGCCATGTGAATCAGCATAGGCCTCACACACTCTTAACAACTCTCCGAGACCTCTCACCGTCAATCACCATCATCAATGTTCTATGTCAAGGATTAATGTATGAGGGGGCTTGTGTGTTCAGAGATTATAGGATAAGCTTTGTATTACTAATGTGTGTATGTATCACATTGTTATCAGAAGATGACATTTAAATTATTATAGTACAATATAGAACGAGGTGATTTGTGGACGAACACACAGGTTATTATGTTAATCATTTTGGAAATCAATATGGTTAGAAGAATATAAAACAAAGGTGTGCGTGTCAGCAATGCTCATAAGTTTTATGATTTTTAAATTCTAAATGGTCTAAAATTAATTACAATAACACATTAATCCAGCTTACCTGAAATGTTATTCCCTCTATAAGAGAATCATGTACTGTGATACCTGCAAATAAAATTAACTGTTAACATTATAAAAAGGGGCCTTGTTAATTAAATAAGTATATTTGTTTTTCAAGTATTACAAACACACAATGGAAGTTAACCTACTTTTTAATAAAAATAAATATTATTATTTCAGCTGCCCTAGCAAAGCAGGTACATATTTATGTATGTGGGTATTTTTATGGGGTGTCACAATGTGCGTGCACATCTGCAAAGCGCGGCGCGCAGTGCACGCTCACCCCCCGCGGGCTCGCCGGCTCCCTAGCGTCTCTCAACTTACTAAAATACTATACAAATAGTTGAAGAAAAACGACAAACAAGCGCGCCTCGGCCCCGATCTAAAATAACATCGCCCCACACTACCGCCTCACGACGAACCTGCCAAATTATTGTTGCTATTCCACATCACTTTTTATTTGACCTACCTCACTACTTTTCCCTGCAAGTCTGCGGTAATAATTAAGACGACTGCAGAGAAAAACAAATACATACATTTTGTATTAATTTAAATCGATTTTACCATGGCTCTTTCCCTGGGCTGACAGCTTCGTGTTCAGCGATATATCCAACAACGTTAACACAAATACATAACACCACACTATTTTACGATACATTTTGATGCAACTGTTGATTGCAACAAGCACTGTTTATTCACATTTCTCATACACAATTCGATATTTTTATCGTATCAGTTATCTCACGAGACGTGCGTTCACGAAATCTACGTAGTATTTTATGTAGTCTGTGGCGAAAGCGAAATCGTGAATGACAACAGATAAGATATTGGAGAACCCATTGAAATAGAAATAACTTATGTCTATGGGAGAACCAGAAGTCAAGAACCACAGGTTGACATTTACGTTCGGTTATCAGTTTATGTCAAATCAAATAAAGTTATTTATTTATTTGCTTATGGGGAAAGCGTCAGGGTAGCCCACGAAATTCAAAATTTCTAACGTTTTTTGCATTTTGCAGGTCAGTGTCAGGTTTTATGTTGATTAAAATATAATTCGTGGTCGTAATAAATATGGTTTTACTCAATTATAACCATTGCAATCATCAATACAACTCCATAAGTTAGCATAGGTCAAATGTCATGATTTCATGAAATCATGACATTTGACACCTTTAACTTCTTTTTAACCACTATTGCTGATTGTAATGATTTTATTTGACTAAAGCTATATTTGTTACGACCGCGAATCATATTTTAATCAACATAAAACCTGACACTGACCTGCAAAATGCAAAAAACGTTAGAAATTTTGAATTTCGCAGGTTACCCTGACGCTTTCCCCATAAGCAAATAAATAAATAACTTGATTTGATTTGACATAAACTGATAACCGAACGTAAATGTCAACCTGTGGTTCTTGACTTCTGGTCCTTCAATATTTTATCTGTTGTCATTCACTATTTCTCATTGAATTATTTATTTCTCTTTCGCCACAGACTACATTTATTACTACGTAGATTTCGTGAAAGAGGTAAAAATAGATGTTACAAATAAATGTAAAGTACTCTGTATTACCTCGGTGCGTAATTTTTTTTTTTGTCATATACTTATAAATTATATTTTTAAAGCGCTATCCACACATTTCCGGGTCAGGGCTATCCGTGTTCCGAGTTGTCCGTTTCAGTGTTCCCGTCAGGGACGTGCCATCAGTCACCCGTGTTCACACATATCAGAGAAATCGGTATCAGTGTAAAATCTGTTTCTTTTCCTATATTATCCCATATGATATTTTTCTTCTTAGAATTCAAATAATGTGGATTAGAAAGATCGTAAAGTATAGCATTCTGCCGTACAAGTTCTATCAACCTTTCTGTGTTCATGTTGCACTTGCAGATAAATCGTCAACTTTAACAAAAATCGGAGAGCACTGTCAGAGCGTCCGTGCGACCAAGCGTGCTCCGGGACACCGACGCCTGACACGGAGCTGTGTGAACAAGTTCACACAATTTGTACGTAACCGATTCTTTCCCCGTCCCTGACGGAACACGGCCGGGACGAGTTCCCGGAAATGTGTGGACAGCGCTTTAATATTAGAATAAAGAAATATAAAAATTATTATTAATCTAATTAAATAATGATTTAATAACATTTGTAACAAACCTTAACTATATTTTAGTTTGACAGCACTAAGATGGCACTGAGTTATTAGTTTAGTGAAAATGGCAGTTTTGCCATTCTGAATTTGACGTTTTTCACCTAAAATTTTGATAGTCTAACAAAATCTGACTATTTTTATCGCGATTAACAAGGGGTGGAATAAAATTTGTTGGCATGAACTGTTGAGGATAAGCACCAGTAAGATATTAAGAGATCTTACTGGTGGTAACTGCCCTGCGACCTTAGGTGTTGATCTTGATATTCATCAACGACATTGTCATCTTCGTTAACGTTTTCATCTCCCTCCGATTCAATAGACTGTTCAGTTATAACATTTTCTGCGTCATGAAACTCAATTGAAATTTACAATAAAGCTTTACTAGATTTTGTTACATTGGAGAGCACAGCCCTACTGCTAATAACAAACAATGTAACGGATGAAACACTAGGGAAAGTAATTAGGTTGTCCACTCCCAAGGAAGTATGGAAAGAACTCCATAGGCTGTTTGAGGGTCCTGATGAGGGCAGGCTCTACGACCTTAGGTGTTGACAATGAAAGTGCAAAAAGCTGGCGAAAAATCCTACAGAATTTCACCAGAAGACAAAACACGTCAGGATAAGATCTTTCTTCGTCAGAGAAAGCATACAAGATGGAAGCATGACAATCTGCCATGTGCCACTTGTGCCAGCAACCACAGAGTACATTGAATATACTGAGCCAGCAACCAGACAGATAGCTGACATGCTTACAAAACCGATATAAGGGCTCAGACTTGACATGCTAAAGAAGATGGCTGGCATTACCATCAACAGGGGTGGATGTTGAGGAATGCATACTCCTTATTCGTAGGTACTCTATGGTTGGGTTGCCAAGCAACATGCTCTGTGCCTAGCAATACTTACTGTTGATGAATGTCATTCGTATTATTCTGTTTTTAGACATCAATATAGTTTTATCGTTTCTCATATTAACTGTTTTTCTATATTCTCCTCCTAATTTTAACATTAACTAAAATTCACACCAACATTTCGACTTCAGGTGCAAAAACAGAACTGTATGTTTTTTTTTTGCTTATATCTCTTCGATCAACAATTTGGTATTGTTGATCGAAGGTCCTATCGCAAAAATTATGAAAATTTCAACACTCTTTATTACACCTTTAAAACCCGTAAAACTCAACATGTCGGTATTTTTTTTTCATACAAAATGTGAAAAATTCAGTAGAAAACACGTTGAAGCTGCCCCCCCTGCGCAAACCAAGCTCTAAAAAAAACACAGGTTAAGGCAAACACCACCAACCACGTGGAGTCGTGATTGTCAAATTCGATTTTAGTTGTGTCAAAATAATGTATAAAAGAGAAATATTTTTGCAGAATAGCTCATATTCTTCTAGCCAAAAGTAGTTCGGTGTACAAGAGAATCGGCACCATAGAAATATAAAAATCTTTCCTATATCTATGATCGGCACCATTATTGAACTTTATTGCTGTAAGTGTAGAGTATTTATTTACATTGTAAAACGGAAATACAACTCTCGCACTTGCCATTGAGGACCCGTACAGTCTCTCTCCGTCAAGCGCTAACTCGCGATGTCTTACGCTGGTTGCTGCTGGCACGCGCCGGCTCGCTCCGACCACCGCGAAAGAGTTCGCTACGCCGCGCCCCCGCAAGGAGGCGTGGCGCGCGGGGTCAGGTTTTAGCCCGCGGGAGCTATACAGTGACCCGCAAATGCGGGCCCCTCATTTGAATGCCTTAAGCGGCGAAGGAAGTGAGTGCGGGGTTTAGGTTGCACTCGTGTGTTTGGTTGCACTGAATAGGTACCGTAGGAGCGCCGCGACGCTTATAGTGGCGTCGCTTTCTTCACGACACCCCGGCGGTCCATCCCTGCCTAGGGAGGCCCAGCAGCCCACCGCGAGAGATCGCTGCATACTATATATATTCTCGGCTTGCCGGCGCGCGAGACACGGCTGGCAAACCACCTTCAGGTCCGTGTAGAATAAGTCCGGATCGAAACCACAGAACACAAACCACCTTCAGGTCCGTGTAGAAGGTGTAGAATAAGTCCGGATCGAAACCACAGAACACATAATACTCGCATTCCAATCTCATTCGCAATCTGGAAAAAATACAAACTTTTGACAAGTATGACAGACTGTGATTTGAATCACAGATAACTATATACTAGATTTGAATGTGAACGTTCTAGCCCACGTTCGCACGGACCCACGGCACGGACCTAAAAATATTGCGGTGGGATTTTATCGCGTACTGGATTTTCAACTCTCTGTGTTAAGCCAAGCGTTGAGAATTCAACAGAGCGCATCCTAGCGCGCCGAAAAAACACTGTTGGATTTTCAACTCTCGGTGCAAAGCAGAGCGTCGAAAAACCAGTGTGCGAAAAAATCCCGCTGTCATATTTTTACGTCTGCGTCCGTGCGAACGTGGTTTTAATCCTAGCGGGAAACCAAATGCATTTTTGGGGCTCGCTGTAAACTATTGCTTAAAATAAAATAATGATTTAGTATTTTAATTAAAAAGTATTCTCGTGAAAAATATGTGCTCTTTATAATTGTTTTTTTTTTAAATTGATGTTGTTAAATTATATAATTATTAAATTGTTATTTATAATAATTTATCTTTTCACAATACATATTTCGTAAACACAACTAAACAAGAAAAGTGACGGGGGTAATTTCGTCTAAGAGTTTATTTAGATTTTTGCAAAACAACACTATTCTGCTTCGCCTCAACGCCTATTTCAATCAGGGATAGGGATAAGTGACAAGATTTCGTCTCTAAAAGAATTACTTTTGAGGCTGATGGATGGCAATGGTGAGTAAAATTAGATTACCATTATGATTGTCACCCGGGCCCAAGGAACATACTTGCTCGGGTCACTCCAGCTAGAGTGAAGACTGCGTATGCCTTTTTACTTCACGTTTTGATTTGATTTTTATTTATGGATAATATGGATTGATAACATATCGTTATTATCATAGCCTTTTCCCAATTACCCCAAGTTGCTGGTCGGAAAACATCACTAATCTATTAGTTTTATTTTTATGAAACTGCAGAGAGTGATGGTAGTGATAATGGATTTGAGGAGCGTCAAAATCAAAACCGTGATGATGAGCGTGACAACGGCAGCGCTGGAGGACCCGGGGGCGGAGCCGAGGGCGGGCCAGGTGGCGGTGGCGGGGGCTATGATGATGATGACGACGACGAAGACGAAAGTGGCAGCGACAGCACGGGCGGAGACTCCGATGAGGAGCGCCCCTACGATATATCAATAGCAGCTTCACACTCGGTTAGTACTATCTTGTTAATAAGCAGTTACTGGGAATTATTACCAGTATTTGACAAATTATAATCCTCTACTATTACATTCACAGACTGCACGGGAGTCGAAAGGAAAGCTCATTGTGTCATGTTCATATAGCTAGCAAAATACCCTTACAAACAAAAGCTTGTTACGAACTATGGTTTTATACAAGGTTTATACGTGTTCTGATTAAGCCAGAAACCCAAAATACCTTTACAAACAAAAGCTTCTAAAGCTATGGCTTTTTAGTGGTATGTGGAACAGGGTGTAAAGTTCACTCATCCACCATAGAAAAGGGAGGATCCTCCGACCAGACGGGTGTTGTGTCTGGCGGGCAACTGCCCCATCGGTTTGAAGTTGAAATCTTGTATGTATGTCGATCGCTCGGTAAACTCTAACTGCGCGATGCAGGATTTGTGTGACGTCATGTCTATGATGCGTAGTTCGTATGTGGCGGTATAACCGCTACAGCTTCATATAAGGTTTATGTGCGTTCTGAATAAGCCAGAACCTCTAATAGTGCTATTTGATAAGTCTATTAAAGTTTTAAGAGCATTCATACTTGTACATTTTCTTATAGATGTATATAAGAAATTTTTATATAATATTAATAAGAGCAGTGGCATTATAAGCGCCTTTAACAAGTCTAATTGCCTTTGATTCTTAAAATTCTTATAAATACATTTTATAAGTACATTCAATCTTAGAAGTGACTATACTAAGGTGGGTATTACACTATCACATATCTTGGATCAAGAATCTCTGAGTCATATTTATATGATAAAGTAATACAAACATATGACTCAAATCGTTTTTGATCACAGATTTTTGACATTTGTTGTTAGATAGGATCATAGAAACAGGTCTTGCCATATTGAATATTATATATTGAATTATCTCATTTATTTTCATAATTTCCTGATACAAAATGCATCCATAAAATTATGTGATTTTGCCTTTTCAGTTTTGCTACTGCCATGTTCTAAATTGTCGGTTTTATTGACGGATAAAAAGTAAGTACAACGAAATTTTGGCGTACATTCACAATATGCTTAGTGGAATTCATAAATAATTGTTGGCAACACCGCTGTACAAAAAAAAGTCAAACTGCTGCCGGGCGGCCGGGACACATTGTTTTGGCTTCATTGGTGTTCTCTAGAGTTCTATTTTGTTAAATTGTGTGCTGAAAGGCTTCAGAATTTGGTTTTAATAGACGATTGCAACCACATATGTAACATGACATATGCAGCGAGCCTACAGAGCCCTGCGCACTCAGTACAATAATGCGTTCAGGATGTTGATGGGTCTGCCGTGGCGATGCAGCGCGTCTGGGATGTTTGCTGAAGCGTGCACTGATGGTTTCCAGGCCATCATGCGCAAAAAAGCAGCTTCCCTGCTGGCCCATACACGGGGTAGCAAAAACAGCATTCTAAACGCAATAGTACATTTGACTGTCCCTTTCAAAATCAGTGGGTCATGTCTTGTGTAGGCGTGGCGAGTCATGACAAATAAAAAAAAATGTACTTATTAGGCTAAGGTTACTATGGGTATATGCCACCCGAAATAAAATTTTATATTATTATTATATATATTTAAATATCTTGGGACCTTAGGGTCCCGGTCTTTTGGAAGGCGTACGAGGGGCTGAGGCCAACTCGCAGAGGCCCCTTAGACATTTTTATATGGAATGAGGCACCAACCGACGATGATCCTAGTATGCACTATGCACCCAAAGACAACCCACGGTTGGTGTAGGACTATTGCAGAATATGGAAAGAAATCTATTGGGCTATGGGTTTGGGTGGCTTAAGTTGACTGGTGACCAGGAATTATGGAAGGACTATGTCCCCTGCCTAATCAATGTTTTATATGTACACGGATAAGATGGCAGGGGGTGACTAGCACACTCAATAGTGGGCCCCCGAAAACGGTCGCTAGCACAAAGTGTCGTAGCGACAAGGGGGCAACATGTCCTGAGGTGCTTATGAGGAGTGGAGAGGTATTCCACGGCTATCAGGACAATCCCGGAAGTACGGTCAAGATTCCTACCAGCGTCTTACTGAAATACTTCCTTCCTCTGAGCAAGTTTGCTCTTGCGACTCTCCACTCAAGCCAGCCAATAAAGGCAAGAAAGAGGTGGGAGCTCTGTTCCTCGTCAGTGTTTACTCCAGCCGGCCAATAAAGGCAAGCCAGAGGTGAGGAACAAGACTCCTCCCGGAGGGTCCGTGGGATCGCTACTGCCCAACAGCTCGCTACGTGCTGCCCTGCGGGTTTCTGTATTTCTCTTGGTCTGGCCCCTCATCCTAGACCCGTTCCGGCAAAGTAAATTCTACCAGCACAGACCTAGAGTTCGGAGCGCGCAAGCCCCACCACTACGTCAACGTAGAGATACGGCGGTGGGGTTATTATTATTATGTCAAAAAATAAGATCCTAAATATATGATAATGTAATACACAGATATGATCCGATCCTGTATAGGATCCTATATTATATGATAATGTAATACACAGATATGATCCGATCCTGTATAGGATCCTATATATATGATAGTGATACCCCCCTAAGTGTTTTATTAGACTTCTGTAAAACTAATATTTAAAGTGTGATTTATCTCACCTAATATAAGACATTAAAGAGTAGTAGCACTTTAAAAGTCCTACAAGTGTCCTAAACAATTCTCTATTAAATCAAATCAAATCAAATTATTTATTTGCTTAATACAGGTAGGTATAAAAAGATGTTACAAATAAATATAAAGTACTCTGTATCATTACCTATTATGGTGTGCAAATATTTACATTATTATTAATCTAATTAAATAATTATTAAAATAACATTACAAAATTATAAGAGTAATATAAGGGTTATTTATTTTCTTTGTTGTGTCTGACTCCAGTAATTGTTATAAAATCAGGTAATAGACCATTTTAATATTTAGTACATATTATCTTTAGGTTTCTATTATATCCTTATTAATCCAAAGACTTGCCCCAGGTTTTAGGTTTAATTTGACGTTTACGAGTGCAATATAAACCTTACACAAGAGTACTTAAGGACTTATATTGTTCTGATAAAGCACTTATGAGTCGTGGTTGGTCGTAATGGCGACATTTTGATATTATTTCACAAATAATTAAAATAATTTATAGTAAGACACATTTTTTAAAAGGTCTGTGTAAATATTGTTATTCAAATTTCAAAATAATCGATAAAAACTACTTCGCAACCTAATAATCGCATATAGTGCGTGACAAATACATGTATATGAAATTAGAAAATATACACACTAGCGTTTTGTGGGAAAGTGAAGTAAAATATAATACTTACGGTTTTATGCGACTTTTTATTATTTTCATAAAAGTTTCAAAGCACTTTGCAACCTTACGGTGGTTTGTGATTACACTTACTCTTATTAGGAGACTACTAGCAATATTACACTTAAAATAGCATTAGTAAGAGGACTATAAGCATGCCATTGCAAGTCACTTGTAAGTTTTTTTGTCATTATAAAAGTATCAGCAAGAGTTTTGTAAGTTTGAAAATACACTTGCGAGACCATTACAAGGCAATTGCAAGGGTGAGTGGGTGATCCCAAATCCACACTTATAAGTGTCTATAAATGTGATATAAGACTGAATAGAAATGGTCTTGGGATATTTGTAAGATTATTTTTTGCAAGCTGGGTGCCACCTGAGGCTCTTGTAATGTTTTATATGCTACTAGCTTCTCCCCGCGACTTCGTGTGCATAAAATTTCTTGTTTTACATAAAATATATCCTATGTCATGATAAGTTCATAACACTCAGCAATAGTGTAATAATTATTGAAATTGCATCAGTACTTCCTGAGATTACCTTAAACAAACAATTTTACCTCTTTATAATATTAGACTATATAAGATAAAATGTATAACTAACAAGACAGGACAGCATTCTCCTTATGTTCAGTGCCCATTGCTGCCTGTAGATGACTGCAATACAAGAGGCATAATTATCTCCCTAAACAAAGTATTATGTAGCTGTAACATGGAATGTTTGGCAGTACTTGGGCCCGGGGCTGGTGAGCGTGGGCGGGCGCGCGGTGCTGTAGGCTGCCGGCCGCGGCACACCACGGCGTGGTGTTCCCATGTTGTAACATGCAGTGTGTCTGTGGCAGTACCTAGGCCCGGGGTTGGTGTGCGTGGGCGGGTGCGCGGTTGTGCAGGCGGGCTGGCGTGGCCGGGTACCGGCCGCGGCACACCATGGCGTGGTGTTCCCATGTTGTAACATGCTGTGTGTCTGTGGCAGTACCTGGGCCCGGGGCTGGTGTGCGTGGGCGGGCGCGCGGTGCTGGAGGCGGGCTGGCGTGGGCGGGTACCGGCCGCGGCTCACCATGGCGTGGTGTTCCCATGTTGTAACATGCTGTGTGTCTGTGGCAGTACCTGGGCCCGGGGCTGGTGTGCGTGGGCGGGCGCGCGGTGCTGGAGGCGGGCTGGCGTGGGCGGGTACCGGCCGCGGCTCACCATGGCGTGGTGTTCCCATGTTGTAACATGCTGTGTGTCTGTGGCAGTACCTGGGCCCGGGGCTGGTGTGCGTGGGCGGGCGCGCGGTGCTGGAGGCGGGCTGGCGTGGGCGGGTACCGGCCGCGGCTCACCATGGCGTGGTGTTCCCATGTTGTAACATGCTGTGTGTCTGTGGCAGTACCTGGGCCCGGGGCTGGTGTGCGTGGGCGGGCGCGCGGTGCTGGAGGGGGGCTGGCGTGGGCGGGTACCGGCCGCGGCTCACCATGGCGTGGTGTTCCCATGTTGTAACATGCTGTGTGTCTGTGTGGCAGTACCTGGGCCCGGTTCTGGTGTGCGTGGGCGGGCGCGCGGTGCTGGAGGCGGGCTGGCGTGGGCGGGTACCGGCCGCGGCTCACCATGGCGTGGTGTTCCCATGTTGTAACATGCTGTGTGTCTGTGGCAGTACCTGGGCCCGGGGCTGGTGTGCGTGGGCGGGCGCGCGGTGCTGGAGGCGGGCTGGCGTGGGCGGGTACCGGCCGCGGCTCACCATGGCGTGGTGTTCCCATGTTGTAACATGCTGTGTGTCTGTGGCAGTACCTGGGCCCGGGGCTGGTGTGCGTGAACGGGCGCGCGGTGCTGGAGGCGGGCTGGCGTGGGCGGGTACCGGCCGCGGCTCACCATGGCGTGGTGTTCCCATGTTGTAACATGCTGTGTGTCTGTGGCAGTACCTGGGCCCGGGGCTGGTGTGCGTGGGCGGGCGCGCGGTGCTGGAGGCGGGCTGGCGTGGGCGGGTACCGGCCGCGACTCACCATGGCGTGGTGTTCCCATGTTGTAACATGCTGTGTGTCTGTGGCAGTACCTGGGCCCGGGGCTGGTGTGCGTGGGCGGGCGCGCGGTGCTGGAGGCGGGCTGGCGTGGGCACTACCGGCCGCGGCTCACCATGGCGTGGTGTTCCCATGTTGTAACATGCTGTGTGTCTGTGGCAGTACCTGGGCCCGGGGCTGGTGTGCGTGGGCGGGCGCGCGGTGCTGGAGGCGGGCTGGCGTGGGCGGGTACCGGCCGCGGCTCACCATGGCGTGGTGTTCCCATGTTGTAACATGCTGTGTGTCTGTGGCAGTACCTGGGCCCGGGGCTGGTGTGCGTGGGCGGGCGCGCGGTGTTGGAGGCGGGCTGGCGTGGGCGGGTACCGGCCGCGGCTCACCATGGCGTGGTGTTCCCATGTTGTAACATGCTGTGTGTCTGTGGCAGTACCTGGGCCCGGGGCTGGAGTGCGTGGGCGGGCGCGCGGTGCTGGAGGCGGGCTGGCGTGGGCGGGTACCGGCCGCGGCTCACCATGGCGTGGTGTTCCCATGTTGTAACATGCTGTGTGTCTGTGGCAGTACCTGGGCCCGGGGCTGGTGTGTGCGTGGGCGGGCGCGCGGTGCTGGAGGCGGGCTGGCGTGGGCGGGTACCGGCCGCGGCTCACCATGGCGTGGTGTTCCCATGTTGTAACATGCTGTGTGTCTGTGGCAGTACCTGGGCCCGGGGCTGGTGTGCGTGGGCGGGCGCGCGGTGCTGGAGGCGGGCTGGCGTGGGCGGGTACCGGCCGCGGCTCACCATGGCGTGGTGTTCCCATGTTGTAACATGCTGTGTGTCTGTGGCAGTACCTGGGCCCGGGGCTGGTGTGCGTGGGCGGGCGCGCGGTGCTGGAGGCGGGCTGGCGTGGGCGGGTACCGGCCGCGGCTCACCATGGCGTGGTGTTCCCATGTTGTAACATGCTGTGTGTCTGTGGCAGTACCTGGGCCCGGGGCTGGTGTGCGTGGGCGGGCGCGCGGTGCTGGAGGCGGGCTGGCGTGGCCGGGTACCGGCCGCGGCACACCATGGCGTGGTGTTCCCATGTTGTAACATGCTGTGTGTCTGTGGCAGTACCTGGGCCCGGGGCTGGTGTGCGTGGGCGGGCGCGCGGTGCTGGAGGCGGGCTGGCGTGGGCGGGTACCGGCCGCGGCTCACCATGGCGTGGTGTTCCCATGTTGTAACATGCTGTGTGTCTGTGGCAGTACCTGGGCCCGGGGCTGGTGTGCGTGGGCGGGCGCGCGGTGCTGGAGGCGGGCTGGCGTGGGCGGGTACCGGCCGCGGCTCACCATGGCGTGGTGTTCCCATGTTGTAACATGCTGTGTGTCTGTGGCAGTACCTGGGCCCGGGGCTGGTGTGCGTGGGCGGGCGCGCGGTGCTGGAGGCGGGCTGGCGTGGGCGGGTACCGGCCGCGGCTCACCACGGCGTGGTGTTCCCATGTTGTAACATGCTGTGTGTCTGTGGCAGTACCTGGGCCCGGGGCTGGTGTGCGTGGGCGGGCGCGCGGTGCTGGAGGCGGGCTGGCGTGGGCGGGTACCGGCCGCGGCTCACCACGGCGTGGTGTTCCCGGGCGAGACGGTGCCCATGCTGCTGGCGCACGCGCCCGACGCCGCGCTGCTGGTGCAGGCCATCAAGCACGACAAGCTATTCGGGCTGCTCTGTCCCGAGTTAGTTACACTCACATTCTATTACACTGCGCTAATCCCTCATCTAAGGTTCATGCTTTCGTAATTCTTTAACTCAATGGCTGTGTAAGGAAGGCTGACTCTGAGTCTTTGTATACATCTGATCCAACACTCGTTCCAATTTGGCTCGCACTGGCTTGTGGTGTTTATTTATTTAGCTGTAACTCTTCCATGTTCTATAACTAAATATGTAATGTTTATGTGCAGCGTGTCGGGCAGCTTGCTGTCGGGCTACGGCGTGCTGTGTGAGGTGATGATGGCAGGCATCGAGGAGGCGCAGGACGCGCCCACGTCCGTCACGTTCAAGGCGCGCGCCATCCACCGCTTCCGCCTGCTCAAGGTGCCGCGGATGAGTGAACCCATACGCGCGTACGCCAGGCAAGTATCGGCGCAGGTGTATCTGCCAGAGTATCATAAAAATCGTGTGTTTGGATATTACCTATATAATTATTTTAATAAGTTAAACAAGCTGTTGACCAAATGACAACAGACTATTAAATTTATTCTCGATTATAGCGTCTGATTTGCATGTGGAGTGTGTCAATTATTGGTTACAAATAATTACAATCGCTCTAGAACTAGAAATGTTAAATTATGTTTACGTGCTATAGCTCGATCCGCCTGTCCTTTAATGCGTATGTTGACGATACTAAACGCGCTCGTGGAGACCAACCCTGGCTTGGACTTGTTTGCTGATGAATGGAAGACGATAATGTTATAATGTTTGCGGTTCTGTGAGAGGACAGAGTGATAGGATTAACTTTAAGTATTAACTAGCTTCTGCACGCGACTTCTTTCGAGTGGAAGTCGTAAGACACTACAATACTAACAGCCACATTTTTATTTTTTGGTGGCTAATTTGCTGTAAGTACTAATTATCTATACATTAATACATATAATAAAATCGTAGCGAAGTCAAAACTGTACATTGGATATTTCTGAAAAAGTAATTGCTACGTGGTCTGGGAAGTGGGAACGATTCTAATGCCGGAAATCTAGTTTTTAGAATTTTTGTCTGTTTGTCTGAATGTATGTTCCAGCATCACGCAAGTACTATCGGATAGATTTTGTTCAAACTGCATAGATATTCCCTATAAATCTGGTCAGTCTATAGACTATAAATTATCACACTAGTTGCTATGGGGGATCAGCAATATTGCTTTATGTTCGAATTCTTCTATAGTGTACCGCAAATTGTAAAAATACGAGCCAATAGGTTAGAATATTGCAGATTGCTACAGATTTAAGGATTTAACCTTTTAAATGATTATCATCACGCCATACCTTTATGGACCTAAGCAGTCAGTCATAACATGTACAGGGTGGATTTTGACATGGGGCAATAAGGGCAGGTACCTTAACCATTGTCGCTAATAGTTTTTGAAAAATTTTGATAATCACTTCACAGATTTAAAAAAAAACAGCAAGAAAATGGTTAATTATCACAAACCTTTTTTTGGTGCCAATCGATCCTGTTTCATAAAAAGATCAGAAAACTATCGGACCAACTAAGGTTTGGATATTAGAAAAGTCTGAAATAGCAAAAATAAAACACAATAAAAAATCGCTGGTCTGGGCTATAGTTTGACCAATACCGCTGTACCGCGCCTTAGGAAGGCGCGCGGCGAGACGGAGGAGCAGTGCGGGCCGCTAATTCGTCAAAGCTCTCGGCTCACGACGTCCCGTCCGCTGCTCATTGGCCAACACTGCCCCCGCCTCGCCGCGTATTCCTAGGGCGCGGTACAGCGGTATTGGTCAAACTATAAATAGGTAACGAATATAGCAGATACGTACATATTTAACCTTTTAAATGATTATCATACCTTTATGGAGGTCTGCAGGCCATCATGAAATATATAAGAACGGCTATTTTAGTAAAACTCAAAGCAAATAGCTTAGCGGTTTGACGACTGCTTTGCAAACCTAAGTTCGACTGATATATTTTGTGCTTTTTACATTTTGTAATACATTTATGTACTATTATGTGATAGTTCTTAGAACGTACACAGAAAACATAAATAAACTTTATGTTTTCTGTTATCTATGATAATAATAAAAACTTATATCTAGGATAGGTTACTGTTCATGAGGAATCCCATGTATGAAGGTCTGTGGCATTCCTACTGTCCGCCATTTATTTAATTTATTTTTCAAAATTGCAGCCACGTTGATCATGTGACATCCATATTTTTACCCGACTGCGGCGAAATAAAAAAGGGGGTTATGTGTTTTTAGTGGTATGAGAAACAGGGTGTAAAGTTCACTCATCATCTATATAGATGTAGTATGATTTTTAAAAAAAACCTTCAATCCTATCGAGTGGGGTAACAAGAAGTGATACAAAAATATACACAAATTATATGTTTAGTTGTAATTTGGAATGAAAAACTATAAATTCTGAAAATAAAAAGTTATTAGGGTTATTGGTTTGTCCCTCCGCCTTCGATACTAAACTTCTATTGATTATAATGCTTGTTTTTCTCTTTTCAGTTATGTGTTTTTGCAGTCGGGTTTTTTAGTTTTTTTAATAACTTTTTTTAAAACTTTCTTACATCTATTTGCATAAATGTTTGAAATAATCACTTAATCACTCTGAATGTTTAAAGTAATTATTTTAATTAGTAATGATAAACTGCCTGACTGACGGCCGTTGTGGCAGAAGAGTTCTGAGTTGACCAAAGGATTATTTCAAACATCTATGCAACAAGAAGTACGCAACTTAAAAAAAATGGATGTCACGTGATCAACTTTGAACGTTAATATCTCCGAAACATGATGCTTCACTGGGCTTGGTCCTATTATGTTTACTGTTTGCATTGTTTTTTTTTTTATCTAGTGCATCTCGCTGTTGATCACTAAGGTCATGGCTGCTTAACCGGGCTTTCCTGTTGCTGCCTTAAGCTTCCACACTCCTTTTGCGAAGCGGTAATGCTCGCGAAGGAGGAGGCGGAACGCGTGAGGGAGAGGCAAACTTCGCGCCCTCACGCCCCTAACCGCCGCAGGAGGAGACGCCCTGGGCGTCGGAAATCGCAGGCAGATTTCCGGCCACCGTAGGCGCGGGCTTGCGGACGGTGAGCAATGGGCAGCTCGCCGTCCGATAAGGACCAGGCCCGGGTCGACGGCGCGACCCGTCGGCCCCAGAAGGAGGGTAATGTTTTTCGAGAGTATGTATGTTTGTATGTATGTATGTTTGTATGTATGTATGTTTGTATGTATGTATGTATGTTTGTATGTATGTATGTTTGTATGTATGTATGTCTATTTCTTTGGTACGCTCTGTAGCCTAAACGGCTTGATGGATTTTAACATATGAGGTGTCGTTAGGTTCGTCTTAATAGTGGGAGTGACATAGGCTATATAATAATTATATATTGCATCTACAAATACAAAAAAGGGAGGGGTAGGTTTAAAAAAAAACAACATAATTGGTATCAAATAAAAGTTAGTAATGATAATGAGTCAATTCCAAATAAATATACATGTAGGGAGACTAGATGAAAACTACATTTAAAGGCATTGACATTTATTTAATGAGACTTCTCAGTATTAAATCAGAAAGCTAGTTGTCCGTTCCAAAGCTAGGTCTTCATGGAGAAGAAGGACAAGAAACTCCATGGAAACAGTATAACAGTATTCTAAACGCTACAACATGTGCACCGGGCCGAGCCTGCGACAAGAATGCCCCTCTCTCTCGAAATAGTGCGCTACGCCCCCGCAAGGGGGCGTGGCGAGCGGGGTCAGGGCGTAGCCCCTCGCCCGCGGAGGCTATACAGTGGCCCGCAAATGCGGGCCCCTTATTGTGATGCCTTAAGCGGCGAAGGAAGTGAGTGCGGGGTTTAGGTCGCATTCGTGTGTTTGGTTGCACTGAATAGGTACCGTAGTTGCCTGGGGGAGGCCCAGCAAGAGACGACCAGCGGCGAGGGTGCCGACTCTGCGCGCCTACGTGGAATATATGTAGCTCCCCCCGCCCCGCTCACAGATCTAGCCGTTTACGGATTGGGGGGGGACCGTCGCGTGTGTGTGAGCAGCTAGTGTTGTTGTGTACGCTGCTCAGTGTCTACGTGTGACGCATGGCACGCTCGCGCCGCGTCGACACATGATTATGTGGGTGCACGTATAGTAGTGGTTGTCTGAATAATTACGCGATGTGCCTATATTAACTTAGAACACACCGCGCAACAGATGTGTGTGTACATCTGTAGAGTCCCTTTATTCGAGTAAGCCGCGTGTAACCTGAGTGCAGCTACTCGAGGCGTCAAATTGGAGAGATGGGGGCGTCGTCCGCAGTCAGGTCGCGGGGCAGGCGTCGCCTCGCGTCGGGGGGGCGCGTGTGCCAGGGCGCGATCTGTTTGACGTGAGGCCACTCAGACGCGTCGGCACGCGCGAACATGCCCTTCGCGAGGCGCCGCACGAACTCGTCGTGGCTCTCGATCCCGAGATCCCTCTGGATGACATCGTTCATCACGAAGCGAGGGGCGGCGACGATGGGACGCAGCGCTAAGCTCTGTTGCGCGCGGAGGAGTTTGCGGTTGGTCTCGCTCGTGAGGGCGAGCCATGCGCGTGCGGCGTACGTCAAGATTGGGCGAATGTACTGCTTGTACACGCCCAACTTGACGCGCACCGGGATTCGGGATTTGAGCACCGGTTGTAGTAGGTTGCGGGCGACCCTACCTTGTGCGGCGACATTGCGGACGTGGGCCCCCATCGTGAGCCGGCGGTCGATGGTCACACCCAGGTATTTGACCTGGGGCGCCCAATCGACGGTGGCTCCTTGCATCTTCAGGGGGAGCGGGAGGGGCGCGTATCCGGCAACCATTGCCTGCATTTTACCCACGTTCACCGACAGCCGCCACTTAGACAGCCACTCGGGGAGCAGATCGAGGGCGCGCTGCATTTTGACCGCCGCGTGCTTCGCATTAAGCGAAGTAGCAATGTACGCGGCGTCATCAGCATACAGCGCGAGCGTCACAGCGGAAGTGGCGGGGATGTCGTCGGTGTAACGTGAGTAACACGCTGGCGACACACAGCTGCCCTGCGGCACACCTGCCAGCACCGGGCGGGCGCCTGATAGCGCCCCGTCGACCACCAGCCTAATAGTTCGTCCTGAGAGAAAAGTAGAGACCACCTTTACAACGCGACGGGCGCGTCTGTGGTGGCTAGCTTATAGATAAGTCCTTCGTGCCATACGCGGTCGAAGGCTTTCTCCATGTCGAGGAATACTGCCACCGATTCCTCCTTCTTGTTCATCGCCGCAGCGAGATGATGCAGTACCCTCGACAGTTGGAGCGTCATGCTATGTTCCGCCCGAAAACCAAATTGCTCGGGACGCGGCGCTATGTGGGGTTGGAGATGTCGCAGCAGCAGTGCCTCGAACACCTTGGAGACCGTCGGCAGCAACGTGATTGGCCGATAGCTCTCCGGCTTCAATATATTCTTGCCCGGTTTTGGCAACATGATGACGCGCCTTTCCTTCCACGAGACGGGAAAGGTCCCCATGCGCAGTATCCCCGTGTACAGGCGCGCCAGCGCCGCAACCATACGGAAGGGCAGCTGGCGCAGCGCTGCGTTGGTGATACCGTCAGCACCGGGGGCTATTCTAGGCTTCGTCCTAAGGATGGCGCATCTGACTGTGCTGGGCGAGAAAAATATCGGGTCTTCCTCGGGGGCTATCGGCGACGCGAAGTACTCCCCAAGGTGCTTCTCGACTGCTGCGACATGTTCCCTGTCGTCGGTCGGGTTTGGGCGGAACTGACGCTCCAGGTGATCTGCGAAGACCTCCGCCCGGTCCTCCGCTACATATCGTAGCGCCCCGTCGTTATTTATCAGCGGGAATGCCCCTCTCCTCGCTGCGCGTTCGCTTATGTAGAGTGGCTCGAGTAGTGGGGAGAGTGGGGAGGTCTTAGTGACGCATTGCACCTGCGCAACTCGGGCCACTGCACGTGCTGTTTACAATGGTGGGCGTCACCATTGTAAACAGCACGTGCAGTGGTCATACTTATTTAATTATTTATATATTAATAAAACTAAAAAGTTTGAAATAAAATAAATGATTAAAAAAAAACAAAAAACTTAAATTATTTAAAAAAAACAAAAAACGGTTTGTCCCCGCCTGCAATACCAAAATCCTATAGATTATAATGCTTGTTTTTCTCTTTTCAGTTATGAGTTTTTGCAGTCGGGTTTTTTGTTTTTTTAAATAATTTGCCTGCCTAATTTGACTGCCTCGTTGGTCTAGTGGTCGCAAGCGCTACTGCTGAGCATGAGGTCCTGGGTTCGATCCCCGGGTCGGGCAAAGTGTTATTGGATTTTTCTATCTGGAATTTCTCAGTAGCAGCCCGGAGTCTGGATTTGTGCCCGGTTGATGGCAATAGGCTCGCCCCCTATTACATGGGACTTATAAACATAACTGGCGAAATGCGGGTGTACCTACTACAGGTACACCTCTGCCCTACCCTTCGGGGAAACAAGGCGTGATGTTATGTTATGTTATGTAAATAATTTGTTTTATTTGTATGTTTGTTTGTAATGGATAAACTCAAAAAATACTAAGATTAAAAAAAAAAATCTTAAACCTATAGAAAGCTACATTATCAGCGAGTGACATGGCCGGATTTTATATATTTTTTAAATAGAGAACCCTGCGAAAATTGCAATAAAGTAACCCAAAGTATCAAATTTTTTTTGCCTGTAATTCATTATTTGGCGTGCGGTGCGAAAACTATTGATGACATTATAAAATAATGTACTACATGTTTATAGTACTCATTATTACCCACAAAAAGTCCGCGAGGCTATTAGTAATGCCACAGTAACTGTTTTGTGTTCAAATTAGTCAATCAAAACACGGAGAGAATTGAAAGATGATGATATTCGTATCATAATATTAATCCTTATCCAACTAAATAGTTTCAACTGCCTCGTTGGTCTAGTGGTCGTAAGCGCTACTGCTGAGCATGAGGTCCTGGGTTCGATTCCCGGGTCGGGCAAAGTGTTATTGGGTTTTTCTATCTGGAATTTCTCAGTAGCAGCCCGGAGTCTGGATTTGTGCCCGGTTGATGGCAATAGGCTCGCCCCCTATTACATGGGACTTAAACATAACTGGCGAAATGTGGGTGTACCTGCTACAGGTACACCTCTGCCCAACCCTTCGGGGAAACAAGGCGTGATGTTATGTATGTATAGTTTCAAAATCTAGGTTGATTATCATCACGCTATGACCCTTGGGAACCGAGCAAAAGTAAAAAAAGTTAGAAAGAACGCTGACCGAAAACGAAGTAACAGCGCGGGCGGGCGATGCGCAGGATCAAGCATTACATTAGGATCATATTCCTTCCTAGTTAATGAAGACATTATTTATTTGTAGGAATTCTGAGGCATACAATAGTTTTGAGAAGAATGACTCGGGAACAACCTGAGTTTAGAGAGCTAAGTAATTTCCCTAACCCTTTTTCAAAACTATCAGGAAACATAATGGAGCAATAACAAACTTTCTAACTACAAGGCTACAAGGTAGAGAACTATTAGCTTCTGTCTGAACTACTTGCAATGGACCTTGTTCAATATCTGGTATATCTTTATTGGGAATAGAGACCTGAACACTTTCTAACTGGTACGGGTCCTCTTTTGCCTCAGGTTGGAGAGTGCCAAGATTATAATTCCTTTGCAATGAAGATTCAAGGCTGCTGAGAGTCGGCGGGTCCAATTTATCTACATTAGAGTTGCACATTTCCACTAACTCATTTGCAGCAAGGATGTGCTCCTGAATTTGTTTTTCAGACCTCACATACTTAGTATAGAGTGACTGTAGTGACGCTTCTAGTACCTACATTTCAGACTGTAAGTGTTGAGTGTCAAACTCATCATGTTCTTACAGTCTTCTAATTTAATTTGATAGTTATTTTAATTATTTCTAAGAAACCACGTTCTTTCCTTAGTTTAATATTTCTGGAACTGTGTTTTTGTTGTTTCCTATATTTATTGCATTTATTTATTACTTTATAACTACTATTATTATGTTTCATTACAGAATCTATTGTTTTTAAGGAATGCGGGTTGCAAGTAGTGTCTAATAATTCATTATACAAGTAGCACATTCTGGGCGTACGGCGCCCGCTCTGACGCGCGCACGTAACATACGGTTCCATCCGTGGTTCTCGCACGCTCCCGCGAAAAATGTGAAAACTATAACTTACGTAAAGATTGTGTTGCTAAGGACGCTTTAAAACAAGTTCTGAAGTATTATTAAACTGTTGTTCGTGCCACAAGTATCATGGTATTATTAACCCACGCTATTATACAAGTTATTATTTTCCTTAGCCTGAGTACATTCTTCTTGTTTCTGTAAATTACTGCCGTCCTTTAACTAGAAAGCCGTTAACCCTCAAATGGCCAATTTTTACTTTTTAATTGAAAGTGATAGAGTTAAAAATTCTCTATCTTTTTGTCTAAGAAACATTTTTACAATATAAATAGTTCCAGAGATATGAACATTTTGTAGGCCGTTAAGTAACACAAATTATAATGATTCCATCACTAGAAAGCGACTGGACAGAAAGGATTCTTTAGGATAAACAGAAAAGAATATCAATTGATGTGTCCAACAATCATAGTTTTTAAGAAACAACGATTCCCGCGTTTTTTGTTTTTTTGCCGTTTTTTCGGAAATTAACTTTTTGGGCTTAAGAGCCCGTGCCGCCGCACCGCACGAAATCACTGATTTTGATCAATTTTGTTTATTCATTGTGAGAAAGGGGACGAGAATTTAAACAAAATTATTTGTGATTTGAAAAGTCCAATTCTTCGTCTTGTACATAGGGGAAAGGGATTTTTCAAATAAATTAAGGATTCGTGGAAAATCACTAAAATTCGCAACAAGTTTTCCAAAAAATTACGCGAGACTGACGTTTGATCGTTTCGTTAGAAGAAACTGCTTTTGATGTTGAAAATTAAAAAATATCATCAACATCATTATATGGTCTACTTGTACATAGTAGAACCACTTTTTTCAACTTTCATACAAAATATAGCAGAAAAAAAATGTTGAAATAACGTAACTTTCTCAAAACTTCAAGCCAAATAAATATTTTTTTCTAATACTTAGAAACACTTTTAAGAAATTTTAAAACTTACATATTAATCTTAAGTTAATTGTTTAATAGAATCTAAATTTTATTTTATAAATAAACAATTATTTCATTATGTAATTAAATGGCAAAGTGAACTATATAAACGATCGCGGAAAACCTATTCCGTCAGTAGCGAACGGGCCTTCCCAGCGTGAGGACGTATCACTTTGTGTCACAGCACGCACACACGCGCACGTACGTGTCCGATGTTAACATATTCCAGAAATTGTACGTCGACTACCACATTTTGATCCGCATTTTATTTTAAAGTACTTTGCTTGTTTTTGAAGAATATTAAAATTTTGCATGCCTGGCAATAAATAAAATACCGGTGTACACACGTACACCGGTATACGTGTACCATCGAAGAAACCTATAACTAAGCAATTTGAAAAAAAATCCCGTGCACACGACCCTTTTTTTTCGTAGGTAACCGTTACTATAGTGACCGAGCGCTGCAAGCAGAAATAGTCCTTACGGTGTATAGGTATGGGTTTCTTCGATGGTACGTGTGTTCGTAATTCTTCTTATCCTAAACGGCTTGACTGATTTAGATGTTTTTTTTTTAATTATTTTTGTGTCACTTGGATGGTTCATAACTATAGTTGGACACGCGTGGCGCTGTTGTCGCAGGACAACATCTGCCTGCTGGGTTCACTAGTTATATTTTGACTTTAGATTTCATAGTTTTGAGTGATTTTTGGTAGGGGAAAAGTTATGGGTTCGCGTCACCGATATGCCCGCGCCGATATGCTGTTGTAGCAATAAGTGAAGTATTTTTGGAACGAAGTTCTTTAACGCTACTGAAGACTACTTTAAGTCAAAATAAAGATCCAAGATAGCGGCTGCGAATATTTAAAAATATTTCGTCATGGGTATCGTTTTCATAGTTTTCGAGGATGCTAAAGCTGATAAAAGAAAGAAAGAAAGAAAAAGTATTTATTGAGACTCGCACAAGGAATAAAAAATTAAACTAAACACCTTCACCTTAAAACATTAATAAAAAAAATAAAAGAAAAATATAGAAAAAAATAGAAGATAGTGAGGTCAAAATATAAATTAAAGATGGCGGCTGTCACAGCCGCCATCTTGAATTTATATTTTCAGATTTTTCATCATCGGTGTCTTTTTCATAGTTTTTGAGGATTCTACAGCAGATTTTGATGTCAAAACGTAAATCCAAGATGGCGGCTGCGAAAATTTTCACATTTCTTCATAACATCACGCCATCAATTTCGAAGTGTTGAGCCCTTTGTAATTGATGGCGTGATGTTATGAAGAAATCTCATTTCCGCAACTTTTTCGCGCAAGTGGGTTCGCGCAAGTGTCTTTCGCGAAAATGTCGTTCGTTCATTCCTGTCAAACGATGATTTCCCATCGTGAAATAATTATAGAATATATTTTATTTTGACAGCACTAAGATGGCAATATGGTGTCGATTCTCTTGTACACCGAACTAAACTTACTAAACTATCACTAAAATTCCTTACTTTTGGCTATGAGAATCTTACAAAATAAATTCTCTAAATTTAAAAATAATTTTGACACAACTAAATCGAATTTGACGATCGCGACTCCACGTGGTACTTGTTTGCCCTACCCCGTGAATTTTTTTTAGAGCTGGAGGCGCACAGGGGGCAGCCTTGACGTTTTATATAGAATTTTTCACTTTTTGTAAGGAAAATAAGAAAAAATATTACCTACATGTAGAGTGTCAGGGGTTTAAGGGTTTTATAGAGGGGATCGAAGTCTCAGTATTTTTGCGATAGGACGCACCATTTTCGAGATATATGCAAAAGAAAAAAAAATATACAGTGCTGTTTTTTGCACCTGAAGCGAGGTGTTGGTGTGAATTTTAGTTCAAGACAACTAATTTTATTCCGCACCTTTCTAAAAATCGTCAGATTTAGTTAGACATGGTGCCGATTCTCTTGTCACAAATGCCTCTAAACTAGACTAAAAATCACCAAAATTTTGTTTATTCCTGTCAAACGACGATTTCCAATTCTGAAATAGACTAAAGTGACACAACTTAACAATATTTTAGTTTGACAGCACTAAGATGGTACTGAGATATTCATTTAGTGAAAATAGCAATTTTGCTATTCTGAATTTGACGTTTATCACCTAAAATTTAGATTTTCTAACTGAATCTGACTATTTTTCGCGATTAAAAACGTGTGGAATAAATTTGATGATGTCATGAACTTTAAATTCACACCAACACCTCGATTTCACATGCAAAAACAGTACTGAATCTTTTTTTTTTCTTTTGCTTATATCTCGAAAACGGTGAGTCCAATCGCAAAAATAATGAAAATTTCGACTCCCTTTATAAAACCCTTAAACCCCTTATACTCTACACGTAGGTAATATTTTTTCTTATTTTCCATACAAAAAGTGAAAAGTTCCATATAAAATACGCCGAGGCTGCCCTCCATGCCCGCCTCCGGCTCTAAAAAGATCCACGTGGTTAGGGATCACGTGTGGAGTCGCGGTTGTCAAATTTGATTTAGATGTGTCAAAAATGTTCTTAAATTTAGAGAATTTATTTTGCATAATAGCTTTGAGATTCTCATAGTCAAAGGTAAGGAATTTTAGTGAAAGTTTAGTTAGTTTAGTTCGGTGTACAAGAGAATCGGCACCAATCAAAATTTTAGGTGAAAAAAGTCAAATTCAGAATAACGAATTTGTCATTCACTAAATTAATAACTCATTCAGGTGCAAAAACTGTACTGTATCTTTTTTCTGTTCTTTTGCTTATATCTCGAAAATTGTGTCTTATCGCAAAAATAATGAAAATTTCGACCCCCTTTATGAAACCCCATAAACCCATAAAACTCAACATGTAGGTAATAATTTTTCATGTTTTCCATACAAAAAGTATAAAATTCCATATAAAACATTTTATGTTGATTGTTATAAATATACTAAACGACTATACACAAACATTCCAGACTTATTTCATAAGCGTACCTACGTAACTTAACAAAATACCGTCTATAGGATCAAAACTGTTTAAGCGATCACTACACTCGATGTTTAGGCGTGTGTGCGTGAACGGTGCACACAAACATAGCATCGCAGAATTTACCTAAACTCTGTCGAGTGAATTCACAGCACGGGCTCTTAACGGCATTCTAGTTAAAGGACGGCAGATTAGTAATTCACACATTTGCACATTTGCCAATTTTCAGAGTAATGTGCCCCAGTTGAATATGACAAAAAAGTTTACCAAAATCGGAAGAAATTAGTTTTTGAATTAAACTTTTAAAAAAGTATGAAGAAAATCCTTTAACTTAACATAAACGTACCGTAAACCAACTTATAGAAATTGTTACATACGGAAAAGGGACACAAGTAAAACTCCGGCGGCCGTGAACGCACTGACGCTTTATTTTAAACATGCGTGCGCGAGCCCGCGGTGGGGAGCGCGGGGTGCGGGACGCTGCGCGGCGCCGTCTGCGCAGGCAGTCCACAAGGCCGCGCATCGCTACACACATACATACTTATACACAACAGAAATAAAATAATTTTCTGTTATATTATTTTAGTGATGACAGCCACCTAGCTGTTCGTCAGGAATAATCTTTAAAAATGCAACAGTCAGTGTATCAGTGTTGTGCCATTAGTCCGTACTCCGTATATGCTGGAACGTAGGCGTTCATTAATTCACTAAAACCGAAAAACTTCGGAAGAAATGGGATATTGAAGGCTGCGGGTGTCGACCTCTGGACGAACTGCTTCTCACACGGACAACTGTACGTCGCTTGCTCCCGCGTCACCAGTCCTGACTCTCTTTATGTTGTAGCTGCTGAGACCAAAACTACAAACGTAGTACTTACTTACTTAGTATACAGGGAAGTTTTATTAAAATGTGACTGTGATTGTGGTGTCTTACGACTTCCTCGCGAACGAAGTCGTGGGCAGAAGCTAGTTATTAATAATAAATAAATAAAGTCGCGTGTTCCGCCCGGCAGGATGCGGTTCGTGGAGGTGATGGTGCTGCCAGAGATGTCCGCGCGCGACACGTTGCGCGCCGCGCGCCTCACCTCGCTCGACCCGCTGCGCACGCCCGCGCACCTGTACGTACCGCTCCTTACACACTGTTGCAGGTTCCTTTAAAGCCCCCAGTACATGTTAGGCGAGCCCGTCGCTCGGCCATCGTATACTGGGCATTTTTTTGCGATTTGCCGTTTGATTTGCATGTTTTTTACGTCGCCGAGCGCTCGGCCAACGGGCCCGCCCAACGTGTACTCGGGGCTTTACATTTTTTGCAATTTGTAGGTCAGTGTCAGGTTGTATGTTGATTATAAATTGATTTAAAAAAATTAAAATTCATTTATTTCAGGTCCTAGACACATATTAAAAACAAAAACAATACACAAATTTGTCAATTTTATAAGTGTCACAGAAAAATGTCAGATCAAATCAATGAATTTTTTGTTTTAAAAGCTACCCTTAATCCATTTCGAAACAATGTTTTTGAAACCCTATCACTAATTGACCCTAAGTATGTCAAACTACCTAAATATTCATGTGGTCTTTCTGGAGGCAGTGGATACAAAAGTGAACGAACTATGTTGCGACGTTTCGTTTGAATCAAAAAAACGTCGTTCGTTTGATTCATTTATTAAGACAGATTTGTAACGGAAAAGATCGATTAGAAAACCACAGAAAATCAGGTGTATACAAGTTACATTGCGATGATTGTAATGGTATTTACATAGGTCAAACTGGTCGTAATTTTCAGACAAGATATAAGGAACATATTGCAGCGTACAGGAATAATTATCCAGAAAAATCCCATTTTGCACAACACTTAATAGATACAGGTCATTCGTTAAATAATAATAACACTTTCGAAATTTTACACACATGTGATAAAGGTTTCAGAATGTCAGTACTAGAGAGTTTAGAAAATGTCAAAAATAATAGTAAAAGCAATGTTATAATAATTAATTATACAATACAATAGACGCTTAGCTATTTCTAAAGAGCCATAAATAACCCTGAAACAAATCAAAACTCTGATTTCTTTCTTCATAAATTACTTTGTCTAAAATCAAGACGCACTCTCCTAAAGACGGTATTTTTGTTTGATTTGTATAGCAATGTATATGACTGTATTGATATCCGTAATAAAATAAGTTACATAGTTCCTAGACCGATAGTATACCGCGGGTGCGCGCACGGCCACTGTTTGCTGTTACTTCTTGTCGCAGTAACGCAGGTATGCGAGCACCTCTTTTTTTTTTTTTTGGGGTGGGAAATTATCAAATTACTTCTCCCGCTCTGGGCGGAGCGGGAGGGCGTGTCAGACTCTTACTGACTAAAACCCACCCGTGTTCCTTCGGTTGCCCTGTTGCCGGGGGCCACGATGTCCCTATCGGTTTTCTTCGAACCCCCGGCAGGCATTGGCCCTAGCGGACCCCGTCAATTCTGCTGACATCTCTTTGAGGCGCGCGTGGAACACAACGCGCCGTCGACCCGGGCTTGGTCCTTATCGGACGGCGAGCTACCCATTGCTCACCGTCCGCAAGCTCGCGCATACGGTGGCTGGAAATCGGCTCGCGATTCCTGCCCCGGGCGTCTCCTCCTGCGGCGGTTAGGGACGTGAGGGCGCGAAATTTGCCTCTCCCTCACACGTTCCGCCTCCTCCTTAACGAGCATTACAAGACAGAGCCCCAGCGCTAGTTTTCAGCGACAGTCGGCGTAATGACGTCGACCGGTGCAGCAAACAAATATTAAGATGTTGTACCAGTACAGCGTACTTAAAGAAAAATAATTTATTAAAATTAATATGTGATGCAATATACTAAATAGATATAAAAAGATAAAAAGAAATAGACATACTTTATTTTATTTTATTTATTTGGGAAAACAAACAGTGACACATTACATTTTATACGAATAAATAAAAAATACGGCCAAATGTGCAATCAACAACATACTCCACGGAATACAAATAAAAAATAAACTTTACAAACCATGCTATTTAAAACTAACAAACTACAATAATTTAATTAGACAACATTTTTTGTGCTAAATAGTAAAACAAAAGTAAATTTAGCAAACAAAGAAAAACTTATCAAGGCATGCAAATCTTAATAGAAATTACTAAGTTAATGACTAAGTGATTTGAGTACAATATTTTTTAATTTACCAGCAGAAAGCAGCTGCAGCAAACATATCAATATGATGGAATTGCTTGTTGTAGTTATCAGTTAGTCGACGCAGAGGTGCCCGCATGCCCTCCAAGCAGAGATCCTGCGGGCCAGGGCGCTGGCCCGCGAGGAGTTGCTGGAGACTCTCAACAGGGACCCGTGGGGGCGCCCAGACAAGATGGTGCGGGAGAAACTCCACGCGACTAGAATCAATTCTATTTTTTGTTTTTGACGTTCAAAAGTGCCTTTTTGTGCCTAATTGAAATAAATTATTTGACTTTGACTTTGACCCATGGGCTCCCCCGCGGACGCAGTCTCCGGCCCCAGCTTGTGGGGGACGTGGTGAGCGCTCTGTTCCCTTCTAGAGGGGATCATACCCCTCGGCCCATGGCTCCGCCTACTGCGGTGCCCGATGCGGACCACACCGACGACGACGATGCTCCGGAGGTGACTGAGGTAGAGATGAGAGTGGCGGTACGCAAAATGATTGCGAAGAATACCGCCCCAGGACCCGACGGCATACCCAGAAAAGCCTGGGTCCTGGCCATGGGGGCTCCCGGGCCTCGACTAAGGGGGCTCCTAAGCGCATGCATGGAGAGGGGCCAGTTCCCACTTCATTGGAAGACGGGGAAACTGGTCCTCGTCAAGAAGCCGGGGCGCCCAGCGGACTCTCCGTCCGCTTATCGGCCCATTGTGCTGCTCGATGAGGTGGGCAAGCTCTTTGAAAGAGTCATTGCAGACCGCCTCGTCGGGCAGCTGGTGCGAGTGGGGCCGGATCTGGCGGAGAGCCAGTTCGGTTTCAGCAGGGGGCGCTCTACGATGGACGCAATCATGCGCGTGCGGGCCCTCACGACGGGGGTTGCTGTGGCCCGGGGTGGGGTCGTCTTGGCGGTGTCTCTAGACATCGCCAATGCCTTCAACACCCTGCCCTGGAGTTGCATCAGGGAGGCACTCCGGTATCACCGGATGCCGACCTACCTCTGTCGTGTGGTCGAGGCCTATCTGACGGACAGGGCCGTCATCTACCCCGGTCACCAAGGAGAGTGGAACCGGCAAGAGATGTCGTGCGGTGTCCCACAGGGTTCGATCCTGGGGCCGCATCTGTGGGACATCGGATACGACTGGGTGCTGCGCGCCGACCTCCCTAGCGGCGTCAGCGTCGTTTGTTACGCTGACGACACGCTGGTCCTGGCGCAGGGGAGGTCGTACCAGGCGGCGGCCGATTTCGCGACACGCGGGGTTGCGACAATCGTTGACAGGATCCGGCAGCTGGGACTCGAGGTGGCCCAGCACAAGTCTGAGGCCATGGGTTTTCATGGTCCTCGGAATGCGGCACCGTCGGGCTCCCAGGTAATGGCGGGAGGGGTTCACATCGGTGTCGAGTCGACGATAAAGTATCTGGGACTCGTCCTCGACAGCCGGTGGAATTTCGTAGAACACTTCCGACGTTTGGCTCCCAGACTGGAGCGGGCCGGGGCTGCATTGAAGCAGCTCCTACCCAATCAAGGGGATCCAAACGCCTCCTGCCGGAGGCTCTATGCGGGGATCGTGCGGTATCCTCGGCCCAGCCGGATGGCCATGACCCTCTGGGACGCGTTCAACCGGCGGGCTGGCCGCAGCCTCAATGAACGCGCCCACACCTGCGCCCTGTAAAGGGCCATGGACCGCACGATCCCCGCATAGAGCCTCCGGCAGGAGGCGTTTGGATCCCCTTGATTGGGTAGGAGCTGCTTCAATGCAGCCCCGGCCCGCTCCAGTCTGGGAGCCAAACGTCGGAAGTGTTCTACGAAATTCCACCGGCTGTCGAGGACGAGTCCCAGATACTTTATCGTCGACTCGACACCGATGTGAACCCCTCCCGCCATTACCTGGGAGCCCGACGGTGGCGCATTCCGAGGACCATGAAAACCCATGGCCTCAGACTTGTGCTGGGCCACCTCGAGTCCCAGCTGCCGGATCCTGTCAATGATTGTCGCAACCCCGCGTGTCGCTAAATCGGCCGCCGCCTGGTACGACCTCCCCTGCGCCAGGACCAGCGTGTCGTCAGCGTAACAAACGACGCTGACGCCGCTAGGGAGGTCGGCGCGCAGCACCCAGTCGTATCCGATGTCCCACAGATGCGGCCCCAGGATCGAACCCTGTAGGACACCGCACGACATCTCTTGCCGGTTCCACTCTCCTTGGTGACCGGGGTAGATGACGGCCCTGTCCGTCAGATAGGCCTCGACCACACGACAGAGGTAGGTCGGCATCCGGTGATACCGGAGTGCCTCCCTGATGCAACTCCAGGGCAGGGTGTTGAAGGCATTGGCGATGTCTAGAGACACCGCCAAGACGACCCCACCCCGGGCCACAGCAACCCCCGTCGTGAGGGCCCGCACGCGCATGATTGCGTCCATCGTAGAGCGCCCCCTGCGGAAACCGAACTGGCTCTCCGCCAGATCCGGCCCCACTCGCACCAGCTGCCCGACGAGGCGGTCTGCAATGACTCTTTCAAAGAGCTTGCCCACCTCATCGAGCAGCACAATGGGCCGATAAGCGGACGGAGAGTCCGCTGGGCGCCCCGGCTTCTTGACGAGGACCAGTTTCCCCGTCTTCCAATGAAGTGGGAACTGGCCCCTTTCCATGCATGCGCTTAGGAGCCCCCTTAGTCGAGGCCCGGGAGCCCCCATGGCCAGGACCCAGGCTTTTCTGGGTATGCCGTCGGGTCCTGGGGCGGTATTCTTCGCAATCATTTTGCGTACCGCCACTCTCATCTCTACCTCAGTCACCTCCGGAGCATCGTCGTCGTCGGTGTGGTCCGCATCGGGCACCGCAGTAGGCGGAGCCATGGGCCGAGGGGTATGATCCCCTCTAGAAGGGAACAGAGCGCTCACCACGTCCCCCACAAGCTGGGGCCGGAGACTGCGTCCGCGGGGGAGCCCATGGGTCAAAGTCAAAGTCAAATAATTTATTTCAATTAGGCACAAAAAGGCACTTTTGAACGTCAAAAACAAAAAATAGAATTGATTCTAGTCGCGTGGAGTTTCTCCCGCACCATCTTGTCTGGGCGCCCCCACGGGTCCCTGTTGAGAGTCTCCAGCAACTCCTCGCGGGCCAGCGCCCTGGCCCGCAGGATCTCTGCTTGGAGGGCATGCGGGCACCTCTGCGTCGACTAACTGATAACTACAACAAGCAATTCCATCATATTGATATGTTTGCTGCAGCTGCTTTCTGCTGGTAAATTAAAAAATATTGTACTCAAATCACTTAGTCATTAACTTAGTAATTTCTATTAAGATTTGCATGCCTTGATAAGTTTTTCTTTGTTTGCTAAATTTACTTTTGTTTTACTATTTAGCACAAAAAATGTTGTCTAATTAAATTATTGTAGTTTGTTAGTTTTAAATAGCATGGTTTGTAAAGTTTATTTTTTATTTGTATTCCGTGGAGTATGTTGTTGATTGCACATTTGGCCGTATTTTTTATTTATTCGTATAAAATGTAATGTGTCACTGTTTGTTTTCCCAAATAAATAAAATAAAGTATGTCTATTTCTTTTTATCTTTTTATATCTATTTAGTATATTGCATCACATATTAATTTTAATAAATTATTTTTCTTTAAGTACGCTGTACTGGTACACATCTTAATATTTGTTTGCTGCACCGGTCGACGTCATTACGCCGACTGTCGCTGAAAACTAGCGCTGGGGCTCTGTCTTGCATAGGGTCGTAGCATAATGCTGAGCGATAGCCGATTTGGGTGGGATGTGACGCATGCTTCCCCAACCTTTTCTCAGTTTTGTATTTAAAAAAAAAATTGCGTCATGTTTACCGCAAATAAACGTTTTTTATTTCTTTCTTTCTTTCTAAAGATAAGAAAGTTAACAGATGTAGAAACTGCGCGTTTGGTATATTTTAGCTACTTGCATAGCAATATGTCGTATGGCATTTTACTGTGGGGTCGGGCTGCTGACATTGAATCCATTTTTATTTTACAAAAGAGAGCTGTCAGAGCCATTTATAATCAATGTCGTCGCGAGTCTCTCAGGGAACTATTTAAAAAGATTAATATTATGACGGTACCTTGCCAATTCATCTATGAAAATATTATGTATGTATATATATCAGTGGGTAGCTCGCCGTCCGATAAGGACCAAGCCCGGGTCGACGGCGCGTTGTGTTCCACGCGCGCCTCAAAGAGATGTCAGCAGAATTGACGGGGTCCGCTAGGGCCAATGCCTGCCGGGGGTTCGAAGAAAACCGATAGGGACATCGTGGCCCCCGGCAACAGGGCAACCGAAGGAACACGGGTGGGTTTTAGTCAGTAAGAGTCTGACACGCCCTCCCGCTCCGCCCAGAGCGGGAGAAGTAATTTGATAATTTCCCACCCCAAAAAAAAAAAAAAGAGGTGCTCGCATACCTGCGTTACTGCGACAAGAAGTAACAGCAAACAGTGGCCGTGCGCGCACCCGCGGTATACTATCGGTCTAGGAACTATGTAACTTATTTTATTACGGATATCAATACAGTCATATACATCGCTATACAAATCAAACAAAAATACCGTCTCTAGGAGAGTGCGTCTTGATTTTAGACCAAGTAATTTATACGTCTTAAATAAATTATCATATGATAAAACTGTGTGGAAGCAACGGTAATGCATGGCTTTTAGGAACTTGCTTTGAACCTTTTCTATACGTTCTGAATACTTATTGTAAAAGGGATTCCACACTGGCACTGCGTACTCGAACTGTGATCTGATCAGAGACTTATACAGATATAAATAGGTAGAGGGGCGCACAAATTCCTTCGCAGATCTCGTCACAAATCCGTACATCCGATAGGCATTATTTACAACTTTGTTAATGTGGGAATCAAGGTGAAGTTTTGCTTCGAGGAGAATAGCAAGATCACGAATAAGGGACAGCCTTGATAAAGTAGTATTATCCAAAGAATAAGGGTACTTGAAAACATTCTTATTCTTCGTGAAACTGATACAACAGCATTTAGACAGACTCAGTTGCAATTTATTGTACCTGCAATATTCACTGAAGCGATCCAGATCTTCATGTAACAATCTAGTTTTGCAAATTTTTGATGGGTCTATAAATTTTGAGATCATCAGCATAAAGCAGGTCTTTAGAATTTCAAAAACAAGTGTCAATGTCGTTTATAAACAAGATAAATAAAAGAGGTCCCAAAATCGAACCCTGAGGTACACCGAAAGTTAAACCAATAGCTGTAGCAGATCTGAAACCGTTAACTACGACTCTTTGAGTTCTGTTCGAGACATGAAGAGAACCATCGGAGTAAATCACCACGTATACCCTTTAAACTAAATTTTATTCAGTAGCATCTCATGATCAACCTTGTCGAATGCTTTTCGAAAGTCAGTGTAAATGGCATCCACTTGGACACGACAATATGGATATTGTTAAACAAATAATCCAGAAATGACACCAAAGGTCAACTGCCAAACAAAAAAAAAGTTATATTCCGTTAGAACATGTTATTCTCTTCACTTTTCACTATGGGACCAAATCTGTACGGCCATTCCCTGCGCTGTTATACGATTTTGAAAAATTCTTTTTTCAGTATGTTTTAGTTAAAAGAATACAGTAATCTAATTATAATAATAGCTTTTTATGCCAGTAAACATTACAGTTATCATCTTTTACTGTGAAACTAAGACTTCAGCTTATAAAGTTCCCACTGCTGGGACACATGCCTCCTCTCTTTGAAAGGGAGTGGGCCGTAATCCACCACGCGGGCCCTGTGTGGGTTGGTAATTGTCACATGTCTTCGAATTTTTTGGTTCTAGGACATGCCGGTTTCCTCACGATGTTTTCCTTCACCGTTTTGAGAGCAGTGGTGATAAAATTAAATACACAAAGTAAAGCGCCTGCTTCGATTCGAACCCACGACCTACAACTCGTAAGTCAGGGCCGTTACCACTGGGCCACCACTGCTCTGAAACTAAGGTTCTAGGGTTATTCTCCACATAACTACAGTGTGCTTTCTGGCAAACTTGCTCTTTACCCTTGCTACGGGATATCTGTTTGTTCTTTTGTTTGTTTTTGGCAAGTTGGGGACTGTTAGCCGGTGATATCTCCGCAGGCACTCACATATAAATATTTTGCTGACGCTAAGCACCCGCGCCCACTCATATACCAGAGTGGTAGGGGTTCTGTAGCTTAGGGAAAGCAGCACCTTCAAGACTGCACGCTGGGAACGCTCTATTTATATCATATGGGTCTTTGCAGCTCCACCCCATGCACAGATACCATAACCCAAAACGCAGTGACACAAGGCTTAATACGTTTGTATTAGAAGTTTATGGCTGGCAACATATCTCAGGGCTTTAAATATACAGGGCGTCCCAAAGTTATGGGACATGAAGGGAAAGTACCTTAAATATCGTAGATAGGGTATTTTGCTGAAAGAAGACATTATGTTATTTTTAAAAGTTAGTAATTCTGCATTCAAAGATTTTCTAAAAATTACTTGCCTCGTCTGGGAATCGAACCGACTTAAATGTAAAAAAAAAACACCCCTACTTTTATGATGCCAACGAAAGAATGGCCAAAAAATAATAACTCTTCTTAAGTAACATAGTATTTTAAAAGAAAGGAACAGCGTGAATTTAATCATTTTAATCAAATTAAAAACATACATGAAACTGCCGTAGTCAATTAAGTGGGTATAAACAGAATTGTGATAAGAAAATCAACAGGCAGCGGACTCATTAAAAGATTGGCGATTTGCGTAAGACAAGAGGGATCACATTTTGAGCATTTAATTAATTAATTTACAAAAAAACTACCCACTTAATTGACTACAGCAGTTTCATGTATGTTTTTAATTTGATTAAAATGATTAATTTCACGCTGTTCCTTTCTTTTAAAACACTATGTTACTTAAGAAGAGTTATTATTTTTTGGCCATTCTTTCGATTGGCATCATAAAAGTAGGGGTGTTTTTTTTTTACATTAAGCCGGTTCGATTCCCAGACGAGGCAAGTAATTTTTAGAAAATCTTTGATTGCAGAATTACTAACTTTTAAAAATAACATAATGTCTTCTTTCAGCAAAATACCCTATCTACGATATTTAAGGTACTTTCCCTTCATGTCCCATAACTTTGGGACGCTCTTTATATAAGTTCTCGTGTTGCAGGTATTCCTGTAATTCAAGCATTCTTTTTTCAAGTCTTCTTTGTTTAGAGCGTTTTTTAGTTTCAGATGCATTTTATCTCTTTTCCTTATACACTTTACGACACCAACGGTCATCCAGGGCTTTAGTGGCTGTTTCTTTTTTGAGATTATTATAGTAGTAGAGTTCTTAGGAATGACGTCACGTAGCGCCTTTATAAAAAAGTCTGCTGCTTCGTCTACATTGTGGATTTCGAAAAAGAGGTCCCGTTTGATGTTATCAAGGTCAGTATCTAATTGCTTGTAGTTGATGGTTGTTTTATAGTGTTTCGCATAGGTTTTCACGATATTTAGCTTATCTATATGTATAAAAGGAGAAACTGACTGACTGACTGTTGATATATCAACACACAGCCCAAACAGCTGGTCCTAGAGACATGAAACTTGGAGGGTGTGTTCTTTGTGAAGAGTAAGTATCCACTAAGAAAGGATTTTTGGGAATTCCACCCCTAAAGGGGAAAAATAGGGGATGGAAGTTTGTATGAAAGTCCGTCAGTTTTGAAGTTAGGATCTTCAAATTTTGATTTTAGACTGACGATTGAAAATTAATCAATACGTATCTCAACGTTTTTGATAATTCTACCCCCGATGGGTTAAAACGGGGGATAAAGTTGAAAATCCTTAAATTTCGAAGAAAAATCACTACTATCTAACGCAACGGTGTTGTTAGAATTTCAACCCTTAAGGGGGTGAAAAGGGGGATGAAATTTTGTTTTTAATTAAAGTTCTTTATTTTTTAATTTAAAATCACTAATATTTCGGCTTATGGTTGGAAACTAACACAACCTAAATATTTGTTTTTTTTTTTTAATTTCTACCCACAAGGGTCTGAAAGGGGTATGACGTTTTGTATTGAAGTTGTTTCATTCGCAAAATATTGTATTCAAGTAAAAATAATATTTATAAGTACTGTTTCTAACTTTACAGTATTTTACATGGAGCGACTGCCTATCTGACCTCCACAACGCAGCAGTTATTAGGTAATAATCTGCGCTGAAATACCTGACCCTGCACTTGACCAAAAACTTTACGAAATAGTAAAGTCGAACATGATTCATGGCCCTTGTGGAAGCTTTAATCATAAATCTCCTTGTATGAAGAACAAGAGCTGCACTAAAAGATATCCCCGACCTCTATTGAGGGAAACACAAACAGGTGATGATGGCTATCCACAGTATCGGAGACGATCCCCTAGCGAAGGCGGTTTTACCGTTAATATTCATGGTGTGGATCTAGATAACCGTTGGGTAGTTCCTTTTAACCCTGTACTATTAAAAACTTTTAACGCACATATAAACGTTGAGTATTGCAACTCTGTGAAATCAATAAAATATGTATGCAAGTATGTTAATAAAGGATCGGACCAGGCTACATTTGCACTAGAAAATGAAAAAGATGAGGTGAAGATTTATGAGAGCGGAAGGTACATAAGTAGCTCAGAAGCAGTGTGGCGAATTCTAGGGTTTTCCATACATGAGCGTTTCCCCACAGTTGTTCAATTAGCAATTCATTTGGAAAACGGTCAGAGAGTTTACTTCAACTCAAATAATCTCGCTGACAAAATAGCTAATCCACCAAAAACGACGCTTTTAGCTTTTTTCGAACTATGTCAATCAGATAACTTTGCTAAAATTCTACTTTACTCTGAGGTACCCGCATATTACATATGGAATAAGAGTAATTTTGTAAGACGAAAAAGAGGAGTAACAGTTGATGGTTGGCCTGGTGTGATGAAGGAACACGCCTTAGGTAGAGTCTATACTGTTCACCCCAACAATACGGAGTGCTATCATCTGCGTTTACTGCTACATGAAGTGCGGGGCCCAACTTCATTTGAAGCACTAAAAACTGTGAATGGTGTGTTGCAGCCTACTTTCCAAGCTGCTTGCAAAATGTTAGGTTTGCTTGAAGATGACCTACACTGGCATGCGACGTTGGAGGAGGCCGCGCTTTGTCAGTCAGCAGCAAAAATGCGAGAACTGTTCACAATTATGTTAGTCTTTTGTCAAATATCAGACCCAATAGCTCTTTGGGAAGACTTCAAAGACTATTTGTCTGAAGATTTTAAGCACAGGCTGCAAAAAGAGATCGGAGACAATGTAGAGAATTTCAAAGACCAAATTTTAAATGAATGTCTATCTGATATTGAAGAAGCAGTGTTAACATTAGGTGGAAAATCGATAGATATGTACAGTAAGCGCTCAAAAGTGCATGAGCACGCTAAGAGTCGTATTGCTGTGAACACGCGGTATAGCTCGTACATTTGTATGTGTAAGCAACACGATACACACACCACAGATAACGCAGTTTTGCGCTACACGAAACAACAATATATTTCCGTCGCTTTAAACATGCTAGCACACACGCACTATGCGCGTGAACTTGACCAGTTAATGGCATTGCTAAAATTCGATAGTAACTTAACAAGTGCAGATAGCAGAAAGCGTTAAGCGTTGGTATGGAATTCAAACTGCCTCAGGTTCTAATCTCGTGAAACACAGTGCGGTTTTTTGCAAATATTATTATTTTTGTTTTCGATAATAATATTTTTTAAATATTGCTGCTTTTTTATGTTGTTATTGCAATAAAGGTTTTAGAATAAAAATGCGTGATATATGATAACAAAATTTAAAAAAATATGTTTATTCGTTATATTTATTTTACATAAGTTAATAAACTGCTACAATTATTTATCATTACTTCAGCTGAATAAGATGTGAAATAGATGTCAAGAAACTTAGAAGCAGTTTGTATTATTTTGACATATTTAAATTATGAAATATTTTAAATTTTTAATGGATTTTTTCACCATAAATATTAAGCTTTGATCATGGTCGAAGTAATTAAGTAATAAATAAGAATATTAGACTACTTAAAATATAAAAAACTACTTACAGAATAGGTAATTTTAAGGTTAAATATGGGCAGTTTGTTTATATTTTATTTGTATTAATTATTTTACATTTTATTTGACTTTAGTAAATATTGGTTGTTATTGAGGTTAAAGCTTAAGTATTCATTTTCTTTACGAAAAGAAGATTGAAACTAAACCTCAAATTTTAATCCTAAAATAATACTATTACTAAAATAATATTAAACAATTTCGGTATATCTGCAAGAAATACGACAAACACCCTATTGAAACGTGCTTAAAAAATTCGTTACCATAAATTCATGCAATAACGAATCTGTTGTTTATTAAGTTGGTACGGTCAATATTTTAAGGTCAAAAACGGTTTTCTAGCTGGTCTTCAGTGATGCAAGCCTTCAGAGTGCACGGCGAACGGTTCATAATGACGTGTTTTTAATAATTCAGCAAAATGTCTCGTTGGTATGAAACCATTTGTTTCATTCACCATTTGACGTCGCTGCTACTCGATAATAAGCCCCTTCCTCATATCTCTTAACCCTCACAGTATTTCTCTAGAACAAAGAAAAACATTGTTTTTATTACACATAATACCTTATTATTTATTATTCACTAATCGAATTAAACCTCACAATGAATTTAAAACTTTAAAGGCATCTTCTGTCTCAACAATACCTCTGTTCTATCAACAATACCCTTGATTAAGATTTATGTTTAGTAAAATATGAAATATATAAATGATAACACTCACACTTAGTCCGGTTTCATTAGATATTCACTTCACTTTTACGCAGCGCAATAATATTCTCTGATCTGATCTGATCTCTTCAATATATTTTATGCCTGCTTTTTGATAATAATAACCACAACACTGCGCTAAATACTCGTCACCAATATTATCCACGAACCAACAAAGTTCTAACAAACTGCATCTACCCCACAGAAATCGAAATAATTTACTTAGTTTTTTGTGGTCTACCTGCTAAACTTTAATATTTATGTGAACAAGACGAATGAAACTAAAAACGAATGATGATTATTGAACTAGTCATTGGTTGCAGACAAAGTGAGTGTGTGTGTGTAATGTGCGTGTCTACAGTATTGTAACAACTTATAGAAGAAGGTCGTAAGTCAAACCGAAGCGTCAGTCTATTGCTTTGTGAGATTGCTCATGGACTTTTGGTCGGTACTGTACGGTTTGCCAAAACCAACCAAGCCACAAGTTGCCGGTAATAGGGAGTATATGAGAGAAACTAATTTTGATACAGTAGCTTTGGAAAGTTTTGTAAATAATAATACGCCATCGTTGACTGGCGAGCAAACGTCTGTATATAACCAAGTCATGACAAGTGTAGAAGTAAGTGAAGGAAAAATTTTCTTTCTGGACGCCCCTGGTGGCACAGGTAAGACTTATCTTTTAAACTTGCTCTTGGCAAAAGTAAGAAGCACTCGAGACATAGCTTTAGCTATAGCGTCGTCTGGGATTGCTGCTACATTATTAGAAGGAGGTAGAACTGCACACGCTGCCTTAAAACTACCTCTAAATCTTACAAATGTAGAGACACCCTTATGCAATATACCAAAGCAAAGCAATCTTGCCGAAGTGCTTAAAAATACTAAACTAATAGTATGGGATGAAATAACGATGGCGCACAAAAGAGGAGTTGAAGCCTTGAATAGGAGTTTGCAGGACATACGAAATAATAAAAACATAATGGGTGGTATGACGGTGTTGCTGGCAGGAGATTTTCGACAGACTTTACCGGTAGTGCCTAAAGGTACGCGCGCAGATGAGATCAAAGCATGCATCAAAAGATCTTTCTTATGGCCTTCAATTAAAGTTCTAAAACTTACTCGAAACATGAGAGTACATCTCAGAGGTGAAGTTTCTGCCGGCAGATTTGCAGATCTTCTTCTTCAAATCGGAAACGGAAACTTTCCACAAATAGATGGGTTGATACAAATACCATACGAATTATGTACTGTGGTATCAACAGTTGAGAGACTTGTAGATAAAATTTATCCTGATATTAAAAATATTAAAGGCAAACCGATGGAGTGGTTATGCGAGAGAGCCATTTTGACTCCCAAAAACGACCAAGCCGCTGCGATCAACGAAATGTTGATAAATACATTCGAAGGCGAAGAAATGATTTACAATTCTGTTGACACCATGGTCGATATGGACGAGTCGGTTAATTATCCGGTAGAATTTTTAAACTCTCTTAATCCGCCGGGTCTTCCGTGTCACAGACTTATGTTGCGTGTAGGTGCTCCTGTCATGTTACTTCGAAATTTACATCCTCCAAAATTGTGCAATGGAACTAGACTCCAAGTAACAGCTCTCCGCCGCAATGTTATTGAGGCGAAAATACTAACTGGATCTGCCAAAGGAGAAACAGTATTCGTGCCGCGTATACCATTGATACCAAATGACCTTCCGTTTGAATTTAAAAGATTGCAGTTCCCAATCAAGGTTTGTTTCGCGATGACTATTAATAAGTCACAGGGACAAACCCTAAAATTTGCTGGAGTTGCTTTGCGGCAAGACTGTTTCTCCCACGGCCAATTTTATGTGGCTTGCTCACGTGTTAGCTCTCCAACTAGCCTGGTTGTTTTAGTGCCCGCTTCCGAATTAGTGAAAAACATCGTATATAGAGAAATACTGTGAAGGATTTAGGTAGATACCGGTCCTTTACAGCAGGTATTTCTTTACAGTATTCCTCAAATATCACACGTAGTAGAGGACAATTAGCTATGAAGAAAGGTCTATTGTTATTGTTATAATACCTAATTCATAATTATCTAGAAAAAAATAATTTATACTCTACGCAGACGACGTAAAATAAAATAGTAACGAAGTCAAATATTACATTGAATATTCGAGTCTGATGTTGAATATATAGTTTTTAGAATTTTTGGTCTGTTCAGTGTCAGATAGTTTATAACCTGTATTAACCTATAGGTTATTTTTAAATCCCGATTGTACGTTCCCGTCGGATATTTTTCGACATCCACGCGGGCGAAGCCGCGGGCAAAAGCTAGTTCATGTATAAAAGTATTGAACTGTAAGTGGTTCAAACACAAACGTTTTCAACCTATTTCGTGTTTTGATCATGAAGTGATCAAGACAATTATCAAGTCTAGTTGGCTTATAAATTCCCTGCCTTAGTCCATGTAAGGCCAGCGTATTCAAATATTCAGAGGTGTAACCACTTGTGTTTTCAGACAAAGTATTTATGTTTATGTCTCCTGTAAAGATAATATTTTCACAGTTTATGTTGAGGAGTAATTCGTTCAATGAATTAACATAGTTGGTTTTATTCGTGAAGCAGGGTGGTCTATACGAAGCAATAACTGTCACTTTATTGGCCTTGAAAACAAGGCAATTACCGTCTGCAATCTTACATAATAATGACAACACCATCATTCTGGTTATGGCTGCGCTGGGTACTAAACTGCAGATAATTGTTAATTTGTTCAATCTGCGTACTGCTGTCAGTCCAGCATTCCGTTAGCACAATGATGTCGATAACTATGCTAATGTTAGCTAGAAATACAATTAAGTAGTCATTTTTTTTTCCAATTCTGCGAATGTTCACAGCCAGGACCAAAAAAGCACCTTTATCCGAGGCTGGGTTAATAAGTGCATGACTTGTTGACGGGTCTTCGATTCTAGAGCACTCAATGTCGCCACTATTTTCTATTTCGTTGGTAATATTAACGGTATCAGGATGGAATTTTGGTTTCTTTTGTAGCGGGGATTATTCTCACGGAGTAAGAAAGAACATTATTTATTATTGTACGATAGGTTATAGGAAAATACCCAGTTGTATGTAACATGGTGTCTCTTTGAGTAGATATTATAATTTGCGAATGATCTGTGAGTGTAGTAGTGTCGGCAGTGTCTAGAAGATTATGAATGTGGATGATGTGATTATGTGTGGCTACCCTTTGTCGTTTGAGCTGGAGTGACAAGAGAATAGAAGAATGGTACGTAGACAAAGTTCAAAAACGGGGACCTGATATGAACATCTGTTTATACAAAATAAGTGACAAAAAAAAAACTAACATGGTAATGAGAGAAGAGAGACTTAAAGCTAATCACAGTAGTTTTTTTTTGGTTGGCTAGGGTGTCTTCATTAAGAATACGATAGGCTGCATCGCCTTCTTTCTTTCGTATGTAAATACTTCCGTGGGCTGTCCAGCAGAATTTGTACTCATTTCTCTTTGCAAAGTCGCGTGCAAGGGCGTACAGCCGGAAATGTAAATAGGTAGCGGAGGCCCAGGCATGTTTATTTTCGTCGTAGTACCTACTATGCTCCATTATGCTCCTTTTAATATGATTTAATGGAACTTATGACATCCTCTTTTATTAACCGACTTCCAAAAAGGAGGTTATATGTTCGTCGCGTAATTATGTTTTTTTTTAAGTATGTCCACCGATTTCTCCGTTATTAATTGTGGACCGATTTTGAAAATTCTTTTTTTGTTTGAAAGGGTATGCTTTCGAGGTGGTCCCATATAAATTTTATTAACTTTGCTTCGATAGTTTTTGAGTTAGCTTCAATAATACGTACTTTTTCCCACTTAGCATGTGGATGATATTATAAGTTCTTGTCACTGTTATTTACATAGCAAGTAGTGGTTTTCGAATTTATGTGGGGTAGGTACCACAACTAAAAAGTGAAAAATAAAAACTTTTTCCAAAAAAAAACAACCGACTTCCAAAAAACACTACAAAGTGAAAAATAACTTTAATTTCGGAAGTCGGTGCTAAAAATGAAAATTCAAAACCAAAGACACCGACTTCGGAAATTAAAGTTATTTTTCACTTTGTAGTGTTTTTTGGAAGTCGGTTGTTTTTTTTTTGAAAAAAGTTTTTTAAGTACCGAGGTCAGTTCAACGATAATGGTGTTATTAGAAGAACCTTTGGAGGTAATACGAAAAATGTCTTTTATTTCTTTTTTTGAGATAGGTGTGTTCAAACAGTTACCAATGTTTTACCAATGTTTTCAACAATATTAATGAGGTCCTTTTTTGTTTCTTGTTGCTTTTTGGGTATGTTGCGAACCTCAATGCTTCCAGGGGGCCTACCACCAGCTCATAAAGCAGTATTATTTTAATATTACTTCAGTGTGGGAAAGAGATGAAGCTCTACAGGACGTATAGCTCCATCTCTTTCTCCCACTGAAGTAATATTAAAATAATACTGCTTTTGAGCTGGTGGTAGGCCCCTGAACGTGCGTTCTTTTCTAGGGACTCCACCTTGCTCTCAAGTTGGCTAATATAACTGAAGGTTTCTTTGCGCTCCGTATCCATTTCAGTAAAGGAGAACATTCACCGTCTATACATTTTTGGTCTCCTTTTGCCTTTATTTCATCATATTTCGCCGAAATAAATTGAACGTTCTTATTGAGTTCCTCATTCGTCGTCGTCGTCCACACATTGATGTTTTAGATCGTGTGGTTTTTGGCGACATGTAATATTTTTATCGTCGCATTCATCAACGAGTTCTGACAAGTTAGGTGTTGACACCGACGGTGGTGGAGATCGGTTAATAGGCATAATAATTATTTGAAATAAAACCAAGTAGAAACGAAAGAATCGCAGACGGCTGGATGCGAACTTGCGCCACACTGTGCCCACCGAATGGCTGCTGGTTGCTTGGGCCGCTGAGCCAAAGCTTTGATTGGAAAGTGTATTGAAATATGCATTCCCTTCGAATGGCTACTAGTTCCGTCCAATCTGGGTTGATGATATAATTTATTTTATTATTTTGCACATTCCCGCTTTTTGCAAAACTGAATTTAATTTTGTAGCAAGCATCACTTTAACTAGGTGATTTAGCTATTTTTAACTAGTGGAATATTATTATGATTATTGCCTACACTATTGATTGCACTTTATTCATGAGATGTATTGAAATTTTTACTTATTTTGCGGCTTGAAATCTTCAAAACACATTTATTTTAACTTAGCGAAAGCAATACACGTCTATGCGCGGACACTGCGCGGACACTGGAGTACTATAATATTAGTAAGATAAGTGGAAGCGTGGAGTCTCCTAACACAAGCAATTCCTTGCTTAAAAGGTGATCTCCAATATTATTGTGTCTAAATGCCTTTTGTGATAGAGTAAGATTCCAGAGCGTTCTGACATAACTTATTTTCACATGGATGAAACCTTCACGACTTAGTAGCGTATAGTATACTTTAAATACCTGCCTACTTGTGGAGCTTGCCCTGCGACACCTGGGCAGGTACCAGGTGAAAAAGGTAACTAAAAATATGAGTTATCTAACTTAAATTTGTATGGCTGATTTTTATGTATATTTTGTAGAATATTATTCTAAACTAGAATTATAAAGTGTCAGACACTTTTCATGGACCAGAGCTTTTGTCAGACGCTTTAAAGCTCGACAAAAAATTAATGAACTTTACTTATTTGTTCATGTCTGACTTTTAAATATGTTATTCAAGTAACTATTACAAAGTTATATTTCATCAGTCAGACAAATTCGAGTGACCAAACATCCCCTAAACACAAAATTATTCAGCTGGGAGTGCGTTCGTAATTATTCTTATCCTAAACGGCTTGATTGATTTAAATGTTTTTTTTTTTAATTCTTTTTGTGTAACTTGGATGGTTCTTGGCTATAGTTAGACCCGGGTGGCGCTGTTGTCGCAGGACATCTGCCTGCCGGGTTCGCTTACTTACTTATTTTGACTTTAGGTTTTCGAGGATGGTAAAGCCGATAGTGAGGTCAAAATGTAAATACAAGATGGCGGCTACGAAAATTTTCAAATTTTTCGCCATGAGTGTCGTTTTCATAGTTTTCGAGGATGCTAAAGCTGACAGTGAAGTCAAAATGTAAATTCAAGATGGCGGCTGCGACAATTTTCAAATTTTTCGTCATGGGTGTCGTTTTCATAGTTTTCAAATATGCTAAAGCTAATAGTGAGGTCAAAATGTAAATCCAAGATAGCGGCTGCGACAATTTTCAAGTTTTTCGTCATGACTGTTGTGTATGGGTGTTCATGGGTCGTTGCTGCGTTGGTGCGAATCGTACTTAAGAAATCGCTCACAACTGGTGTATCCCAAGGGCTATAAATCGAAACAATGTTACATACCATCAGGGGTGCCTCAGGGCACTTGGGGCCTCTATTTTCTTAGTTTTTATAAATGAATTGGGCTGCAAAATTGATTCGGAATATAAACTGTTTGCTGATGATTTAAAAATATATCGAACTATATACAACGAATCCGATATTATTCAGCTTCAGCTAGATTTAAATAACGTACATAATTGGTGCATACAAAACAAAATGTCATTAAATCAAATAAAATGTTACTTCATTAAATTTAGCAGAAAAAGGAAAACATTTCAAACTTGTTACTCGATTAATAACAGCCCGCTCCAAGAAGTTGATACTATTAGGGACCTTGGTGTTTTAATAGATAGTAGTTTATGCTTTATGACCAAATGATTAGTCGTGCATCAAAATTGTCAGGTTTCATCGCCAGGGAAATAAAAAAATTTAAAGAACCTATGCTGACTATTTCCATTTACAACAGCGTTATTCGAAGTATTCTGGAGTACTGTAGTACGGTATAGAACCCGTTTTATCATGTGCACTCTGATCGGGTAGAGCGCGTTCAGAAAAGGTTTTTATATCACTTGTGTTACTCGGATAACAGATGTCATAGTCTAAACTCGTATAACTCTAGGCTGAGTCACTATAAAAATGAAATCTTTGGGCGCACGTAGGAAATGTTTGGATTTTATGTTTTTGTTTAAATTAGTTAATGGTTTCATAGATTATCCCGAGCTTTTAGAAAAAGTGAATATTTGTATCCCGCGTAGTAGTAGCCGCCTAATTAACCGTAGAACTTTCGTTCTGACTCAACATACAACCAGACATTGACCTGCGAATTACAAGAAACGTAAGAAAATTTGAATTTCGCGGGCACAACCCCCTCAACACGAGTCAGTAATGAATGACGTGCTGGTGTGTGCAGCGCGCCCGTGCAGCAGCGCCTGCGCGCGATGGACGCTGCCGCGACGCCGTGGCCGCTGTTCGTGTACGACATCTTCGACCTGGCGCGCATGCGCAGCACCATCCGCGACTACTTCACTACGCTGGCGCTGCAGGACAAGCTGCCCGACGAGCCCGTGTCGCTGTCCTTCTGGGTGGCTTCCAATCTGGCGCTGTCCGTGGCCGACCGGCTTGCGCTGTTTGCGGTCGACAACGCGCTGCTGCGCCTGCACATGGAGTGCCACTTCATACACAGGGTAACTGCTCACGATACAGCCTCACGACCCATCTCACTGGATGGCAGCTCGAGATCACCGCTCGTTTTCTCCGAACGAGATCGTTTGTGCGTGTTATCTTTAAGTTGGAGTAAATTACCAAATTGAAGAGTTTTAGTTTAATATTCAATTTGTTTTCAGAAAAGCGTACTGTGCTGTTCCTCGTGCATGACGCAGATCGCGCGGAGAGAACACATATTCGCTATGTCTAGCGAGGGCGTGCACTCCAATTATACAAATTTAGGTAAATTAAATAAATACTGCAGAATTGTGATAATAACAGGTAGGGCAAAAATAATCACCCGATGTCGTTTTACTGTAATTTTTTTTAGGAATGAAAAATGTTAGTTCTATTTGTGGAGTTTATTTAATGAATTACTATTTTTCCATCAAGTCGAGACAATTATATCGGTCAAGTGGCGTGCCGTCAGAATGGATGACCATACGGGCTCGTTTTGGCATTTTCCATCACTTATGTCAGAACTTCCGGCGAGGTTCTCGCATTCCTGTCGGATATTCTCTTTAAGAGCTTCAAGACTCTGAAGCTTGTTTACATAAACCCGGGACTTCAAATAACCCCACAAAAAAGGTCTGGAGCGGTCAAATCGAGTGATCCGGCCGGCTAGTGCAAAACTTCAAGGCGGAGATGTTTCCTGAAACAATTATTCCGCGTTCTTGAGAAGTATAGCGTTCCATGGTTTATTGACGTGTTTTCTGCATCTGTTTACTTCACAAATGCCAAAACAGAATTAACATTTGCCACCATTTGCAAAAGTTATAGCGTCTTCCAATAGGATGATTACTTTTGCCCCACCTTGATCACCTTGTATATACATCGTTTCAAACTCAAGTATGCCTAATGTAAATCTGAATGTAACTAAATTAAACATCTCGTCAGTTCCCACAGAATAGTAACGCATGGAGTACTCACTCGCGTACTTACTGAGTAAATGATAAATGATTTTATTTCTGTAAGTAGGTTTGTACAAACACTTTTACACGTCAATCATATTTTAAAAACTAGATGAGGTCATCGTTTCCTATCTGACTACTTTGAGAAGAAAGGCCGAAACAAACTCGGAGGTCAGTCTCTTTTAAAGTCATCTTGGTCAGATCATGTGAATGCCATGTGGACTGGTGTCTGAAATGGTCTTTTGAGGAAAGCACCACACAGATTGAGAGGGCCTGTCCAGTCAGTGCACGAATTTGTCAGTTATCGTGCAGCTCAACTCAGAATTTAAGGAGCTCAACGATTCGACGAACAATACCAAAAAAAGGACATTTGCGTAGGCCACATAAATTACTCAAATTGTCAAACCATGATTAGAACTAACTGAGAAAAAATAAATAAAAACAAAACAAAAAGGAATGACCCACATAGTCTTCACATTCACAATAATTAAAATAATATAATACTTTAAAACTAAATATTCATGTCATTGTATATATAAAATTCATTAATGTCAATGTGTATATAAAAAAAACACGGAAATAATCTTGGTCAGAGCATTTCATTTGAGGACCATGAAGATTTGTGTCTGAAATGGTCTTTTGAATAAAGAACCATACAGATTTAAGTGGACCTATCCAGTCAGTGCACGCAATTGTCACTAATCGTGTAGCTCAACTCGGAACTTAAAAAAGCTCAACGATTCGACGAACAATACCAAAGAAAGGACATTTAGGTAGACCGCATAAAGTACTCAAAACTGCTAGAATTTAATTAGAAGTAACCGAGAAAAATAAATAAATATATATGTATACAAGCTGAAATCTTAATGGTTGTTTTCCCGCGGCAGAACGGTTTGTCCTTAGTAGTACTATTGAATCACAGAGTTAAACTCAAAAAATTAAATTGTTTTCAAATAATTCAAAAAAATATGCATAAACTTGAAAGCGTGAGAAACAATAATATCACTAGATATAACGTAGGTACTTCTCGAACCGCATGTGTGTCGGCGCGCTTCCGACAAAGCGAAAAGCGGTTCGTAAATGTTCAGTCCAAAATAAGTTGTCGCGCGTAGTGATACGGCATAAACTAGTCTGCACGCACGCGGGCGGGCGGCGGCGGCGAGCGTCTCCTTACGCAACGAACGCCACGCGCCGCTGGCACCGGCTCTCTCAGTTGACCTGCGGGCCGCGATAGTCGTATGACGCGTAATACGATATCGTAATTTGCAAAAATGGATCGACATTATTAGTCTGAGTACAACCTGTACGCTAGGGCTAGTTATAACTTTACGCGGAGCCGCAAATCTTGGGAGTCGCCCCGTCTTCACGGGGTTCTGTGACTGAACTGTGCATGCATCCCTATCATTTTCGTAGAGTTCATATGCCACTCCACGAAAACGAATGCGAAAGCGAATGCGCCGCGCCGCACCGCACCGGCCTCATTTGCTTTTTGTCAGTGATTGATAGAAAATCGTTACCGGGAAGTGCAAGTACCTACTCATACCTTTGTAAATAGCGAACAGTGAAAAACTAGGTTAGTTATTAAAATCATTGTAAATAAGTTGATTCATCATCATCAGCCTATAAATGTTCCCACTGCTGGGACACAGGCCACCTCTCACAGAGAGGAAGTGGGCCAGTGGTGATGAAATAATTTACACAAAGTAAAGCGCCTGTCTGGGTTCGAACCTACGACCTACAACTCGTAAGTCGCGGCCGTTGCCACTGAGCCACCACTGCTCTTAATAAGTTGATTACAATCTTTTAATACGCCTTAAATACTTAATTTTTATTGTACCATAGCGACGTATTCCAAATTGGAATAACTGTTATTTCGATCCATTTTATTTATTAAATTCAGAAAATAATTTTATGTAAGAAAATAAACTTGTTTTTTTAGTTTCGTGTTCAGTAAGTTGTAGGTAAAAAAGTATTTATGGCTGTTCTAAGCCCGTAAAAGTATGAAAGGAAGATTTTAACAACTTTTAGGTAAAGGAGTTATCAGCTGTAGCGGGAGGGTCAAAGACCGCGCGTCGCTCTCGCCGGTCTCGTAGGTACAGTCAGTCGCTCGCGCTGTAGAGAGATACTATGGGTTCTAGGTTGCGTTCAAGTTTTGTTTTTCACAATTCTAAATTCGCCATTTTTGAATAAGTATTTATAAAAAATCTTTTTATAAATCTATTGTACTGCCAAGACAAAATAATTTTGCTGCGGAAAAACAACCATTAAAATTTCAGCTTGTATATGACCCACATAGTCCTCACATTCACAATACCAAATCGTCGGTCGGTTGACGTCTTTCGTAACAAACCGCTATATGTGTTCCATTTCCATCGCAAATATTGCCACTACAATTTCCAGCTGGTATCTTCGTTGCTTCATGAAATGATTATTACTTCATGAACAGCATGTTCCCATGCAAACCACACAAAAAATTACATGGCGATCCCCAAATAGTCAACATCTGAATGAGATTGGCTACGTTCTAACAAATCAACCAACCAATGTAATGAATTTCGATATAATAAAAAAACCTTAACTTAATTCTGATCACAGGATGATTCGTTGTGAATTATCCTTAGCTTCAAAATCACAAAAAAGGAAAATAACATCTGCCGGATACACTAGTGAACCACTGGATATTTCAGAAGACGACGCTAGATACTGGGAAAATAAATTTATGGGAACCGTTAGTACACATGCAGAGGTACAAAATCAATACGACAAGCTGAAAATAAAGTTACAAGAGTAGTTTCTGAAACAGCCGCCACGAAAAACAAAACATGTAAACAAATATATCAACGAAGAAACAAAAATTTTCTTAGAAAAGAGTTATACATGAAGAAGAAAACAAAGGAAATTAACAATACGACAAAGCACCTTTGAAAAATTCATAGGTAAAGCGTAACGCCTAGGTAATACGGGCTGGTATCCGCAACTCCACGTCAAAGTGCGTATTTTGCGTGCGGGTGGGAAAATCGGTTATTCGATCCACCCCAGCTCCTCAAAGAAGGCCAGCAACACCTTGGTGCCACTGACAATGTCACGTAGGGTACCTGGGTTACCGAAGTATTTACTTTGCCCTGCATGTGGCGACCACCGGGCAGTTTAACAGCACATGAGCTGCTGTCTCGTCGTCCTCCATGCAGGCTCTGTACAGCGGACTGTCTGTGACTCCTATAACAAAGAGGTGTTTATTAAATGACCCATGGCCAGCTGCTGTTTCGTTAGTCGGAGAACCTATTTCGTGAGGCAGCCATCGATTATAATGAGTGCTTCCTTGGCATGCCTGCATTCACCGTAATCCAACCAAAGTTTGTGATGTTAGTCCCTGGTTCGTTTCCTTACTAGAGTGCGTAGGTACAGACAGCTCCATTAAGTAGTTACCCCCCCAAAAGACATGTGCGTTCAAATCCATGATAGGCCCAAGTTACTTTTTGTATTTTGCAAAAACATTTTATTATAATGAATGTATTGTTTTAGTGAATAGGGTTAACATTTACAATAAGTTGTTCAACGTCTAAATAGACCGGAGGTTTTAAGACCGCTTGCCGCGCTTAAGATAGGCAGTTCAAATCCTGGGCATGAAATGTGCTTATTGTCATTAATTATATTTTTTTAATTGTATTTTTCTATTTTGGTTTAGTTTATTATATTTATATAATTAGTTTATTATATTATTTATGAATAATTAAAAAAACCACAAAAATAAAATACTTTAATAATCATTTAAAAATATTTATTATTGCTATTATTTAACAAAACTTTGATCTTATTTTACTACAAAGATATAGAGTATATTTTACAATTTGATTTGATTATTTACAGTTATCTTAATATGTATACATATTTTGCCAACTGACACAAACGTGTCCCAAGACAAATGACATATAAAATAGGAAGCGTCAGAAATAAATAATAGTTTTAAGTGAACGTATACATCATACGTTGTAGTTATAACTTGAGGGTATGTATTAATTTTATACAGAAAACTTTAATGGATACCCTCAAAATATAACATCTACCGATTAGACAGACATGTAAAGATTAAGTGACTCGGACGATAGTAGATAACAATTTCATCGCAATTCACATGGACTCGCTGGCTAGTTCGTCAAACTGCCGGTATGAGTATGACGACGTTCGGTGATGCGATGGTTCGAATCCAAGTCGAAACAAAGAACTCTTTTTGAAGTATTCTTTAGATTATTCGTAACGAATTCAATGTTGTAGCAGTGTAACATTTTAAAACTTGAGGGGCTAGCACATAATGACGCTGACTGTACCCGAAGGGGAGTGGCGCAATGGGTTCAGGCCCCACTGGTGCCATGCTCGACCCCCTTCTGGCAAGTTCGTCGGCTGCGCGTCGTCGCCCCGCGAACCGCTGTGTCCTTTGATCCATTGAATGGTTATATACGTAACGCCTATATAGAACTTGGTGTCGTGATCGGCACTTTTGCTGATGACACAGCAGCCGTGACTGCCCATGATAAACCGGCACAAGCAAGTAACATGCTTCAACGCTCCCTAGACAACATCACGGAATGGCTAACTACCTGGCGGATAAAAGCAAATGAGACGATGTCAGTACAGGTGACCTGTACAACCCCACTGCGAAACAAGTCCCCCTGTGTCGCTTAACAGGGTTCAGTTACCCCAAGCAAATGAAGCCAGATACCTTGGACTTTATTTAGATCGTCGTCTTACCTGGAAAAAACATATTTTCACAAAACGAAAAGCACTGGGGATCCAACTCAGGAAATTGTACTGGTTACTTGGCAAAAAATCACAGTTGTCGCTGGGAAACAAACTGCTTTTATACAAATGTATCTTGAAACCTATCTGGACTTACGGAGTCCAACTCTGGGAAACAGCCTCCAACTCAAACTTAGAAATACTCCAGAGGTTCCAGTCCAAAATGCTGAGGATAATTACTAATGCTCCTTGGTTCATAACAAACCAACAATTACACCACGACCTTGAAATCAGAACAGTTCAAGGAGAGATTAAACACTCAATGAAATCGTACAGGAACATACTGGACAAGCATCCAAACTTGCTAGTTACGCACTTAATGAATAATAATTCAACATTCAAAAGGCTAAAACGAAAGTCCCCTAGAAATTTATAGGGAATATGATACGTAAAGGGCGCATGTCGCTGGACTGACTGCCCTTCAAGACAATGAATAAACTCCTAACCATATGCTGAATGTTCACACGGAACTTGTAAGAAAACGAGGAAAAAAAAAATATAGAACTTTTGTTAGGGTGTGTTATACATAGGTTATATAGTAGATGAAATGAAATGTTCATTCAGAAAACACAATGAATTTAATGACGAAGTTACTATAACTAGACACGGTTCATAAACATTAATAAGAGTAGGTAAATATAAAGTGACGTTAGATGACGCGGGACGTAGTTAGTAACTGCTTGTGTATAGTATATTACTCGTACTGTCTCTGACTGACTGACCCCACAGTTTTTTTCTTTTTTAGGGTTCCGTAGTAAACAAGGAACTCTTATAGTTTCGTCATGTCCGTCTGTCTGTCTATCTGTCCGCGGCTAAGCTCAGAGATGCTTAGTACTAGAAAGCTGTAATTTGGCATGGGTATACATATTATTCACACCGACAAAGTGGTAAAATAAAATCATGAAAAATATTTTTTTTTCAGGTACCTTCCCTAGACGTAAAGTGAGGATGTTTTTTTTTTTCTCAATATTCCCATAGTGTTGAAAAGGTCGTTCAAAAATATTGTGAGTTTTCTAAAACCATTTTTGGATTTAGGGCTCCGTTTTTGAAATATTAAGCTTTAAAGTGCAAATTTTTTTTAGAGTCAAGTGTGTGTGTGTGTGTGTGTGTGTCCCCCTGCAAGCTTAATAGTTGGTTTTGGGTATGTGAAAAAGTTCACGGCAGTAGCATATATAACGAAATTAAAAAGAAAACTATCACAGCTAAGTAGGCATTACAAGTTAACGAGTAATGATCGACCAACTTACATTTGCGGTTGCAAAAACATGTTCTCCCATACAGAATGTATGGGAGAACATGTTTTTCAACTACAAAGTTAAGTTTGTTCTTGGGATAAATTCATCCCAACTACGGAACCCTTCATGGTGCGTGGTCCGACACGCACTTGGCCGGTTTTTATTATTATTTTTCTTTATGGCGACTCATAGGTGACCTCTGAGGTCAAGACTATTTAACCGAGCTTTCCTGTGGCTGCCTTAAGCTACTACATTTAAAGCCTCCAGCCAGGAGCAAAAAACTATGCTAATTAAAACTAGGCGAGCGCTCGCTAAAGGCACCCCTGTGGGGTACGAACCTCGGCTTAGGGCGTCGCGGGGGGGAGGACATCAAAGATGGGACGAGCTAGATCAAAGTTTTGATCATAATTATTAATCGGGGAATTTAAAGCTACGTGCTCAGCTGCAACAACTGCTGGCACCTCGTTTTCGAGCAAGAGTCTGGGAGGAGCTTATTACTCGGGGTCGCGGTCGCGGATTCAGACCTCGGCGGCGAGGTCGGAATATCGGATGTCTGTGTTTGTGCACTGTACTGGTTTCCCTACTAGACTCCTGATGGATGGTAGTAGGGTCATCTGGGTCAGTGATAATATGCCTCGGACATAATTGGCGGCCTTCACAACCAGAGGGTTGCGATGTTGGCCGCGGTATCAAAGAAACGCTTTGCAGTGCGATTAAGAAACTGATGAATAGTAGGGATTTTGAGATCGAGATGGAGGCTCTCGTTCCTAACATACCAGGGAGAACGGTAGGCCTACGGAGGAATCGGTTTTGGGAACCCACCGACGGGCGACGCAGGTCTTAAGTACTAGAGTTCGATAGTTGTGTGCCTGTGTGGGTTACATACCAGAGTGGAAAGGAAAACTGAAAAATAAACGGTATTATGCAATCAAGACGTCCTGATATAATAAACGAAGCCATACAATTCTATAAAAAGCTCTACAGTGCTACAGATAGCGTTTGCTCCTTCCTATGCACAAACTCGAACAAATATAATGCAGTGAACACAAACACAGAGACACCAATCATTCTCAGATCAGAAATTGGACACGCAATAAAATCTCAGATAAATGACAACACCCCAGGAAACGACAACATTGCCAACGAAATTCTTAAAGTGCTATCTACTACACTTTTGAAACCTCTTCTAAAATTTTTCAATAACTTGCTTACAACAGAAACCAAACCAGATCAACAGTCAAAACATACAATCCTACTAATGTTCAATAAAATCCGGCCAAGTGCGTGTCGGAGTGAATGAAAGGTTCCGTATTTGGGATGAATTTATCCCAAGAACAAACTTAACATTGTAGTTGAAAAACAACACAACAATCTGCAAATGTAAATTTGTACGCACAATATTGAGTGATTTACCATGTTATTTTAAGACCATAGACTTCTTATAGGATTCCTGTAATCTCTAAGCATAGAACGTAGTTTCGAAACCGAAATGAAACGTAGTTTATCTCCGAAACTACAGAGCCAAAATTTTCATGGTAATTTTTTTATCTATTTTCTTAAATATCTTTAAACGTATTTATTTTAAAATTATAAAAAAAAAATGTATTTGAGATGTCACACGGTACAGTTCGCAAAACCTTTTTTTATAATTTTCTTATTTGCCCCGCAAAAGTGACCCCATATTCAAAATTCATTTATTTATGTTAAACGTCCGTGTTTGGGTCACAAAAATACATATATGTGTAGCAAATTTCAACTTAATCGGTCCATTAGATTCGGAGCAAATTTATCTATTTATTTCATTAACAATTTTTACATTGTATCGAAATGTAACTATTTATAAACTAACACAACATAAAGACATAAATTTAAAAAAATATTAATAAGTACATCATAAATTATTCAAAATTTAAAATCCATGATTCTGAAGTTATCAATAGTAAAATTCAATATTTAGGTACATTAGCACCACGAAAATGTCAAGAAAAGAAAAATATATATACCTATATATGTCGGATCCGGTCATTAGTACGGACACGAAACGAATCGCAAGCGCGCCGCTGGGGACAGGACGTGATCTACCCACACCTAAAGCGCGCGCTTCTACAGAGTCGTGATGTTTTAAGGCCACGGCGAGGAGGAATTCAGTCGCGGACTGTTCTCGATTCGTTGTGCTTAGTTATTTTGTTAATTGTAATTTGTGATCATTGTGTTAATTTGTGATTTTAATAAACGCCGTCGCACCAAGTGTGTGTATAATTTAGCTAGTGTGATTAATTAATCACACTAGCTAAATTATAAAGTGATAGTAAATTATAAAGTGATCTGAACTGCAAACGGTTTTTCTATTGCGCATTAACCCACACTACGCCCACAATAGTTAAAATATCGCTGATAATAACGAAAGAGTCACATACCCGTCTCCGACATCAGAAGTGGGATTCGTGTTGGTTTAGGCGTATAATGAAAACGTTGAAAATGATACTTGGCGTGCCGTGTTTGAACATTAAAATAAAAACATGCAAGCGCTTATGCGTGATCATGGTGCGCGACAACCAAGCCAAGCCGATTGACAGCAGAGGAAGATCTATGACGTCTTCAGTATCGAGCCAAGCAGCCCCGCAGCCGTCAGTGAAGCCCTTCGTGTGCTTCACATGTGGAAAACCAGGACACATCGGAAACCGGTGCACGAACAGTGGCAGCCAGGATGCTGGAGTACGTGTTGCAAGCAGTGAACAGCGAGTGGAAGTTTGCGTCACACAAATACCCTCAGGCACGTTAAAAAAAGGTGAGCTGTATTGTTTTGTTCACGATTCTGGTGTTGAATGCTCGTTAGTAGAGTTGTGCAGCCAAACTAAGTGGTAAACGAGTTAATTACGTTGTTGCGTTGACTGGTATTGGTCAAACACGTGTATTCAGCTCAGAACCAATCTTATGTAGCGTAACGATTAGCGAACACCAACTTGAGGTTTTTGTGTTTTATCTTTTTAGATTATGGGATGTGCTTCCCGACACTTACTTGCAAAGTAATTAAATTATTATGATAGGACGTTGATGAAGTCCGTGAGATTGCGTCAGACAATATTAGAAAAAGGCAAATATAACAAAAATTTCGTTTAGGGATTTCGTGTTATTAGAAAACGAAGAGCGTAATCAAACTAAGCTTGACGTGTAGTGTAAAGGGCCGAGTACCTATTGAGGTTTTTGAGGAAGAAGAGATAAAGTAGAGTCGAATTGAATTGTTTGTGTGAGATGCACGGGTTCTCGATTCGTTGGGTCGGAGACCGTACCGGAGTATCGTGTACGTGGTACGCGGTAGCTCTAGATATCATGGACGGGTCTAGCCTTGTAGCCAAGACCGTAGAGTCAAGGACGACTCGGCATTCCTTCGGGAAGTGCGTATGTGAGCTATGTTATAGCTGTGATTGAGAACTGCGAATAAGATACCTGGAGCTTTGTCAATTGGTTAATAACTTTGGGTTAATTCTTAAATTATCAGTTTACATAATCCTCAATAGTACCTGGACTCTGATCGATTGTCATGTTGCTTATTTAATTGTTATCCCTACCTACAATTTGACTTGTAACCAAATTGTTTAGCTATTATTTTAAATTGATTTTGTCATTCTAGTCTAGAAGTTAGTAGAATGATATTAGAAATGTGATGTTAGTTAAATAACCAAACTTTACAGAAGTTCACGTTTACGTTAGGTGAAGAAAAATGCCAGTAGGTCATGTACCAGTCGAAGTAGATGGTGATCACAGTGGTGATGAGCAAACCTAAGTTATGGGAACCACGCGAGTAGGGTTTTCTAACGGCCGTATTGTGTGGGACCGAGCCAGTACTTTACTGGCGGAGGTCGGGGTCTGGAGAGACCATAGTTTCGATCCATGCGCTGGATGTGTGAGAGCAATGCGATTGCTAGTCGGCTGGAGAGCCATGGCGTTAGAGCGGTTTACTCGTGTGTGGGTTTCTAAGGCTCTTAGTGAAAAAGACGATTGTTAATGTGGAAAACGATGGTACCTGGCTCTGGTTGATGATTTTTGCCATGAGTCGAAAGTTTGTTGAGTTCATTGAGAAGTAGAAGTATTGTTTTGTAAAGTGTTGAGGATTAAAGTTTACTTATTTCAAAAGTTGGAACCCGTAAATGGTCAGAATTGGCCGAGTCGAACAGGCACTATTGTTGAGTTTTGGTTGCAGGTCAACACACGAGGACGTGTGCATAGCAGGATGGCCGTGTCGGATCCGGTCATTAGTACGGACACGAAACGAATCGCAAGCGCGCCGCTGGCGACAGGACGTGATCTATCTACACCTAAAGCACGCGCTTCTACAGAGTCGTGATGTTTTAAGGCCACGGCGAGGAGGAATTCAGCCTCGGATCGCATCGGAGTTAAGACGTCGAGGAACCATTCTCGATTCGTTGTGTTAATTGTAATTTGTGATCATTGTGTTAATTTGTGGTAGAACTAAAGTATACAAGCAAGGGACCGTTAACATCTGCAGTTCTTTAAAGTACTCCTTACACGATGCCCACTGTGGAATTCTCACCATGGTTCTTATGGACCTTTTTTGAATGACAAAAGCAGTACCTACTCACATTGTAGGCGTAACTACCTCCCCATAGAGTAATACTGTACCTAAGCTTTGACGCAACGAGCGAGTAATATAGAATTTTTAATTGTTTAATAGAAATCTCATCTCAAAAGCTTCGAAGGGCATAGCAAGCTGAACTAATTGAACTTTCTATGGCTGTCATTTCCTTTTTCCAGTTTAGGCTTTCGTCAATATAAATACCTAAAAATTTCAAGCTGTCTACTAATATTATTTTATTATTATTAAAAGTTATGTCAATTGAATCTTTGATTCTCGACGTTGTTCTAAATAACATGGCATTCGTTTTATTTGTATTTAAGTTAAGATTGTTGATGGTAAACCAAGAATAAAAGAGAGCCAGAGCCTTATTTACCTTATTTCTTAAGAGTTTCTAAATCTTCTGCGGCTATAATAGCATTCGTATCATCAGCAAAAAGAACAAGTTCTGTATCACTATGTTTTAGCATATAGTTTATTAGATCATTAAACAAGATGGAAGAAGATTGGCCCTAATATTGAACCTTGTGGAACTCCTTGTTTAAAGTTGTCCTGATTTGTACACTTTTTCACATTTTTCTTCTTCCACTTAATACATAATACATTGCTTCCGATTTTCTAAGTAAGATTTAAATAGACTTAAGACTAGTCTTCTAACTCCATAATGTTTCATTTTTGCTAGTAGTAGCTTATGATTAACTGTGTCAAAGCAGAGCTTAGATCCAGGAATAACCCTACGACTTTTAATTTCTCATTAATTCCGTTGACTACTTCCTCCATTAACGTATTAATTGCGTCATTTGTTCCCACTTTTTTCTGATAACGGAATTATCTATAATTAAGAATTTTGTTACGATTTAAATTTCTTAGAAGCCTTATTTTAAGTATTTTCTCAAAAATTTTCGTAATGATAGATAATAGAGAAATTAACCCATAATTATTGGGATCAGATTTGCACCCTTTTTTATAAATTAGTAAGACTCTTGCTATTTTAAGTTGCTCGGGGAACATACTCATGTTTATGCACGTATTTATGAGATGCGCCAGAGGTTCTGCCAATAAGTCAATATTATGATCTTTAAGGCGCAACTAGCCGATACTTTTTCCATACAAATTTCGGGGAGGTTTTACTCCACTGTTACACATTGTACAGTAAGCGCTCAAAAGTGCATAAGCACGCTAAGAGTCGTATTGCTGTGAACACGCGGTGTAGTCCACACATTTGCATGTGTAAACAGTCGGACGTCTCTTGTGTGAGTGCCGTACACACACCACAGAGAACGTACTACACACTGTCACGGTTCGCGGGCGCCGCACTTATATTTCCATCACTTTTGATAGCACGCATCCATAGATATAAGAAAGAAGGCACGCATCATACGCGTGACCTTGGCCAGTGTATCGCATTGCTAAAATTCGAAAGTAAATCAAAAGTGCAGATAGCAGAAGGCGTCAAGCGTTGGTCTTAGATTCAAGATGGCTAAGGTTCTAATCTCGTAAATCACAGTTCTGTTTTTGCAAATATTATTATTTTTGTTTGCAATAATAATATTTTTTAAATATTCCTGCCTATTTATTGATGTTGTTATTGCAATAAAGGGTTTAGAATAAAAAATGCGTGATATGTTAAAATAAAAAATAAATAATATTTATTCGTTATATTTATTTTACTTAAGTATAGTATAGTAAGTGTAGTATAGTATAATTTTGACATATTTAAATTTTGAAATGTTTTAAATTTTAAATGGATTTTTTTCACCATAAATATAAAGCTTTGATCATGGTCGAAGTAATTAAGCAATAAATACTAAAAATCTACTGACAAAATTGTTGATTTTAAGGTTAAGTATAGGCAGATTGTTCATATTATAATTATTTTAAATTTTATTTAGCTTTAGTAAATATTGGTTGGTATTGAGGTTATAGCTTAAGTATTCATTTTCTTTACGAAAAGAAGATTGAAACTAAACCTCAAATTTTAATCCTAAAATAATAATATCACTAAAATACTAAACAATTTCGGTATATCTGCAAGAAATACGACAAACACCCTATTGAAACGTGCTTAAAAAATTCGTTACCATAAATTCATGCAATAACGAATCTGTTGTTTATTAAGTTGGTACGGTCAATATTTTAAGGTCAAAAACGGTTTTCTAGCTGGCCTTCAGAGTGCACGGCGAACGGTTCATAATGACGTGTTTTTAATAATTCAGCAAAATATCTCGTTGGTATGAAACCATTTGTTTCATATTCATTCACAATTTGACGTCGCTGCTACTCGATAATAAGCCCCTTCCTCATATCTCTTAACCGTCACAGTATTTCTCTAGAACAAAGAAAAACATTGTTTTTATTACACATAATACCTAATTATTTATTATTCACTAATCGAATTAAACCTCATAATGAATTTAAAACTTTAAAGGCATCCTCTGTCTCAACAATACCTCTGTTCTATCAACAATACCCTTGATTAAGATTTATGTTTAGTAAAATATGAAATTTAAAAATGATAACACTCACACTTAGTCCGGTTTCATTAGATATTCACTTCACTTTTACGCAGTGCAATAAGATTCTCTGATCTGATCTGATCTCTTCAATATATTTTATGCCTGCTTTTTGAAAATAATAACCACAACACTGCGCTAAATACTCGTCACCAATATTATCCACGAACCAACAAAGTTCTATTAATTGAATACTCGTAATGAACTGCATCTACCCCACAGAAATCGAAATAATTTACTTAGTTTTCTGTGGTCTACCTGCTAAACTTTAATATTTATGTGAACAAGACGAATGAAACAAAAAACTAATGATGACTATCGAACTAGTCATTGGTTGCAGACAAAGTGAGTGTGTGTGTGTAATGTGCGTGTCTACAGTATTGTAACAACTTATAGAAGAAGGCCGTAAGTCAAACCGAAGCGTCAGTCTATTGCTTTGTGAGATTGCTTATGGACTTTTGGTCGGTACTGTACATCCAAAGTAAAACATGAAATCGTTTTGTCTTATTATTAATTTTGTCTGTACAGAAGCAGAATAGTAAAAAAAAAGCAATTAAAAAGTTATGAGCCAACAAAGATTCGTTTTTCCTGCTAATTTTAACGCAACTTTGGGAGTAAATAAGTAATAAAAGAAGTATAGAATCTCCAAAACAAAGCTCGTTCCGACAAAGCCCAATTGTCGAAGATTATAATAAACTTTATTCGTAATTGATTTATGCAGCAATTTTTAAATAAAACTCCACCTTCCAAAGGACTTTTCGTAACTTTTTACACGCTCGTTTTACTAAAATCGTTCTGAACGGTGTTTGTGTGCGTGCGAACTAGAGTTTGTGCATGTAGACCAGCGTCTAACTGCTCATCACTGATACTATCTGTCGGACACGATGCCAGGTGAGATAGCGTGCTTTTTGACCAAGCCCACCAATGAGTTCGAGCCCGCGACTAGTTCAACCTTAATTATCCGTATTGGTATTTCATCATGACCAGAAGATTTCTTGTTAGCCATTTGCATTGACAATTTTGCCAATTTCACAAGCAGTTACTCGTTCGCAGGACATTTCTACATCCACTCTATTTACGCTACCTTGCAAACTTTGTATGGCTTATTGGCTTGTTCAAGTGTAAAATCGCCAACTATCTCGGCTTTGTCAAACGTGTTAGAGAAAATGTTAACTATCTCCTGGGGATTTTATAATTATTATTTTATTATTAATTTTAAGAAGTATGTCCTTATTACTTTCAAGTTTTGATTTTGTGTTCCTATGCCTATTTATAACCTGCCATATAGCTTTTGAAGATTCATTTGTTTTTTCAAGTTCTTTCCTAACCGGTATGCGTCTGGCTTTTTTTAAGACTAGTCTATATATTCTAATGTATGTTTTTGTATACGTCCTTATTTTATCACTGCAAGTCATCTTATTTATGTTTTGAAGAATGAATCGCTTCATTTTACTAGATACCTTTATTCCTTTTGTAATCCAGGATGCTTTACGAAATCATCTAAAAATAAATTTTCGTTTCATTTTTTTAAAGCTGCTGCGGAATATTTGTCCAATTTTCTTTAAAAAGCCATTTATTCCTTCTTCCATCCAATTGATATTCAATAAGCGTTGTCTAAAACTATTTTAATTTCTGTCACTAAACTGCCTGGTCTCTATATTTAAAAAAAAAACTACCGACTTCCAAAAAAAACACTACAAAGTGAAAAATAACTTTAATTTCGGAAGTCGGTGTCTTGGGTTTTGTGTTTTCACTTTTTGCCACCGACTTCCGAAATTAAAGTTATTTTTCACTTTGTAGTGTTTTTTTTGGAAGTCGGTAGTTTTTTTTTGTAAAAAGTTTTTATTTTTCACTTTTTAGTTGTGGTACCTACCCCACACACATTCGAATACCACTACCTACTACCAGTGTCAGGAACTTATCATATCATCTACATACTAAGTGGGGAAAAAAATACGTATTTTGTAGCTAACTCAAAAACTACCCAAGCAAAGTTAATAAAATTTATATGGGACCAATTTGGGAGCATACCCTTTCAAACAAAAAAAGAATTTTCAAAATCGGTCCACAAATGACGGAGAAATCGGAGGACATAAACATACGCGTCGAACATATAACCTCCTCCTTTTTGGAAGTCGGTTAAAAACCGGCCAAGTGCGTGTCGGACCACGCACAATGAAGGGTTCCGTAGTTGGGATGAATTTATCCCAATAAAAACTAAATATACAAAATGCTTAAAGGAAGCCTAATTTTAAAGTTTTAACCATTATTCTATGTATTTTATTATTTATTTTAAAAAACGGAACGTCACAATTATTTAATCATAAATACTTTTATTGTTATAAACTAGATTAATTATATAAAGTTTAGATAAGTAGTAGTAAATAAAGGCTATTTTATTTTTGTTGCAGGAGGCTACATGCATGACATCCTGACGGTGAGCCAGACCACGAACGTGGAGCCGAGCGGCGCGCCGTCGGCCGAGTACTCGTGGTTCCCCGGCTACACGTGGACCGTGGCGCTCTGTGCCACCTGCATGGCGCACGTCGGCTGGAGGTAACCTCGCTCTGCAGATATCTTCTACTCGTGGTTCCCCGGCTACACGTGGACCGTGGCGCTCTGTGCCACCTGCATGGCGCACGTCGGCTGGAGGTAACCTCGCTCTGCAGATATCTTCTACTCGTGGTTCCCCGGCTACACGTGGACCGTGGCGCTCTGTGCCACCTGCATGGCGCACGTCGGCTGGAGGTAACCTCGCTCTGCAGATATCTTCTACTCGTGGTTCCCCGGCTACACGTGGACCGTGGCGCTCTGTGCCACCTGCATGGCGCACGTCGGCTGGAGGTAACCTCGCTCTGCAGATATCTTCTACTCGTGGTTCCCCGGCTACACGTGGACCGTGGCGCTCTGTGCCACCTGCATGGCGCACGTCGGCTGGAGGTAACCTCGCTCTGCAGATATCTTCTACTCGTGGTTCCCCGGCTACACGTGGACCGTGGCGCTCTGTGCCACCTGCATGGCGCACGTCGGCTGGAGGTAACCTCGCTCTGCAGATATCTTCTACTCGTGGTTCCCCGGCTACACGTGGACCGTGGCGCTCTGTGCCACCTGCATGGCGCACGTCGGCTGGAGGTAACCTCGCTCTGCAGATATCTTCTACTCGTGGTTCCCCGGCTACACGTGGACCGTGGCGCTCTGTGCCACCTGCATGGCGCACGTCGGCTGGAGGTAACCTCGCTCTGCAGATATCTTCTACTCGTGGTTCCCCGGCTACACGTGGACCGTGGCGCTCTGTGCCACCTGCATGGCGCACGTCGGCTGGAGGTAACCTCGCTCTGCAGATATCTTCTACTCGTGGTTCCCCGGCTACACGTGGACCGTGGCGCTCTGTGCCACCTGCATGGCGCACGTCGGCTGGAGGTAACCTCGCTCTGCAGATATCTTCTACTCGTGGTTCCCCGGCTACACGTGGACCGTGGCGCTCTGTGCCACCTGCATGGCGCACGTCGGCTGGAGGTAACCTCGCTCTGCAGATATCTTCTACTCGTGGTTCCCCGGCTACACGTGGACCGTGGCGCTCTGTGCCACCTGCATGGCGCACGTCGGCTGGAGGTAACCTCGCTCTGCAGATATCTTCTACTCGTGGTTCCCCGGCTACACGTGGACCGTGGCGCTCTGTGCCACCTGCATGGCGCACGTCGGCTGGAGGTAACCTCGCTCTGCAGATATCTTCTACTCGTGGTTCCCCGGCTACACGTGGACCGTGGCGCTCTGTGCCACCTGCATGGCGCACGTCGGCTGGAGGTAACCTCGCTCTGCAGATATCTTCTACTCGTGGTTCCCCGGCTACACGTGGACCGTGGCGCTCTGTGCCACCTGCATGGCGCACGTCGGCTGGAGGTAACCTCGCTCTGCAGATATCTTCTACTCGTGGTTCCCCGGCTACACGTGGACCGTGGCGCTCTGTGCCACCTGCATGGCGCACGTCGGCTGGAGGTAACCTCGCTCTGCAGATATCTTCTACTCGTGGTTCCCCGGCTACACGTGGACCGTGGCGCTCTGTGCCACCTGCATGGCGCACGTCGGCTGGAGGTAACCTCGCTCTGCAGATATCTTCTACTCGTGGTTCCCCGGCTACACGTGGACCGTGGCGCTCTGTGCCACCTGCATGGCGCACGTCGGCTGGAGGTAACCTCGCTCTGCAGATATCTTCTACTCGTGGTTCCCCGGCTACACGTGGACCGTGGCGCTCTGTGCCACCTGCATGGCGCACGTCGGCTGGAGGTAACCTCGCTCTGCAGATATCTTCTACTCGTGGTTCCCCGGCTACACGTGGACCGTGGCGCTCTGTGCCACCTGCATGGCGCACGTCGGCTGGAGGTAACCTCGCTCTGCAGATATCTTCTACTCGTGGTTCCCCGGCTACACGTGGACCGTGGCGCTCTGTGCCACCTGCATGGCGCACGTCGGCTGGAGGTAACCTCGCTCTGCAGATATCTTCTACTCGTGGTTCCCCGGCTACACGTGGACCGTGGCGCTCTGTGCCACCTGCATGGCGCACGTCGGCTGGAGGTAACCTCGCTCTGCAGATATCTTCTACTCGTGGTTCCCCGGCTACACGTGGACCGTGGCGCTCTGTGCCACCTGCATGGCGCACGTCGGCTGGAGGTAACCTCGCTCTGCAGATATCTTCTACTCGTGGTTCCCCGGCTACACGTGGACCGTGGCGCTCTGTGCCACCTGCATGGCGCACGTCGGCTGGAGGTAACCTCGCTCTGCAGATATCTTCTACTCGTGGTTCCCCGGCTACACGTGGACCGTGGCGCTCTGTGCCACCTGCATGGCGCACGTCGGCTGGAGGTAACCTCGCTCTGCAGATATCTTCTACTCGTGGTTCCCCGGCTACACGTGGACCGTGGCGCTCTGTGCCACCTGCATGGCGCACGTCGGCTGGAGGTAACCTCGCTCTGCAGATATCTTCTACTCGTGGTTCCCCGGCTACACGTGGACCGTGGCGCTCTGTGCCACCTGCATGGCGCACGTCGGCTGGAGGTAACCTCGCTCTGCAGATATCTTCTACTCGTGGTTCCCCGGCTACACGTGGACCGTGGCGCTCTGTGCCACCTGCATGGCGCACGTCGGCTGGAGGTAACCTCGCTCTGCAGATATCTTCTACTCGTGGTTCCCCGGCTACACGTGGACCGTGGCGCTCTGTGCCACCTGCATGGCGCACGTCGGCTGGAGGTAACCTCGCTCTGCAGATATCTTCTACTCGTGGTTCCCCGGCTACACGTGGACCGTGGCGCTCTGTGCCACCTGCATGGCGCACGTCGGCTGGAGGTAACCTCGCTCTGCAGATATCTTCTACTCGTGGTTCCCCGGCTACACGTGGACCGTGGCGCTCTGTGCCACCTGCATGGCGCACGTCGGCTGGAGGTAACCTCGCTCTGCAGATATCTTCTACTCGTGGTTCCCCGGCTACACGTGGACCGTGGCGCTCTGTGCCACCTGCATGGCGCACGTCGGCTGGAGGTAACCTCGCTCTGCAGATATCTTCTACTCGTGGTTCCCCGGCTACACGTGGACCGTGGCGCTCTGTGCCACCTGCATGGCGCACGTCGGCTGGAGGTAACCTCGCTCTGCAGATATCTTCTACTCGTGGTTCCCCGGCTACACGTGGACCGTGGCGCTCTGTGCCACCTGCATGGCGCACGTCGGCTGGAGGTAACCTCGCTCTGCAGATATCTTCTACTCGTGGTTCCCCGGCTACACGTGGACCGTGGCGCTCTGTGCCACCTGCATGGCGCACGTCGGCTGGAGGTAACCTCGCTCTGCAGATATCTTCTACTCGTGGTTCCCCGGCTACACGTGGACCGTGGCGCTCTGTGCCACCTGCATGGCGCACGTCGGCTGGAGGTAACCTCGCTCTGCAGATATCTTCTACTCGTGGTTCCCCGGCTACACGTGGACCGTGGCGCTCTGTGCCACCTGCATGGCGCACGTCGGCTGGAGGTAACCTCGCTCTGCAGATATCTTCTACTCGTGGTTCCCCGGCTACACGTGGACCGTGGCGCTCTGTGCCACCTGCATGGCGCACGTCGGCTGGAGGTAACCTCGCTCTGCAGATATCTTCTACTCGTGGTTCCCCGGCTACACGTGGACCGTGGCGCTCTGTGCCACCTGCATGGCGCACGTCGGCTGGAGGTAACCTCGCTCTGCAGATATCTTCTACTCGTGGTTCCCCGGCTACACGTGGACCGTGGCGCTCTGTGCCACCTGCATGGCGCACGTCGGCTGGAGGTAACCTCGCTCTGCAGATATCTTCTACTCGTGGTTCCCCGGCTACACGTGGACCGTGGCGCTCTGTGCCACCTGCATGGCGCACGTCGGCTGGAGGTAACCTCGCTCTGCAGATATCTTCTACTCGTGGTTCCCCGACTATCTTTTACCTTTGGCTAGACGTGTCAAAACCGGCGATATGTCAATGAAAATTCTCCTCTAAATCCAAGGTTGGGATCAAATCTGGCAATCCCTTATAGGATCACTTCGTTGTCCGTCCATCCGTTTTTCTGTCTGTCTGTCCGTCAAGATTTTCTCAGGAACGCGTGGAGGCATCAAGTTGAAATTAATATAAAAAACGAAGGTCTACGGTCCCTTGGGCACGCCACAATTAGACCCCTTCAGCGATTAGACCCCTCTTTGTGGAGTGCGGTCAAAGTCGACACGGCTGTTCCTTCCTATTCGGGAGGTTCCTGTTCAGGATAAGGCGGGAGGAAACGCCCGGGTGTCACCATTGTGTGGATCGCCCGGAGGACACGGTGGAGCATACGGTGGAGGTCTGCCCGGCTTGGGCGGAGCAACGCCGTGTCCTCGTGGAGGCGATCGGCGGCGGTGATCTCTCGCGTCCGGCCCTGGTTCAGGCCATGGTACGGAGCGAGAGGAAATGGCAGGCCGTCACCTCCTTCTGCGAAGCAGTAATGCTCGCGAAGGAGGAGGCAAAATTCGCGCCCTCACGTCCCTAACCGCCGCAGGAGACGCCCTGGGCGTCGGGAATGCAGGCCGATTTCCGGCCACCGTAGGCGCGGGCTTGCGGATGGTGAGCAATGGGTAGCTCGCCGTCCGATAAGGACCAAGCCCGGGTCGACGGCGCGTTGTGTTCCACGCGTGACTCAAAGAGATGTCAGCAGAATTGACGGGGTCCGCTAGGGCCGATGTCTGCCGGGGCTGCAAAGAAAACCGAAAGGGAGATCATGGCCCCCGGCAACAGGGCAACCGAAGGAACACGGGTGGGTTTTAATCAGTAAGAGTCTGACACGCCCTCCCGCTCCGCCTAGAGCGGGAGAAGTTAATTGATAATTACCAAACGAAAAAAAAAAGGTCTACGGTCCCTTAAGGGCGCGTTTGCAAATCGGACAAAATTATGCTGTTTTACGGTACATTTTGTGACAAAACTGAACCGAACCAAATGTAACTAATAACTACCACTTATAGATTGGTTCTTCATCTTCAAAGATAAGTAATTTTTTTGTTCAAAATAATTGTTTTTTGTATTGTAAAAACGATCTTCCGTTGGCATTATCCACAAAATTAACGAAATCGGGTTGAGTTTCGGTACATTTTTTGTTCTATTATCAACCTAATTTAGGATTTCTAAAAATGCTGTAAGTAAGCACACATATTCAATTCTAAAGATAAGCAAAAAAATGGATCAAAATGTCACAAATAGTCGTAAAAAAAAAATGAAAACCGAAACTAACTTTTTCACATATTTTGCTATTACAGATGAATCTTAACTGAAAGGAATTAAGGGTTATTTTATTTTTGGTTCCTGTTTTGATTTATTGTATACATTTGGAAATAAATCTCAGTCTGCGCTCGGCCGTTGTCGTGAGTGGACCCTGTATTGCCTTTCTGCAGCGGCTCGTGTGGAAAAGATCGCTGTACAAATACAAAATATTCGAAAATCCAAATTTGATACTTGATACGGTAACATAATTTTATGATCTCAGATTTTGATTCTAATATTTTATTTCGGTAAAAGCAGGTAAGGTTTATACATAAATGCCTATTCGTCTAGGACTTTATGAAATGACCTGAAGGTGTACTTTGATGACTGCTACTGGAACTCCTCGAGGAACAGAACTAGGTGTGCCGAGTTTGGGTTCTTTTTGTTAGTTATGATAAGACCATACCTCCCGACCTGATGGAGTGACCTGAAGGTGTACTTCGGTGACTGCTACTGGATCTCCTAGACTACTAGAACTAGGTGTGCCGAGTTTGGGCTCGTTTTGTTAGTTATGATGAGACCTTACCTCTGGACCTGATGGAGTGACCTGAAGGTGTACTTCGGTGACTGCTAGTGGAACTCCCCGACGATTAGAACTAGGTGTGCCGAGTTTGGGCTCGTTTTGTTAGTTATGATGAGACCTTACCTCCGGAACTGATGGAGTGACCTGAAGGTGTACTTCGGTGACTACTAGTGGATCTCCTCGACGAGTAGAACTAGGTGTGCCGAGTTTGGGCTCGTTTTGTTAGTTATGATGAGACCTTACCTCCGGACCTGATGAAGTGACCTGAAGGTGTACTTCGGTGACTGCTAGTGGAACTCCCCGACGATTAGAACTAGGTGTGCCGAGTTTGGGCTCGTTTTGTTAGTTATGATGAGACCTTACCTCCGGACCTGATGGAGTGACCTGAAGGTGTACTTCGGTGACTACTAATGGATCTCCTCGACGAGTAGAACTAGGTGTGCCGAGTTTGGACTCGTTTTGTTAGTTATGATGAGACCTTACCTCCGGACCTGATGAAGTGACCTGAAGGTGTACTTCGGTGACTGCTAGTGGAACTCCCCGACGATTAGAACTAGGTGTGCCGAGTTTGGGCTCGTTTTGTTAGTTATGATGAGACCTTACCTCCGGACCTGATGAAGTGACCTGAAGGTGTACTTCGGTGACTACTAATGGATCTCCTCGACGAGTAGAACTAGGTGTGCCGAGTTTGGGCTCGTTTTGTTAGTTATGATGAGACCTTACCTCCGGACCTGATGAAGTGACCTGAAGGTGTACTTCGGTGACTGCTAGTGGAACTCCCCGACGATTAGAACTAGGTGTGCCGAGTTTGGGCTCGTTTTGTTAGTTATGATGAGACCTTACCTCCGGACCTGATGGAGTGACCTGAAGGTGTACTTCGGTGACTACTAATGGATCTCCTCGAAGAGTAGAACTAGGTGTGCCGAGTTTGGGCTCGTTTTGTTAGTTATGATGAGACCTTACCTCCGGACCTGATGAAGTGACCTGAAGGTGTACTTCGGTCACTAGTAATGGATCTCCTCGACTACTAGAACTAGGTGTGCCGAGTTTGGGCTCGTTTTGTTAGTTATGATGAGACCTTATCTCCGGACTCGATGGAGGGACCTGAAGGTGTACTTCGGTGACTGCTAGTGGAACTCCTCGACGATCAGAACTAGGTGTGCCGAGTTTGGGCTTGTTTTGTTAGTTATGATGAGACCTTACCTCCGGACCTGATAAAGTGACCTGAAGGTGTACTTCGGTCACTACTAATGGATCTCCTCGACTACTAGAACTAGGTGTGCCGAGTTTGGGCTCGTTTTGTTAGTTATGATGAGACCTTACCTCCGGACCTGATGAAGTGACCTGAAGGTGTACTTCGGTCACTACTAATGGATCTCCTCGACTACTAGAACTAGGTGTGCCGAGTTTGGGCTCGTTTTGTTAGTTATGATGAGACCTTACCTCCGGACCTGATGAAGTGACCTGAAGGTGTACTTCGGTCACTACTAATGGATCTCCTCGACTACTAGAACTAGGTGTGCCGAGTTTGGGTCGTTTTGTTAGTTATGATGAGACCTTACCTCCGGACTCGATGGAGTGACCTGAAGGTGTAATTCGGTGACTGCTAGTGGAACTCCCCGACGAGTAGAACTTGGTGTGCCGAGTTTGGGCTTGTTTTGTTAGTTATGATGAGACCTTACCTCCGGACCTGATAAAGTGACCTGAAGGTGTACTTCGGTCACTACTAATGGATCTCCTCGACTACTAGAACTAGGTGTGCCGAGTTTGGGCTCGTTTTGTTAGTTATGATGAGACCTTACCTCCGGACCTGATGAAGTGACCTGAAGGTGTACTTCGGTCACTACTAATGGATCTCCTCGACTACTAGAACTAGGTGTGCCGAGTTTGGGCTCGTTTTGTTAGTTATGATGAGACCTTACCTCCGGACCTGATGAAGTGACCTGAAGGTGTACTTCGGTCACTACTAATGGATCTCCTCGACTACTAGAACTAGGTGTGCCAAGTTTGGGTCATTTTGTTAGTTATGATGAGACCTTACCTCCGGACTCGATGGAGTGACCTGAAGGTGTACTTCGGTGACTGCTAGTGGAACTCCCCGACGAGTAGAACTTGGTGTGCCGAGTTTGGGCTTGTTTTGTTAGTTATGATGAGACCTTACCTCCGGACCTGATAAATTGACCTGAAGGTGTACTTCGGTGACTACTAATGGATCTCCTCGACGAGTAGAACGAGGTGTGCCGAGTTTGGGCTCGTTTTGTTAGTTATGTTATAATGAGACCTTACCTCCGGACTCGATGGAGGGACCTGAAGGTGTACTTCGGTGACTGCTAGTGGAACTCACCGATGATTAGAACTAGTAATTACATTTTATAAAAATTGTCTCCTCCCAGAATTGATTGACCCAAGACAGGCAAGAAATATGGAGCTAAGAACACATACTTCACATACTCAAACAAATATTCTATCAATCATCGAAGTACACCTTCGAGTCACCCCATCAAGTCCGGAGGTAAGGTCTCATCATAACTAACAAAACGAGCCCAAACTTGGCACACCTAGTTCTACTCATCGAGGAGTTCCAATAACAGTCACCGAAGTACACCTTCAGGTCACTCCATCAAGTCCGGAGGTAAGGTCTCATCATAACTAACAAAACGAGCCCAAACTCGGCACACCTAGTTCTAATAGTCGAGGAGATCCATTAGTAGTGACCGAAATACACCTTCAGATCACTCCATCAGATCCGGAGGTAATGTCTCATCATAACTAACAAAACGAGCCCAAACTCAGCACACCTAGTTCTACTTGTCGGGGAGTTCCACTAGCAGTCATCGAAGTACACCTTCAGGTCACTCCATCAGGTCCGGAGGTAAGGTCTCATCATAACTAACAAAACGACTCCAAACTCGGCACACCTAGTTCTAGTAGTCTAGGAGATCCAGTAGCAGTCACCGAAGTACACCTTCAGGTCACTCCATCAGGTCCGGAGGTAAGGTCTCATCATAACTAACAAAACGAGCCCAAACTCGGCACACCTAGTTCTAGTCGTTGGGGAGTTCCACTAGCAGTCACCGAAGTACACCTTCAGGACACTCCATCAGGGCCGGAGGTAAGGTCTCATCATAACTAACAAAACGAGCCCAAACTCGGCACACCTAGTTCTAGTAGTCTAAGAGATCCAGTAGCAGTCAAAGAAGTACACCTTCAGGTCACTCCATCAGGTCCGAAGGTAAGGTCTCATCATACCTAACAAAACGAGCCCAAACTCGGCACACCTAGTTCTAGTCGTTGGGGAGTTCCACTAGCAGTCACCGAAGTACACCTTCAGGTCACTCCATCAGGTCCGGTGGTAAGGTCTCATCATAACTAACAAAACGAGCCCAAACTCGGCACACCTAGTTCTAGTCGTTGGGGAGTTCCACTAGCAGTCACCGAAGTACACCTTCAGGTCAGTCCATCAGGGCCGGAGGTAAGGTCTCATCATAACTAACAAAACGAGCCCAAACTCGGCACACCTAGTTCTAGTAGTCTAGGAGATCCAGTAGCAGTCACCGAAGTACACCTTCAGGTCACTCTATCAGGGCCGGAGGTAAGGTCTCATCATAACTAAGCCCCGGTGTCAAACAATGTTTGACACTTGGAACATGCCGTCAAGCCCCGGTGTCAAACAATGTTTGACACCCCGACAAACATTGTTGGACACCGGGATTTTATCTTTTTCTAATATAAAATAATGTCTAATGTCCTCTGTGGCTTTTTTATTCTATGGTCGGATAGATATGCTAGTCAACAAAACCATTTCATTTTAAAATACCTGGAACGCAACATTTTAAAAAAATATTGAAAGTGACGTTCGGGGACGAAAAAATGTCAGTCTACGAATCGCTCCGGCCTTGAAGGTTATTACCGTAATATTTCATTTTTATTGTGGTTTTTGTGTGTAAATCGACGGGAAGTGGTGTTATTTTCATTTTTAAGTAAATATTACGTCGTTGTAGATAATATTTGCAGTAAATAACATCATGTTATACCTATTTTGACCCAAACTAAAAGTGTAAACAAACATGTGAATGAAAAAGTGACCGTGCTGTGATTTTGTGGTATTTTGGTGTGTAATCGTTGGTATTTGATGGGTAAGTCGCCTTTTTTAATGATTACATTAGATTTTTAATAATGTTAGGCACTTTTTTTGCCTAAATACGGCAAAAAAATATTTTTTTGGAACGAAGAAAGTTACGTAAACACTAGAAATTCTAGATCTTAAAAATTATAGATTTTTAGTATTTTTTATTTTCAACGTTTGTCTCTAAAAACGCTTTTGTTAGATAACATAACTATCCATAATGTACCCTGCAAAATTTCGTGTGAATTGGTTAGCTAGTTTTATCAGAAATCGTAAAATTAGTGGACAATAGACTCGCGAACAAAAACGCGTAATAAATCTTAGTAAACATTTCACACGAAAGTTATAAATATTTATGTTGGGTTCCTTATCTATCCGAGAACCGAAAATAATAGGCTTTATCGTTCGACGGCTTCTAGGAAACTTGAGTATTTTGTTTATCTGAAGGTGAGTCATAAATCTTTTGCGTCGTGGGTGGTCGCGGGGCTTGACAGGAATGACTCATCTGTCAAAAAATACCTGAGAGGTTAAGAGTTCTAAAAAAATCAAGCTTCTAAGTCAACGCAATAAAAAAATAAGGCCATTTATGCAAAATATGTTTTTTTTTTATTAAGTCCCCGACTTTTAAATTATTGTATCCTTTTTCAATTACTTTTTAACCGTCGTGGGTTATTTCAAAATTTTTAATTTTGCTTTTTTTTTAACTTTTTAGAGAGCATAGATATTATGTAGGTACATAACGCGCCGCCCCGGGCGTTCGCCCGAATGACCCTATGGAAGATACGCCTCTGCTACAGTAGTATGTACATTAGATGAGTATTTGCAAATAAACTTTGCCCGGGGCTTTGTTGTAACTTAACTCGATATCATTACGTAGTATGAAAATAATAAGCATAATAAAAAAAAATGGTTGAGAAGACACCTATTTAAGAACCCTCACTAATCAACTACAAACCCATTACTGAAAACCGCATCAAAATCGGACTAGTAGTTTTGGTTTAGCACAAACAAATGTTTACTGCAGCACTCCTTGGTGATTTTTCACCGTAACATCTATCTAAGAACATACAACAATTGAACTCGAACCCATCTCTGATGAGAACTGCATCAAAATCCGACTAGTAGTTTTTGGACATAAATGTCTTTAATATGTAGTAGCCAATATAAAATATATTACTGCAGCGCCCTCTAGTGAGTTACTACCGTAACATCTATTTAAGAACCCTCACTATCGACCACAAACTGCATCAAAACCGGACTAGTAGTTTTGGTTTTGCACAAACAAATGTTTACTGCAGCGCCCCCTGGTGAGTTGTCACCGTAACACCTATCTAAAAACATGCACCATTCAAACCCAAACCCATAACTGAAAACTGCATCAAAATCGGACTAGTAATTTTGGATAAAAATGGCAACATGGATTTGCACAAACAATGTTTGCTGCAGCGCCCCCTGGTCAGTTGTCACCGTAACACCTATCTAAGAACATGCACCAATAAAACCCGAACCCATAACTGAAAACTGCATCAAATTCGGACTAGTCGTTTTGGAGAAAAATGGCAACATGGATTTGCACAAACATCCTCTCACCCCAAACGCATATATACCGTCGCCGTTCCGTCGTGGGTAAAAAATACCGGCCAATTGCCTGTCGGACCACGCACAATGAAGGGTTCCGTAGTTTGGATGAATTTATTCCAAAAACAAACTTACCTAACTGTCTTTTTCCAATGCATTTTAGACATTGGCAGAATAGTCGACATCGGCTTTGCTTGCCATTTAACAAAAATAGAATAGAAACTTAACCGTCAATTCACCAACTGCAAATGTAAGTTTGTAATCGGATTAAAAATAAATATAATAATATGTGATAAAACTATAAATTAGCGATTTTCGGACTTTTTTCTTTACTTGTGGTGCTTCTTGTCAAATTTCATAATTCTGGGTCAACGGGAAGTACGTTTAGATTTATTTGCGAGTAAAAAATCTCAAATTATTCACGTTACTATAAAACTGCAAAACTAGTTCATTTAATGGCAGCCGCTGACAGATATTCTTGGGTTTTTTATTAAGTCCCCCCGACTTTTAATTTTTTTTATCAAATCAAATCAAATCAAATCAAATCATTTATTACTTTGCAAACATGGGTAATTATTACATTGATGTTTTATTAAGAAAGTCCTCCATGTTCTACCGTCACATGGGCATGCAAATCATGTTAATTTACACAAATTTAAAGACATATTAAATTTAAATAACAAGTAGGAAATTTTAACAATACATAATAAAAATGAATGTCAAATCGTTCAAATTACAGTAAATGTCAAATTAAAACAGGATGTCAAATGTCAAAAAAAGGTAGCAGTAATCAAAAAATAAAAAAGTCAAATGGATTATTAGCATATCAATCAGTCAGTGATTCATCATTAAGAAATTCGTCAATTGTGTAATAACTTTTTTCTATTAATATTTTATTTAGTGCCCTTTTGAATTTGAAAACAGTCATATTTTTAATAACATTAGGTACTTTATTATAAATGCGGGGGGCAAAACCAAAAAAACTTTTTTGCAGTAGTGCGGTTTTACATTTTACTTGACACAATTGATTTACGTATTGAGTCCGTATTGGATTCTTTCTTACTGCCGACAATTTCTGAAAGAGATTTGGATTGTTTTTTACAAATAAAGCCGTTTCCAATATATATAAGGACGGAAATGTTAATATTTTTAAAGATTTAAAATAAGGATGACAGCTATCTGTTGTCTTAAGACCGCACATTGACCTTATGCATCGCTTTTGCATCCTAAATACAAGCTCCTTATCAGTAGACTGCCCCCAAAAAATAACACCATACCGTAAAACAGAGGCAACTAGTCCATGGTATGCCGTTAAAAGTGCCTGACTGTTGACTTTCTTTGAAAGTTGAAAAAGAGCATATCGATGGCTTAATCTGCAAATCGGCCAACTCCGTTTTATGCAATTTTAGGGGAAGACAAAAAAACTCAATAAAAAATTAAATATTTACAATATCAATATTCTAAAATACAAGTTGGTGCTTTTTTATTTTGCACACAAAATTAACTGAAAAAATTGAAAAAATATACTGACCACATACCTATATAATAGATTTTTGGAGTTGGCCTATTTGAAAATTTAAAAATATAAAATATATGGGAGTTGTCCACTTTTCTGTGAATCCTGTATTTAGATTTATATAGATTATTTTAGATTAGTATTAGGTAATAAGAGGAAAAAAAAACTATATTTTTGTCACAAAATCAGTTTTATTACGTGTTATTTTATTATTTTCTTATAAGTCTTCACTCATGTGGTATGTTATCATAGAAATCCCTGTAGTCCACCGGTAGGGTATATTTTAATTCTTGGAGGTCTTTAAACTTACGATTTTTTATTTTAAGCCTATTTTCATGAAGATTCGGTAAGCTTTCAATCACCGTGGGTGTGATGTTTCTATCACATCGTTGTGGGAGTAACTGCCACTCATCTTTAAATCTCAGCTTATAGTGTATGTTCCCCTTTACATATTGCAACGCACGAATGTCTGTAACCTGAACACAAAGAATGTAATACTTAAATTAATTACAAAGTAAAATGTGGTTTTTACACTTCGACTCAAACCTGAAGAAACATACTAATAAAATTGAATAAAATAATAAGATCCAATATAGATAAAATCAAAGATACCTTAGCGTCTCCTGTCACTTTTCCCGGTCTTATAGATTTATAATATTGTAGACTTCCAAAGGATTTAAAAAAATTGTGCGTTAAGTAAGATACGTTGTAGGGCTTAGGATGTATGCGTGCTCCAAGACAAACTCCTACATATTCAGCTGGTACATGAATAACTTTATTTTTCAGCTTCCTCTCTATGCTGGCATGCATAGAGTCAGCCTCCATCTGGGTGTGACCAACCTCTAAATACTTTTGCTCAATTATAATATTGTTTAACGTTGCCACATTCAGTAAAGCATTTGCCAATACGACGTTCCTATTTTGTGCTGTACATCCATCGCTGTATAATATAATTTTAACATCCTTTTCTGGTTCTCTGTGAATGTTTGGCAGAAGATTGTCTGTAATAAACTTGACAATGATGGTTGCATAGTTGTCAGACGATAGGGCACCTTCAGTCTCGTTCCAAAGATAGCAAAATCCATCTTTGTTTCTCAAGTTGAATAAACAGAAATTGTGTGTGCATAGCTTGGTTTTATAATATAGAGATGAAACATTAGATTTAGGTGCTAATAACACAGCTTGTGTGTCCATCGTAAATACGAATTCTTCCGACTTCTTATCGTTTTCTTTTTCGATTCGGGCTTCATTTTTTCTTTCTATGTGCTCCTTATGTTCTGTATCAGGTACATTTCCGAGTTTATGGGACAGACATTTTTCGCACTCATCTTTCTTCGGCTTAAACAGTGATATGTTTTCAATTTCTAAAGTGTTGCTGAATGTTGCTATAGACAGAGGTTTTGTATTCCGCGATGCACACCAGTCTTTTTCGTAGAATTTGTACAGGGCTCTTTTTGATGTCCATTCTGGTAACAAATAAAGTTTCGATGTAGTTTTGCGGCAATAGTGGGATTCCATTTTTGGTATGTTGTTCAAAAACTCTTTAAGTGATTCTACGTCGGCTTCGTGCGGATTTTTTCTGGAAGACACATTCTGGTTTTCGTTGTGAGAGGTATTTTCTTTACCTTTTTTCCAGTTCCAGATGGTCATTTTGGTGATACACAAAGTGTTTTGAAACATCGTTTTGCAGACCCTCACACGACGTTCGTCGTTCAAATACAAGTTATAAATCATTGAGCTTTTTCTCTTTGTAATAGATGGGTCTTTTCTATCTCTTGGGCGTTTTGTAGGCATCTCTTGTACAAGACTTTTCACGAAAACCTTTTTTTCTCCCCAAGTCATCCCCCAAAACTTGTTATATATTACTTTTCTATCATCTTCTGTAATTTCACAGCATTTTAAAGCAGTTTTCTCATTTGTTTTACATTGGCATCGAGTTTTAAGCACTCGCTCATTCTTTTGTGTTTTTTCCCATTTCCCATCAACTTTTTTTCGCCCAGTGTACTGCCTCCCCTTTTCCCGATTAAGCTTGTTTTTGCATTCATTCCATGTTGCTTTGTTAACCTGACACCTTTTTCTTCTCTTAACTCCCCTTGGTTCTTCTTCACTGTTAGAATCTGAGTGCTCAGAATAGGGTACAAGTTGTTTATTATTGTCGTCACTATCATCGCTTATATAGTTGTCAATCAAGGTAGCATTGTTATCATGACGTGGTGCAACCTGTGAAGTTGTAGCTGGTCCGGAAAATTCCATGTATGCCTCAGTAACCGATGTTAACAAGCCTGAATACAGAGATGATCCGTCGGCTATTGGTTCCATTTCCGGGATCACCTCTGTAAGAGCATCAGATATTAACGCCCCATCAGCAAGTGGCTGAATTTCCATGATCACTTCTGGAACAGCATCAGATATTGTCGAACCAGCAGCCAGTATAACAGGCATATTGTCAATCGATTCCTTTGTGAAAAATATTATGTCATTTTGATGGCTTCGGTTGCAAGCAGCTTCAACCATTTTTTTCGCCCGCGACATTTTCTTTGTCTATAAGTAACAATAATCCCATTAAACATTTTTTAACAATAATTTACCTAAAAACCCAAAACTGGTAACTCCCAAATCAAGAACAAATTCTCACAATGACAAATGGCCAACTCCATCATCACACAAATTGCAGGTTATATCATGGTTAATTTTGAATATTCACAACAATTTTACAATATTTAAATAAACTCACTTACCAGCAATTCCATGTATTGTTTTCAGGTCAAAATATCTGTTATTTACGCACATTCACAAAATTACAAACTCAGGCCGCGAAAACCTGTTCTTTCCTGCACGCCGTCCAGTACAAAATGGCGGCTGGCACCGGAGTTAGCCACTTTGACGTGTTGCTATGTATGTGTTGGGAGATGCCCAATTTACGTGCACGCGATTTTCTCGGTAATTTTGAAAGCTAGGAGTTCTTTCTTTTTGCATACCGTAAGTGACAACTCCGCGTATTCGACGACATAAAAACATGATTTTGGGTCAAAAGTGGAGTTAGCCGGTTTGCAGATTAAGCCGTCGATATGCGGACTTACTCAGTTTCTTACATACTTCTTCAACATGAGGTTTCCATGTGAGTTTGTTGTCGATCACTATACCTAAGAACTTAGCTTTATTTGCTTCCTCAATATCACAGCCTTGGTAAGTAATACTAACATTTGGGTTTTCGCAGCGTTGATGAAAGTGCATAACTTTTGTCTTACTTAAATTTATTACTAAATTACTATTATCTAGCCAATTTATAATGTCACGTAAACAATTATTTATGTCATGCTCATAATTATTTTTATTTGTACACTTTATTACAGCTGTACTGTCATCTGCAAAGAGAACCATTTTGTTTGATGTTACTTTCGGAAGATCGTTAATATATATTAAAAAAAGTGGCGGCCCTAGTACGCTACCTTGTGGGACGCCATATCTTACGTGCCTTGGTTTAGATATATAAATGGTTTCCAATTTAGTCTTTGGACATATTCTAGAAACTTCTGTACATTGAAGTCTATTACTTAAGTACGATTCTATTAGCTGTAGGATGTTCCCTCTAATACCATAACTGTGTAATTTTTTTAACAGAATCTTATGGTCCACATAATCAAAAGCCTTGGTCATATCAGTGTAAATTGCACAGACAGGATTCCTCTTATCTACAGATGACATGATATTACCTAATAGATCATATAGTGCCATATTGATCGTAGAATTCTTACGAAAGCCCTTTTGTTCTTTGCAAAATAATTTAAACTTTTCGAAATAAGCATATAAAGAATGATAGATGACTTTTTCAAATATTTTAGAAAAAATTGGAATTTTTGCAATGGGTCTGTAATTTTTTAAATCTGTCTTGTCATCTTTTTTATATAAGGGTTTAATTATAACTTTTTTAAGGTTATTTGGGAATATGCCATCAGCAATACACAAGTTAATTATATGGGCTAATGGTGTTGCTATTACTTCTTTGGTAAATTTTATTACTTTTGTGGAAACGCCATCATATCCAACAGTATTTGTGTTTTTTAGGCTGCTAATTATTCTTATTATGTCGTCAACGGTTACGGGTTGCATAAATAATGAATTTAATGTCTGATTGTTTAAATTAATATTATTCAATGTGATGTCAGTTGTTACATTATTTTCAATTACGTCAATAAAATAATTATTAAATTCATTTGCAATGTCTAAGGGGTGTGTAAACGTCAAATTGTCTCTATTTACGCACATTATAGGCTCCTGCGGCAAACACATCTTAGATGTATTTATTATTTGCCAGGTAGCTTTAGATTTATTTTGGGCGGTATTTATGAAATGATTATTCTGTGCTTTTTGTGTTAGTTTAATAATTTTTCTATAAAGTTTTGAGTAGTTTTTAAATACTATTTTATTTTTTGAGTTAGGATCCAATCTATGTGCCCAAAGTAATTGCCTTTGTTTCTTACTACATATTTTTATACCATAAGAGATCCATTTCGTTTTAATATTTGTTTTTATGCTTATAATTTTTTCCGGAAAACATAATTTATATAAAAGAGAAAAATCGTCCATGAAATTGTCAAAAGCTTCGTTTGCGTCCGTGGCATCATGTACTGTCATAAAAGATAAACAGCTTAAATGCATTTTAAAAGTAATTAAATTTGCCATACATAAGTCCTGCTTTTTTGTTTTCCAATATTTAAGTTTGCAAGTTTTGTTAATAGGCACTTCAAGTATTTGAGATGTATGATCTGAAAGGACCAGATCTACAACTTGAGCTTTGCATTCTTTCCTGTAGTTGTGCGCAAAATTGTCAATACAGGTGTGACTACTCAATCTAGTGGGCGTATAAAGCGCTAATTTTAAATTAAACTTCATTAGAAAATATTCGAATTCCAATGTAGTTTTACTTCTTTTCAGAACATCAATATTAAAATCTCCACACAAGACTATTTTCTTACTTGAAGACATACAAACTTTAGTCAAAATATAATCTAATTTTTCATAAAAAACTTCGTAATTGTGTTTAGGAATCCTATATATACAAATAATAATGATATTGTAAGCAATTATCTCTATAGCGCAGCATTCAAAGATGCCTGAAAGTGATTGTTTTGCTATGTCCGTGATTTCCCTAAACTGCAGTCCTACTCTAACGAAAATACATGTTCCTCCTCTCTTGGTATTTCTAGAAAAGAAAGCAGCTGGACAAAAATTCGCTATGCGTAGTAAATCCTCATAACCCGTTTGTATAAAATGTTCTGTAACACAAATAACGTCTATAATAGTTCCTTTGTTGAATAATTCTACTAGTTTTACAGTCAATATATCTGATTTATTCATTAGTCCAGCTATGTTCTGATGTAAAATGTTAAGGTAGTTAACGAAAAAACTGTGAGTTTATCTGTTGCGAATCGGTAGATAATTCTTTCTGCTGGCAGTCAACTTCTGAGTGCGTAGTATTTAGGTTGCACAAGCTTAAAATTAATTCTTGCAAATCTGATACAACAATCTGCAAACCACAGTTATTTAAATTTCCATAATGTTTGCTATACGTATCATAGTCATAAGGTAGATTAAGATTTGAGTCAAGTAGATACGCATAGTTACATGTATTTATATCTAAGTAAAGAAGATTATTAAAATTTTCAATGCGGCTGTTAAACATTATGTTCCCATTTGTCATATATTTAAAAGTTGGTAAACATATAATAAAGTTTGTGTGATTCAATGGTAACAATTTTTCCCTAATAAACATAACAAGTTCTATATAATTATGTGTTGAACGAAAATCTTCCTCGCCAATATAAATAACACAGTAGTCCGAGTGCGTAAAGTTTAGCACTTTTCGTTCAATTTTGTCAAGAAGTTGCCGCAATCCACATGTTGGTTTCCGATAGTGGCAGATTTCATAGTTACATAAACTTGTCCTTTCAGCAATAGTACATAACCTGTTGGAAGTTTCACTGCTTATTAGGCATATTTTATGTTTTATGGACGGTTCTACAGCTGTTGTGGCTCGTATGTTTTGAGCTGTGTTAGATGAGCTGATGTTGTTGTTGCTTTTGCTTCTAGTTTTGTTTATATTCTCTGTTCCGATAGTTTGAGTTGTCTGGGTTTGTTTCGTTTTCGTATAATTTTTGGGCGACATTATTGGTGTCTTTACTTTTATTTTTGTTGGACTGTTTACAATTTTCTTATAAATATCATTTTTCTTATTAAATTCTTCATTTTTTTTCTTTAAGCTACTGTTTTCTGTTGTTAATAATTCAATTTCTTTGTGTGCGCTACTTAACTGAGATGTTAACTCGGCGATCTCGTCTTTTAATAATTTTATTTGAGGGACGTCTTCGTCTTCGGATATATCTGGCAAACTATTCGTCGTACAGTTCATAGTTTGTGATGTATTATCGCTTCCATCATCATTTGGCTCCGATCGTGTGCGGGTCCGCCGGAATGTTATATTGTCCAAGAAATTCATTTTTAAGTTAAAATGCTCACAAAAATAATTTTGGCTCGGAGAGATTCGAACTCGAGTCGCGCTGTCCCTTGGTGTAGGTAGGTCGTCACACCGCTAGGTCAGACGGTATACTTTGTAAGTGATGAAATTGGTGCTCGTATTGTGATCGTAAGACGCAGTGATTACTATTTAATGTGAGTTACTGTATGGTCGTTAGATGTCTCTGAACTCATTAGTCAATCATTGTTGCAAATCTGCTCTGCTCTGGCAACATTGTTTAGAGGTTGGTAATAATTTAATTAGTTCTTTTAGTTTGATTTAAGATGGCGTTGTCGGCGTACAGTTTCAAATAAAAAACGAAACTTTTCTTGCGAAATTTAGAAAAATCACTAAGTCCGTGAATATGAAGAAAGTTATTTAAGTCTATTGTCAGTACTATTAAGTCAGAATGTAATAGTATGTTATAGTACGTACAGAAATAACTTACGAACGTCCAGTTCCATAAATGCAAGTCACTGTTTGGGTAGACTAATATCACTATTATTTTAGTTATTAGTGCACTATAACCGTCGATAGCACTGTCACAGTTTGTTTATGTATCCAGTTTCACCTTGATATGTATTACACAGTCCGTAGATTAACTTAACAATTTTTATTTAATTATTTTAACAGGAGCACAATTCAATGTAATGTTTACGTGTCAGCGCCACCTGACGGGTCTTAGGGCTATCCTTTTTAGGGTTCCGTAGTAAACAAGGACTGTTAGTACTAGAAAGTTGTAATTTGGCATGGGTATACATATTAATCATGCCGACAAAGTGGTAAAATAAAATTATGAAAAATATATTTTTTTAGGGTACCTCCCCCTACACGTAAAGTGGAGATGTTTTTTTTTTTTTTCTATACCTTGGTGTGGGGTATCGTTGGAAAGGTCTTTCAAAAACATTGTGAGTGTGTTAAAACCATTTTTTAATTCAAAGATCAGTTTGCGAAATATTAAGCTTTAAAGTGCAAATTGTTGTTAGAGTCAAGTGTGTCCCCCCCCTGCCAGCTAAATGGTTGGTTTTAGATATATGAAAAAATTCAAGGCAGTAGCTTATATAACGAATTTAAAAGGAAAACTATCACAGGCTTTACAAGTTAACGTGTAATAATCGACCAACTTAAATTTGCGGTTGTAAAAACATGTTCACCCATACATTCTGTATGAAAGATTTTTTTTTCAACTACAATGTTAAGTTTGTTCTTGGGATAAATTTATCCCAACTACGGAACCTTACATTGTGCGTGGTCCGACATGCACTTGGCCAGTTTTTTCAATTACTTTTTAACCGTCGTGGGTTTTTTCAAAATTTTAAAATACAATAGACGTGGATATATTCCTCAGCGCTCGGTGTGGCAATACGCCGTGTTCGAGTTCGCAACAAGTCCATTGTCATCCTGAGGATACCTTGTTGAGAGGTGAAACACGTGTCGATTTCTTTCAGGAGCTTTTTATGGCTCTTTAGAAATAGCTAAGCGGAACAAGTTACTAAATATATCTACGCCTATTGTATTTTATAATGTATTTCCGCAAGGTCACGCCTGAATCAATTAATTATTTTAAATTTTTCTTTTTTTTTTTCATTTGTCAACAATTCTCAAAAAAATTAAATTCATACTTAAAGACTTAAAACCCTAATAACATTAGATATCATTGAGTATAGATTAATTTTAAAGCTTCCTCTCTGCTACTATTTTGCTGTCATATTTTTCTGCTATCTCCTTAAATTTTAAGTTACCACACACCACCACACCACCACATTCTGGAATGCAACAAATGGTTGAGTATAACAGCAGACAGACGGATGTCATACCAATTTTAATTTTTCTCTGATTTTTATGAATAATATTTTTTATTCGTAGGTTCGAGGCGATGAAGCGCAACCTGCGTCCGCACAAGTTCTTCGGCCTGTGTCGCAACTACGTTCAGCCGCACTCCGACGCCGAGCGGGCCCTGCCGCACTACCTCTGACAGCTGCGATACACGCATTGTTAGCAGTGATCTCGTAACTCTTAGATGCGCTTACACGGCCAATTAACTGTGCAACTCTTGGAAATTGTGGTTAATAATGACGTTTCGGCAACACCGAGCAATTTACGGCTATACCAAGGTTGTATAAAAATTGGCCAGGAAGGCGCACTTGCCCGTGTAAGCGCTCTATTGCATTAACACTTCATTCGCTTACTTCTCTGTGCCAAAGGAAGTATTTATTTATTTAAACTTCTCGCACACAATAAGTTATAGGCGGATTTAATGCCTTAGGAATTCACTACCAGTCAACCGCGTGTGAAGTATAATGTGTGAATAGCAGCGGTTCTGTGTCGATGGACGGGGAAACAGTGCAGTGAATGTCTGAATGTGGGGTGAATACTGAGTATGGATATGGACTGCCGAGCGGTACATAACAGATGGTTAAAGTGACTTTATTTACCCGTTATCACTGACACTAAGCGACACTTAAATTAATGTCAAAAAATGCACATTATTGAATGTTCAACGTTCAGGTCAGCGCCGAAAGTAAAAATTCCAACAGTGTTACGCATTCATTTAAGTGACATCTAGTGTTAGTGAAAATTGGCATTACACTTCGCTCGTAGTTTTAGGCAACTCCTTTAAGTTTAAATTATATTCGAATATTAGATCTCTTCTATTCGATGTTGTATAAAGCGTGAGGTGTCTTCGTGTTACTTGTTATCACACGAGTGATGTCGCAGTACCGTTCGTACGCGCGTGCGTACGTGCGTACAGTACGCATGTCGTGAACGTACGCGAGGGTGGCGTCACCCTTACATGTATAGTCTGCGTGTCTTCTTTACATTTAATTATATGTATAGTTATATTCAGGGTGGATTTTTGAGACGGGCAGTAATGGTACCTGATACCTTAATCGTTGTAGCTACAGGAAAACGGTCTTAAGAGACCGTGCTTAACGTTTTTGAGGAAGTTTGTTCTGCATTCAGATTTTGAAATAAATGTACAGTCAGCAAGTAAACCGGTCATTTTCACAAAAACTGCTCTCACTGTCCTATCTCAAAAATTCACCCTGTATTTTATTATGCTTAAGGATAATTTCCACCAAATGGCTCACATCGCGTCGGATCGGAACGGATTTTACAATCTTTAAACGATATTTAATCGTGTACACTAAAGTCTATATTACCAAGCCCCGAACAGCAGCTTGACCGCGGGCGTCTTCTGCGACACGCGATCGTAGCCGAAAGTATGCTGCGACGCGCGATCGGCTCCGTTCGCCTGTCGTCGTATCCGATCGGATCCTTTCGGCTGTTTTATGATTATTTTCTTCTTCTATAGCCAAACAATACTAAGTCAACTTCATTATTTTCAAAAATTGTGTAAGTCACGTCTGCTAAGTTTGTTTTTCTTCTTATAAGATTGAAAAATCATGGTCGTGAATCATGATGACGCGTAAATAAGTGTAATTTCTTTATAACTTTCTCTTATAGCCCGCGTGCGACTGCTAGTCATGGCCTGAGGTATGTGAGCGGTGAGACGCAGGAGGGCCATTGACAAAATGAGCAGACCGAGTTAGTTTAGCCGACGTCTACCTCCTCCATCTCACCGCTCACATACCTCGGGCGGTGACTAGCAGTCGCGAGCGGACTATACCTAACAATATTAAGGTCAATAAAGTATTTTGTTGATATAAGTGTTTCATTCATTTCATAACGTCTTAAGGCGGGTTCACACCTGCGCACGAGCACGAATAGTGCGGTTCGCTTGCATCTTATGAACATAGTATGTACACCTTTGGGCATGTCCTCTCGCGCGCACGAACAATGCGGTTCGTGTGCATCTTAGGAACATAGTATGGACACCTTCACTTCACGGTCCGTGCGCGTGAGCTTCAATTGCGCAGGTGTGGATCTTTTATTTATTTAAATCAGATTCAGTTATCCATATTTATGTTAGCTTCGCACGCGAACCGTTCGCAACATTTCCCTCATATGCCCTGTGCTATCTGTGACATTTATCACAGTTAATAATAAGTAGCCAATATGGATTTATGAAGGGGAAATCGACAGCTACCAATTTGGTGACTTATGTTGAAAGCCTTGTTGAAGCGGTTGATCTGCGTGTTCATGTTGATGCAGTCTACACCGACTTCAGCAAGGTTTTTGACACTACACCGTGGCATACTCGTCAAGTAACTAAAAATATATGGCGTTTCGGACCCCCTCTTAAGTTGATTCCAATCATATCTGTCTGGACGGATGCTCAAGGTTGTAGTGAATGGCCGCTCTTCAGATTCGTACATGGTAACGTCGGGAATCCCTCAGGGATCTCATTTGGGTCCGCATGTATTCATTCTTTTTATAAATTATATTCATAAGTGCTTCTCGAACTCGAATATATTCCTATTTGCTGACGACCTCAAAGCCTAAAAAAGCAGAAAGCATAAAGATTATAAAAATCCTGCGGACTCGGTACGGTACTGTTCCAAAGCGACTTAGACCGGCTGACTTAAGTGGTGTGAACACAACAAAATGTCGTTGAATATGAAAAAATGCCATCATATCAAAAATTCACAAAAAAACGAATGTCATGCAGTCAGCTAAAAGTTGAATGGTGAGCGGCTTGAGGAAGTCGAAACTATACGAGACCTAGACGTACCTACAGTTCGATAAAAAGCTAAGTTTTGTCGAACATATTGACAAAAACCGGCCAAGTGCGTGTCGGACCACGCACAATGAAGGGTTCCTTTTAATTTCGTTATCTAAACTACTACTGTGATTTTTTTCTCACATTCAAAACCAACCATTTAGCTGGCAGGAGGGGGGGGGGGGGGGGAGACACTTGGACTCTAACAAAAATCAGCACTTTAAAGCTTAATATTTCGCAAACGGATCCCTGAATCCAAAAATGGTTTCCCAAACTCACAATGTTTTTGAAGGACCTTTCTAATGATACCCCACATCATGGGATAAAAAAAAAAACATCACCACTTTACGTGTATGGGAGGGAAGCTAAAAAAAATATTTTTTTCATAATTTTGTTTTACCACTTTGTCGGCGTAATTAATATGTATACCTATGCCAAATTACAAGGGTCTCGGAGCTAGACCGCGGGCAGACAGACTGACGGACATGACGAAACTATAAGGGTTCCTTGTTTACTACGGAATCCTAAAAAGATGCTTGGCTTCGTTATGAGAGTGTGTAAAAACCTTCAAAAAACCTAACATTAAAACAATTATGTTGCTAGTTGGAAGCCATATCGAATACTGCAGTGTGGTCTGGTCACCTGAGTATAAGGTCAACATCAAGCGCATCTAACGGCTGCAAAACGGTTCTTGTGGCATCTCACCTATAATAGTAATAAATGAAAAAGCTCAACTCGTACCAAGAAAGACTAAAGTATTTTAACATGGTGTCGCTGGAGAAACGCAGGAATATGCTAGATTTGGTTTTCCTAGTAACAGACTCTGAACTGTCCCGATTTGCTCAGTAGGTTGTTATTCCATGTGCCCCGCGTAGTCTGCCAAAAAGTTCTAATAGGAGGCTTTTCTGCATGCCAAGATGTCATACCAGCTCAAGGCAATACTGTCCAGTCTAGAATGTATGCTGCATACAAAGAGCACGAAATTACCTCTTTCACTCAAAAAAGCCGCGCTTGCCAATTTATGGGTTTCTCTAGTCTAAAATCAAATTTTAACCTAATCATATATAAAAATTATGTCTAATCTAATTTAATCACTGTAATTAATGTAATCAATTTAGCATTTAATAATTTATTTTTACTGTTATCTAAACTATGTATAACCTACTTGTTTTAATTAATTAATTGTGTTATTATCTGCGCATAATGTAGTGCATGCAGTGCTTTTCTTTAAGTAATGAGGCGCTTAGACTTAAGTTTGCATTGTTGAAGAACCTAATATAAATAAATAAACATGGGCGCGTGCACGGTTTGTGCGTGTGCGCTGGTACTCGCCCTTAGAGAAGATATTGAAAAAAAAAATTGTATTAGCAAAGAATAAGAAAACAGAAATATTTTAATTTAAGCTTTTATTTTTTATTTTCTTTTTTTTATATTTACAGAATCACAACTTATTTTATTACACTAAATCACAGTAGAAATACAAACATAGTTGTAGAAAGCCGGCCGGCCAGACATAGCAACAATATTTGAACACTTGTGAGGCAGAATGTACATGGATCCTATAATATTATATGATTTAACAACTTATTTTTATGTACTTATATTCTAAGCAAATAAAGACCTATTCTATTCTAATACTTTCCGATTCGGTGTCGATTTTTCGAACGCACATCAAAGCGTTTACAGTTCAAATGTGTGCGTAGCCTGATACACTTGCACAAAGTTCAGTTGCTCGTAAAAGTCGTAAATCACTAAGCGGAACGGTCGCTTTGTTCATTCACAAGATGGACTGGAGCAACGAGTGTCCTGGATTTATTGAGTAGCTTGAAGGAGAACCATGTTTATGGAACCCTAAAAGTAAACAATGTATGTCCACCGATTTCTCAGCCTATTGTGGACCGATTTCAAAAATTATTTTGTTGTTTGAAAGGGTAGTATGCCTATGCTCTCGAGGTGGTCCCATTTAAGTTTTTATAATACGAATTTTTTCCCACTTGATAAGTTCCTGTCACTGTTATTTACATAGCAGGTGTAGTGGTATTCGAATTTGTATGGGGTACCACAGCAAAAAAGTGAAAATTTAAACTTAAAAAAGAAACAACCGACTCCAAAAAAAAAACACTACAAAGTGAAAAATAACTTTAATTTCAGAAGTCATTGGCAAAAAACGAAAATTCAAAACCAAAGACACCGACTTCCGAAACTATTTTTTCACTATGTACCTACCTAGTTTCTTTTTTGGAAGTCGGTTGTTTTTTTGCGCATATGTAATAAATAAGTTCATACACTTATTTATTACATGTGCAAAATATTATACAGGTATACCGCGTCCACAAAATCGTCGTCCATCCTGTTTGTTGTCTTTTTGAGAACTGCGAAGCGAACGTGCTGCAAAGCATGTCTGGCAGTTAAAGCAAACATGTTTTCAAATGTGTGAGCAAAGTCTTGTTAAAATAAGTGTCTGTGTCTGGCGCCCGCAAAAGAACTATGGCTACCACAATGAGTACCGCACCGCGTCGGTCACGTGCACCCGCTGCGGGCCGCTGCGCCGGTGCCGAGCTCTCTCTGTGACTGCAGCTTCCTCTTCACATTCCGTTTGATTTGCTGTTTTCCTGTAAACAATACGCGATTTTCTTGATTTGCAAATTAAGTATGACATGTAGCAACAGAACCGCGAATCAGAATTCGCAATGTACTCAGACTCGATGGAGCGAGGATCTTCGCACCGTAGCCGGTAGCAGCTGCATGAGAGTAGTCAAGTTCAAGGGCGTGCGATTGGAGGAGTCTGTCCAGCAGTGACTGCTGTGGGTTTTGGTGATGACATAATATAACATGTGACATAGCAACGGTACCCTGTGCTGTCTCCCTGGCCCTGGGAGTTGTGTGCGGCAGGTCGCGGCGCAGGATGGTGCGCAGCGTGGTGCGCGGCACCCGCAGCTGCAGCGCGCGCGCCCGCAGCGACAGTGCCGGCGCCGCGCGCAGCGACGCCGCCACCTCCTCCATGCGCGCGCCTCTACACAGATTATACATTGATGAACACAAAAAACCGGCCAAGTGCGTGTCGGACCACGCACAATGAAGGGTTCCGTAGTTGGGATGAATTTATCCCAAAAACAAACTTATCTTTGTAGTTGAAAAATGTTCTCCCATACAGAATGTATGGGAAAATATGTTTTTGCAACTGCAAAGTTGGGTCAATTATTACTCGTTAACTTGTAGAGCCTACTTAGCTGTGATAGTTTTCCTTTTAATTTCGTTATCTAAAGTACTGCTGTGATTTTTTTCACACATCCAAAACCAACCATTTAGCTGGCGGGGGGAGACGACGACGACATTTGACTCTAACAAAAATTAGCACTTTAAAGCTTAATATTTGGCAAACGGATCCTTGAATCCAAAAATGGTTTTCACAAACTCACAATGTTTTTAAAGGACCTTTCCAATGATACTTCAAACGACGGGTTAAAAAAAACAACAACATCACCACTTTACGTGTAGGAGAGGTACCCTAAAAAAAATGTTTTTCATAATTTTGTTTTAACACTTTTTCGGCGTAATTAATATGTTTACCTATGCCAAATTACGGAGCTAGGCCGCGGACAGACAGACAGACAGACGGACGTGACGAAACTATAAGGGTTCCTTGTTTACTACGGAACCCTAAAATCAATATAAAAACACCATGAGCATTACTATGTTAGCTGTACGTATTGCTCTGTAGAGTCCATAAAAAACGTGTTTTTCCAACCGAGGCATCAGAAAGATGCTTTATTTCTGTTGGAGCAGGATCATCCTAGGCGCGGTCGAAGCCCAAGATTGTGGTCACATGGGTGCCGAGGAATATTCCCAGGTCGGGTAGTTTTATTGGGTTTTTCCATCAGGAATGATATGTGCAAGGGCGCGAAATTTGCCTCTCCCTCACGCGTTCCGCCTCCTCCTTCGCGTGCATTACCGCTTCGCAGAAGGAGGTGACGGCCTGCCATTTCCTCTCGCTCCGTACCATGGCCTGAACCAGGGCCGGACGCGAGAGATCACCGCCGCCGATCGCCTCCACGAGGACACGGCGATGCTCCGCCCAAGCCGGGCAGACCTCCACCGTATGCTCCACCGTGTCCTCCGGGCGATCCACACAATGGTGACACCCGGGCGTTTCCTCCCGCCTTATCTTAAACAGGAACCTCCCGAAACAGCCGTGTCCGGTGAGGACCTGCGTCAGGCGGAAGGTGAGGGCGCCGTGGCGCCTCTCAAGCCACTCCTCAAAGAGGGGGCTTATCGCCGCAATTGTGGCGTGCCCAAAACGACTGACACCTACGTGTGCAGTCGTATCCAGTGAGCCAGCATGTCAATCATAAATATTTCTAGCGCTTCCTATTTTATCGTTTGCGTTATAGGATGTCACTTGTCTAGGGACCCGTTTGTGTCAGTTGACAAAATATGAATATTATGATAAGTTGATAACTTTAAATTATCAAATCAAATTGTGAAATATAAATCTTTGTAGTAAAATAAGATCAAAGTTTTGTTAAATAATATTTATTATTAAATGATTAAAGTATTTATTTTTTCTTGATTTTTCAATTCTTTATAAATATTACTAAAATAAAACCAAATAGAAAAATACTGAATATTAAAAAACTATAATGCATGACAAAAAGCATATTCCGTGCACGGCAAGCGGTCTTGAAACCTCCGGTCTATTTAAACGTTTTACTCTTCGTAAATGTTATCCCTATTCACTAAAACGATACATTAAAATAAAATGTTTTTGCAAAATACAAAAAGCAACTTGGGTCTATCACGGATTTGAACGCACATGACTTTTGGGGAGTAACCACTTAATGGAGCCGTGTGTACGAGCGGGGTGCTCAAATTTCCGAGTTTGCTTCGCTCGCTCGTGCATCCAAGATTCTCTATTTTTATAATTGACTTTTTGAAGTGAAAACTTCTTTAGGCGCGAGTTAACTCATCGTAACAACCGTTTACGCTGAGTACGCAGTCGCCAACCCATGTAATAAAGTGCAACCTAGCAATAAGATCAATTACATGTTATTCCATATAATTGTTTGTGAAGTCAGTTCTTATATCGGCCTTCAACTTAATACACTGTTTTTCTGTAATTAAAATAATTGTAATAAATAAAGTTTTTTTTAACTAAATTCCCGATCGCCAAAACATAACTGGCGCAGTCGGTAGGATCGCGACGCTCTAAGTTCGAATCCAACTCTTCGGCATAAGAGTGACGGTTCTCAAATCGTTCCTTCGCGATCCGCAAAGAACCTTACGTGCGGTCGGGCACCTGTACAGGAGCAGGAAGGTGTTTCTCCGGAGAATTGGAGGAAGCTGTTGGCAGAGACAAGACTCGACAGGAGATGCAGTGGCTGCTTTGGTAAGTGCTCTCGTATTACCAAGTGTCCTTGCTCTATTTCCTGCCTTACTATAATTTTTGTATTTTATTTTAAGTATATGTGTGTCTGTCTATAAGCTAAAATCGCGTTAGGCACCCACATATTATAGCGTTAACATATTCCGTGAAATTCCACGCGAAATACTACACCTCTATTGTTCTGTTTGAGTGCCACTAGACAGGTAACTTACAGTAGAACAATGTCGCTCAGAGATTATGATGCTAACTATAAACCGTATAAACTTATTGCAGATTTGATGCCAAGATATGATGGCAATCCTAAACTGCTTAGATATTATATTAGAGAGGTAGAAAGTTTATTAACTTTAACTAGTGAAGTAGATCGTTCTCATCCGGCATTTATATGCCTGATTAAGAGTAGGCTCAGTGGTCCAGCTATCGATGCCATAGCATACGAAGAATATCTCAGTTCCTGGGAGTCAGTTAAAATAGCTTTGATTAGGCGGCTTGGAGAACCACGCAATGAGATACAAGTTATGCAGGAGCTCACACGGGTACGTAAGTCAAAGAACGAGGATGCGGAAACCTTTGGCAAACGGCTCCGTGAATTATTAGACACTTTATATTCTGTAGGCAAACATGGTAACAAATCTTATTATGAAAAGATGGTCATTGAACAGTACGTAAACCAGTTGGACTTTCATGTGTCATTAGGTGTTAGAATTACGAAACCAGAAACATTTGAAGAAGCTATTATTGCGGCTAGGCAAGAAGAGGCTAGGCTTGCATATAATCGATCTAAGGCAAGAAGAGGCTAGGCTTGCATATAATCGATCTAATAATTTTAATAGCCCATCAACATCCCAAGCGAAACCAAAGGAGTTGCCTAAGCAGCAGCCTTACAATAATCCTTTTCATCCTAACCTAGTAAATCCAACAATGCTACCATATAAGCCCCAACAGAATAACATGAACCCAGAACAGCGACAACAATGGATACAATCTATGTCGCCCTGGAAAAACCGTCCAGCATCAGGTAACTTCAGACCAGGTGGCTCAGGTAATTTTAGAAGTGCAAACTTTAGGAACCAACCGAACGGTCCAAAACAACAGATTAATCCTCCTGAGTTTATCATCAGACGTCACTATGCGTACGGCAGGTAAGCCAGAAAAACCACAGTTCGCATCGGGGCAGTTATTCTATATCCCGAGTCAAATGGAAGGTCAGGTGCAACCAATACCCATTGGTAGTGAGTATTTCGGCCAATTCATGGACAATAGTAACGACGCTTCCGAGTCTAACATAAGTATAGACGAACAAGAGGTAAGTCAAGAACAGAATTTTATATTGGATCCCGATCAAGACAACCGGACATTGTATCCATTAACCTACAAACTAAACAATTTTTACCATATATTGAGTTGCCAGAATTCAACGGTAAGTTTTTAATAGATACAGGAGCCAGTCATTCTGTTATTGCATCAGATGAAATTTTTGGTACAATTTTTGAATACTGCGTAGAAACAGAGCCATATCAAATAGTTACAGCACATAGTTCATCAGTTCACGACAAAGTAGTATACCTGCCCTTGCCCCCTGCGTTTAATAGCGATATAATCCATAAATTTTTAATATTCGATTTTGATACGAAGTACAAGGGCCTAATAGGATTCGACCTATTAAAGAAACTGAAAAGCAATATTGATTTGAACAATAACGTGTTAAGAACATCAACAGCACAATTACCTATTCACTTTAGCTCTCCACCGAAAAAGATAAAAATCGATCCTAAGTGTGAAAAGATAGTTACTGTTAAAACTAACTACGTAGATGGACAGTACTTACACGATGATTTTTATTGGTCAGATAACTTGAAATCACCGGCAGCTATAATTAAAGTTAGTAATGGTTCGTTTAAAACTTCAGTTATTAATTTTAGTGAAGATAAGAAATATATTCCAGATAAGAGTTCAATGGAGTTAGAAATGTATAATGAGGCTAATAACATTAATAGTCATAACATAAATACCGTACAAGTGCAAACTGATATCGATCGCATATTAAATGAAAACCTGAAGAAAATTCGTACAGGGCATATGAATGAGGAAGAAAAGCGTGAAGTCACTAGGCTATGTTATCAGTATAGGGATCTATTCTATTCAGAAGATATTCCACTGACCTTTACACACGCAGTTAAACACGAACTTAGACTAAGCGATGATAAACCGGTTTTTGTACGTAGTTACAGACAAGCCCCCCAACAACGCGATGAGATTCGTAAGCAGGTAGATAAACTTTTACAGCAGGGTATCGTTAGAGAGAGTATATCCCCTTGGTCATGCCCTGTGCATATTGTTCCAAAAAAACCTGATGCATCAGGAAAAGTTAAATGGAGACTTGTAATCGACTATAGACGACGGAATGATCGTATAATCGAAGACAAGTATCCTTTACCCAACATCCATGACATCTTAGATAGATTGGGGCGTGCCCAGTATTTTACAACCCTGGACCTCGCCAGCGGTTACCACCAAGTCGAGATGCACCCCAACGATATTGAAAAAACAGCGTTTACAACGGAGCGCGGGCATTTTGAGTTTTTAAGAATGCCCTTTGGCCTAAAAAATGCGCCAAGTACATTTCAACGTTTAATGGATCACATTTTAAGAGGAATAGATAACGTTTACACGTATTTAGATGACGTAATAATTATATCAACATCTTTACAACAACACATGGAAAAATTAAAGAAAGTATTTGATCGGTTTAAAATTCACAATCTGAAAATCCAATTAGATAAATCGGAATTCCTACAAAAGCAAGTAAATTTTTTAGGACACGAACTTACAAATGAGGGCTTGAAACCTAATAAGGACATAATTAAAGCCGTACTAAATTTCCCTTTGCCTAAAACTCCAAAAGAAATAAAGGCTTTCCTAGGCCTAGTAGGGTATTACAGGAAATTTATCAAAGACTTTGCAAAGTTAACTAAACCAATGACCTTATGTCTAAAGAAAAATAGTAAAGTTGTGCATTCTCCAGACTTTTTAGAAGCTTTTAATAAGTGCAAGCAAATTATAACAAATGCCCCAATACTACAATATCCTAATTTTGATGAACCTTTCGTGCTTACCACCGATGCATCAGATGTAGCATTAGGTGCGGTATTATCACAAGGCATTGTAGGTTCCGATAAACCGATAGCTTACGCATCCCGGACACTATCAGACACCGAATCACGGTATTCTACGATAGAGAAAGAGTTACTAGCAATAGTATGGGCAATCAAGTACTTTCGTCCTTACCTTTATGGTAGAAAGTTCGTTATTTACACAGACCACAGACCTCTTACTTGGTTAATGTCTCTGAAAGATCCCAACTCCAAATTAACTAGATGGCGCTTAAAGCTTACAGAATACGACTATAAAGTAGTTTACAAAAAGGGTCGTCAGAATACTAATGCAGATGCCTTATCTCGTGTTAAAATATTTCACGGTAGTATCGATTCATTAGCAGTAAATTTAGATGATAATGAGGATGATGAAATAATTAATAGAATATTTGAGAACACACGGAGAGTAGTTGAAAATGAAACGGAGGCAGCCATACCCCAAGATAATGATAATATTCAGTCACTAAACCCTAGCGTTCCCCAATCTCATATAGGAACAGAATCAGATAGTATGAGCATAATGTCAGTCGAGCCTGAATTGGTTTCTACACAGCATACACAACCAGACAATGAAAACAAGGGCATACCTATAATATCAGATGCTATAGATAGGCAGCTGAAACAATTTCACATTAGATTAACACCCGGCTCAACATACAGAGTAGATAACAGATCCACTAACTCAAAAGTTGTCATTAAAGATGTTTTTATTCCAGTTAATAATACAGAATCAGAGATAGTTAGATTTTTAAAGGAACACACAATTGCCGACCGAGTGTTTCATTGTTATTTCCATACTGAAGAACTGTATCATGCCTTCTCCAGAGTCTATACTACTATATTTAACGAGCGTGGCCCAAAGTTACTTAAATGCACTACGCGTGTAACCCTGGTAGAAAACAAAACTGAACAACAAGAGTTAATTAAAAAATATCACGAAGGAAAGACAGTACATCGCGGTATTCAAGAGACGTATAAACAGTTGCATAGAAATTACCACTGGCTTAACATGTTACTTACCATTCAGAGATTTGTTAATCAGTGCGAGATTTGTTTGCAATCTAAATATGAGCGCAATCCTCTAAGACCACCTCTAGCTATAACTAATACACCGCGCAAGCCAATGGAACACATATTTATGGATCTTTATTCAACAGGCGGAGTAACATTCCTCACAATCATTGATAATTTCTCCAAATATGCTCAGGCAGTTCCTTTAAACGCGTGTAGTAGTGTGCATATAGCGGAAGCATTGCTAGACGTGTTCTCGGTGTTAGGCTTACCAAACAAAATAACCACTGACTCAGATACTAAGTTTGATAATGACGTCATAAAAGATATCTGTGCCTTACATAATATTCATATACATTTCACGACACCATATAACCCTAACTCTAATTCACTCATCGAACGTTTACATTCTACATTAGCTGAAATAATTAGAATACAACGAATGACCAATAAAGATGATCCCATGCAGCTTATCATGAAGTATTCTATTATTGCATATAATAACTCTATTCATTCGGCAACAGATTATACACCTCATGAACTATTATTCGGACATACAGCATCTAGGAATCCATTAGAATTATACTATCCAAAAGAATTCTATCAGGATTACGTTATTAAACACCGCGCTAATGCCGAGGCAGTTCAAGAATGTATTGCAGCACTTATGTCTAAGAATAAGGAGCAGGTGATTTCTAAACGAAACCAAGAAGCAGAAGAAATCAAGTTAAAGGTAGGTGAGACCGTTTATAAACAGGTAGCAAAATCAGCACGCAGTGATAAAACTAAGCCTGTGTTCAAAGGACCCTACAAGATCATCCACCTTCATCCAAATAATGTGGCTGAAATTATAGGTAACCACCCAAACTCTAAGTCCATTAGGGTCCATTTTAAACTACTACGGAGGCCTCATCTTGTTGCAGGATCCTCATCTCAGGAGCCATCGTGCTCTACGCAGCAGGAACCGTAACTATCGACCCCGTTAATAATCAAAATGGCATCCTTCTCCTTAAACAAGGACAGCTCCTTAAACAGGACAATTACTTTAGTCTCGCTTGCATCTACAATATTACGAACCTTCATTTTACGTCGATCCAACTTATGTCGTTATATGCAAGCACTAAAGCAGCTGAGAGTGTTATGTCAGGGGAGTTACATAAAACATATAGAAATCAAATAGAGTATAGTTTAGATCAAATAGGTAAAAAGATAAAGTTTTTAAGCCCGCAAGTGAGAAAAAGACGCGGTTTGATCAATGGGTTAGGTACTGTCGTTAAATCCATAACTGGAAATGTCGATCATGATGATGCAGCAAAATTTGAAGAAGAAATATTTAACATAAAGAATAGAATGAATGATGTTCAGAATTTGCAAAGAAAGTCCTTAGTTCTAGCACAAAATACAATAAATGAGTTTGGCAATCAATTAAGTAAATTAAATAGTAATCAGAAAAATTTAGCTAGCTTATTGAAAAACATTACAAGTAACAGTAATGACGTAACTAATCATATACATTTTCTAGACATATACGTACAGATAGATTTTAGTTTACAGATTATCTTAGATAAGTTAATGTTGTTAGAAGATGCCATGACGTTTGCGCAACTGAGCACCATGCATCCTAGTATTATAAGTCCTCAAAACTTATTAGAGGAATTAATTAACTTAGGTAACACCTATTCTTTTAGACCAGTAGCTAGTATTAATCTTAGTAATATCCATAGGATAGAAAAATCAATTAGAGTTAAGGCCTATAGTACAGTACACTCTATAAACTTTATCCTAGAAATCCCATCAGTAGCCCCACAAACCTATGACCTAATTCATCTCTACTCCATCCCCAATAAAAATAACCTTACTATTATCCCTAAATCCAAATACCTTGCACTTGGGAACGATGAGTACGCCTACCTAGAAGAAGACTGTCAAGCCCTGACCGATGACATCCAGCTTTGCAAGACCCTGGATACTAGAAGAATTGAAGACACCGAAGACTGCATCCCATCTCTCATTCAGCATCGTCAAGCAAACTGTACACATGCCAAGATGAGCCTAAGAAGAGGAAAAATTCAAAAGATCGGAGATAATAATTGGCTACTTATCCTGAACGAAGATGAAATTGTCAAAATACAGTGCAAAACTAAGACAGACTACAAAAAGTTAACTGGGATTTATCTCGTCACATTAACAGAAGATTGTCAAATTAACGTCATGAACAGAATATTACGAGCACATACAGACACAATCGTCATCAATGAGGTCATACCTTTACCAGAGCAACATCAAGTCTTTGAAGAGACTGTTAAATATGAATTTCAACTAGAAGACATCTCACTAGACAGCATCCATGAACTTATCAACAAAGCAAGCGACCTCTCCTTACCAGATGACATCAAGTGGCCAATGATGATGGCCACACAAAGTTGGACTACGGTACTCCTCTACATCTTATTAATAGCAGCAGCATCCTGGAAGCTGTACCGATGGAAGATCACTAAGATATCAGAGAACATCAGAGGCAGCGAGGCAACCAAAGGCAGCAGGGACGCTGCCAGAAGCAAGAGTTGCTTCTATCTTATGGAGGGAGGAGTTAACTCATCGTAACAACCGTTTACGCTGAGTACGCAGTCGCCAACCCATGTAATAAAGTGCAACCTAGCAATAAGATCAATTACATGTTATTCCATATAATTGTTTGTGAAGTCAGTTCTTATATCGGCCTTCAACTTAATACACTGTTTTTCTGTAATTAAAATAATTGTAATAAATAAAGTTTTTTTTAACTAAATTCCCGATCGCCAAAACATAACTCGCGTTAAGCGATTTTTGGTAGGGGAAAATCTTATGGGTTCGCGTCACCGACATACTAATGTTACCAGCACAGCACCATGAGTATGACGTGTTGCGCTTGTTATTGCTCGGGAGTACCAATATATGTGAAAACCAGACTAATGTTAATAATATTAATTTAAAAAAAAATTGTAAAATTTTAACTATTGGTCCTACAAAAAAACTGTTTTTCATAGTTTTAAGTTTTCATTTCTGTCGGCTGTCCCCATGACTGCCTACTTTCTTAATGTTTTTGTATAGGTTTAATATGTCTATCGTAACTGTAGGTACTTGAGCCACGGTAACCTGTGGCTATAGTACAGTTTTAAAAGTTAGTAATACAAGTAACAAACATAAACAAAAATAACATAACGACAACATACAACATAAACATAACTGACTCTGACTGACTGCCTCGTTGGTCTAGTGGTCGCAAGTGCTACTGCTGAGCATGAGGTCCTGGGTTCGATTCCCGGGTCGGGCAAAGTGTTATTGGGTTTTCTAAATTTCTCAGTAGCAGCCTGGAGTCTGGATTTGTGCCTAGGGAATGCAAATCCGTTCTGGACTAAAATCCGGATTTTAAAGAACGGATTTTTGGTTCAATCCGGATTATCCGGATTTTACGAATTTTTCATAAAAAATAACAAATCTACCCATTTTAGTTTGTTAATATGATGTTTTATAAAGGAGATGGAAAATGTTGGGCCCAAATGTAATAAGTTGAGATATGATCAAAAAATTTGTCATATTTTTATCCTTGAATATCAAAAATCAGCTCGATTCTTAAGTCTGGAAGCGGAGAAATATGATAAAGAAAGTTTTCGTGAGATTATCGATTACAGTAATCGATTACACAACTACAAAAAGAACACCTACCCACTAGGTAGCACTAGGTAATGTAATTAACTCAAAGTAATTAAATGAACTATAAATACTTTTATACAATATAGTGCATTTAATTTAAATAAAACATCATTAATTACTGAAAAACCAAAATAATGATTATCAATTTCATATCAAGTAAAATCAGTTTCATTTTTTTTGTCTATGTCACTGGCAGTGCATATTCTGCATTGGTATGAACTGACTGACATTGAAAATTTGACACTAGACATTAGTGGTGGGTCGTTCTCGAATTTTTGACGGCCGAAACCGTTTTCCCAACGACGAAAACGGTTGCAGAAAACGGTTAAAGGACGAAACTTATCCAACATTGAATAGAATTGCGTTTTCGTCGAGCGCAGTTTCTTAAAACTATCAACGATTTGAAATGTATGAAATGGTTTTTTCGCATCACGAACGACAGCATTGACAACTGGTAATACATTACTGACTGTATTTCATTTCAGAGTTCACTTTTTATTGGAAGGACTGTTTTACGAGTGTGAATCATATAGTTGAATCATTGTACCCGACTGTATTTTCTTAGATGTAAAAATTGCACCAAGTAATTCGAAGACTGGTTTGTGCAATGAAGACTGTTTGAAGTTGAACCCAGGACGTAAAATGATTTCATCATCACAAAACGGTTTTTGTAAACGGTTCGTTGTCGCAACGCCCACCCCTACTAGACAGCTGTCACTTATTTCGTGTTTTCCGATGTGTTTTGAGTGCTTTCCCAATTATTTTTCTTTTTTAACGACCACTGCTTTGATTTTTACGGATTCTGACCCTGCCTACCTTGTACGACCCTTGCTTTCTCACTGGACACCGAAGATCGCTCACATGATTGACTTGGAATTGTTATTTTGGATTTTACCGCCGCTTTGTGGATTGGAAATTGTTGAAACTGTGGATCGCTGTGTGAATTGTAGGATAGCAACTAGTCACTGCAATACACCAATGTATGTTTGAATCTATAAATTCACACCATTTTCATCTCGTTACATTCAGGCCCAAGAGTGTGTGTAATCGTTTCCGTCTCCTTTGTGTAAATATTAATAATAATTAAAATAAAAGCACATGAAAATCAAATCAAATGAATTTTTAAACATGAAAAACATAACATAACGCCTTGTTTCCCCGAAGGGTTGGGCAGAGGTGACCCTGTAGCAGGTACACCCACATTTCGCCAGTTATGTTTTAAGTCCCATGTAATAAGGGGCGAGCCTATTGCCATCAACCGGACACAAATCCAGACTCCGAGCTGCTACTGGGAAATTCCAGATAGAAAAACCCAATAACACTTTGCCCGACCCGGAAATCGAACCCAGGACCTCATGCTCAGTAGTAGCGCTTATGAATTTTTATTTTTTTTGTTATATGGAATTATTAAAACTATCATCATTAAATACCATAATTATGATGATATTGCCATAATATGTACTTATTTTTATTAAAATAATCAGTCTTTGACTCGCGTGCTGAGTAACGTCAGTAAAATAATTAATAGGTTAAAATGAAAAGAAACTCTGAAGAACAAAAATAAAGACAAATAGACTCCTTGCCAAATTATTAAACAAATAAACGAATTTAATTGAATAACAAAAATAAAGACAAATATACTCCTTGTCAAATTATTAAACTAATAAACGAATTTGATTGAATATTGTATTTTTTTGTCATATACCGATTTTGGGTACAAATATACAGATTTTAGTGGGCAGCTCTACCGATTTCGCACTATGATATTCGATACCACTGATCCTCATAAACCTTCCGAGGTGCGGGGCCCCTCGTCCGCGAGGCCACAGGCGGTGGCCCACGTCGCCCGCGCCTTACGCCGCTGCGCAGAGCCGATAGACTCGACACTCGCGAGACGCGCGAACTGGGTTGTTTTGATTTTTTTGTTACAATTTCTTATTATTCAAAAAATCCGGATTCGATTTTCAAATCCGGATTTGGAAGTCTGATAAAAATGTGCGGATATCCGGATTTTTCGGATTACGGATAGTCCGGATTGCATTCCCTATTTGTGCCCGGTTGATGGCAATAGGCTCGCCCCCTATTACATGGGACTTAAACATAACTGGCGAAATGTGGGTGTACCTACTGCAGGGACACCTCTGCCCAACCCTTCGGGGAAATAAGGCGTGATGTTATGTTAATACAAGTAAATCATTCAGGCTCCTGACAGCGTGAAAGATTTTGTGGGTCATGACCCCCCAAAATGCGCCTGGATGATCCTGCTTTTAAATTCCTGCTCTAACATTAGTAATTACTATTGTATGATTTGCTCAGATAATATTTTGATGAGTTCGGACCTGTTGACCGGGCGACCAGGTCGGGGAGCATCGTGTACACTCCCTGTGGAGAACAGCTTGCGTTCCCACGCTAACAGAGTGTTCTTAGCCGGAGGGTCTCGGCCGAATCTCTGCCTGAAGTCATGCTTTATCTGAATCAAACAAATACTATGTATTATTTAAAATATTAGATAAATAGAACATTCACAAACAACATATTTACAGTTATAGTACATTACTGACGCAGCCTGCAAAAGAGGTATTGATGGACGAACGTGAAAATATGGGCTGAGGTGAAGCCAAAGCACACATCTCGTCGCCCTCCCCGCTAACTGTCGTATCTCACAAACTGACGTATCTGCACTGACATTACCTACGTGTTCAGAACTTTGTTTCGAAAAAGTTCTCTCTAATCGTCGCGGTCGTGTCTGTGTCGTTTACCGTTTAGAAGATAATCACGTATTTTGTTTTGCGTTAGTTTTGTTTGAGGGAAAAAATATTCTCACCGCCTGTCGTATATGCACACATCTACAGTTAGTGAGTTAAAGATTAAGTCAAGAGCTATTTATAAAAAGTTATTCATTAATTAATAAAGCCACAGCTAACGCAACTATACAGGATGACAGGGACATCGACGCGAAAACTGAAATCATGGATTCAGTACATGATTCTGAACCCCAGTTAGTTAAAATTTTTCGTCGGTTATTTAAAAAAAAAATCTGCTGTTTCATACACTCAACGCATTGGGGTTCAGAATCATGTACTGAATCCATGGTTTCAGTTTTCGCGTCGATGTCCCTGCCACCCTGTATTAACATGATTGTAGCGCCCGACCGAAAAACTGTTGCCCTGGAAAAATATCAATTGCTAGTTACGACAGTTAGCAGGGACGGCGACGACATGTGATCCTTGATAAATGATTTTATTTCTGTTGAAGTGTATTAGGGTGCTCTTACTGTCGTAAATAAAACTAGGTACCTACTCAGACTGTACTGAACAACGAAATCGAATGGACTGTTATTTTTTTATTTATTTTTTTGTAGGGCATCTCACAGCTGACCTCTGAGGTCATGAATGACTATTTAACGGGTCAATCCTGTGGGTGCCTTAAGCTAAATAACTCAAGGCCTCCAGCCAGGGGCACACAAACTAAACATATAAACTAGGTGAACGCTCGCTAAGGGCACCCACTGTGGGGTACGAACCTCGGCTTAGGGCGTTTACCGGATCCCAGGACATCAAAGATGGGACGGGCTGGATCAAAGTTTTGATCATGAAAACGGCCAATCGAGCAACAGTCTTGACGGCGTATCAAGGTCTAGTAGGCTCAACATTGAGATATGGAATTATATTTTGAGGTCATGCCACGGGTAAAGATGTAGTATTTAAGTGCCAAAAAAGGTGCATAAGAGCTATATATAATTTACGGATAACAGACAGCTGCAAACCGTTTTTTAAAAATACGAAAATATTAACTATGCCGTCGTTGTACATCTATGAAACGTCAATGTTCGTCAAAAATAATTTACATAAATTTGCTCGAGTAACTAGTCAGCGCCGTTGTGATCGGTTACAAACAGTCGGATCTAGTACTGCACTATACAGAAACAGTATTTTTGTAATGGCTCCAAAGGTCTATAATAAATTACCAAAATGTATAAGGAGTGAAGATAATGTCCGCAAATTCAAAAGTAAATTGTATTTATTTCTAATAGATAAGACGTATTACTCAATAGATTTTTTTTTAAATGATAAAGTATGACATTACCAGCCCTTTAATGTAATTAACCATTGATATGCATGTAAAAAAATATAAATTATAATTATTAATTAATTACTAATAATACATTTAATTGACATTATTTACAATTATGATGAAATATGACATTACTAGCCCTTTAATATTATTAACCATTGACATGCATGTAAAAATAAATTATAATTGATTAATTAATTATTTATTAATACATTAATCGTCGGGTGAAGACTGGACACCCATATGAGTGCCTGCCGATCCGCGTGTCCCTTTGCGTAATCCCAAAGCGTGAAGTGAAGATACGGAAGGTGCTGGTGCTTCCGCTTGCTTTGCTTGCGCTTACAAACCGCTTCTTTCGAAGCGAACCGGCGAACGTGTGCGGCGTTGTGATAACGCTCGTGCTGCGTCGATGTTGACTGTCTTGTTTCTGAGTGTGCCATTACGTACTCGTCTTTATCAATATAATTGCTTCACTGTTTCTTGCGGACTGTCATCATCATCATTAATTCATCATTTCAGCCGAAAGGCGTCCACTGCTGGACATAGGCCTCCCCCAAGCACCGCCACTTTGACCGATTCTGTGCTTTCCGAATCCAGCGGATTCCTGCAGCCTTCACAAGGTCATCGGTCCATCTTGTGGGGGGCCTTCCAACGCTACGTCTTCCGGTACGTGGTCGCCACTCCAGAACCTTTAGACCCCATCGGCCATCAGTTCTGCGAGCAATGTGCCCTGCCCATTGCCACTTAAGTTTGGCAATTCTTCGGGTTCTTCGGTTACCTTGGTTCTCTTGCGGATCTCTTCATTTCTGATTCGATCACGTAGGGAAACTCCAAGCATAGCCCTATCCATTGCCCTTTGGGTGACTTTTAGCCTTCTGATAAGGCCCATTGTAAGCGATCACGTTTCAGTACCATAGGTCATCACTAGCAACACGCACTGGTCAAAAACTTTCGTCTTGAGACACTGTGGTATGTGGGACGAGAAGATATTGCGTAGCTTCCCGAACGCTGCCCTGCCGAGTCGGATTGTTTTTTTGATTGACCTCTTTCTCGAAGTTGGACTCTAGCTGGACAGTTTGTCCTAGGTAAACATACTCGTCCACAACTTCAAGCGTGGGCACATGGGCATTTGACATGACCTTTGTCTTGTCCATGTTCATTTTAAGACCCACTCTTTCGGAGGCTCTACTGAGATCATCGAGCATTGTACTGGGGTCCTCCATGGTCTCAGCCATGATAACTATGTCGTCGGTAAACCGAAGGTTAGTGATATACTCGCCATTGATGTTGGTGCCTAGCCCTTTCCAATCCAGAACCTTGAAGACATCCTCCAAGGCAACGGTGAACAGTTTCGGAGAGATAACGTCTCCCTGTCTCACACCTCGCTGCAGAAGGATAGGTTTCGAGGTCTGGTGGCGTTTTCGTACAGACACTTTAGCAACTCGATGTACCGATATTCGATCTGGCACCGTTGCAGAGACTGCAATACAGCCCATGTCTCGACCGAATCGAAGGCTTTCTCGTAGTCCACAAACGCTAAGCAGAGAGGCAGGTTCTTCGATCTTCTGTATAACCTGCCGCAGCGTATGTATGTGGTCTACGGTGCTTAAGCTTTTACGGAATCCGGCTTGTTCGGGAGGCTGGAAGTCGACAAACCTGCGCACGAGACGGTTCGTGATAACTCTTGAAAACAGCTTGTAGCCATGGCTCAGCAGTTCTTAAGCAGGGCATTGTCGCCCTTTTTAAAGAAGAGTACCACCACACTTCTATTCCATGCCTGTGGCGTTTGACCCTCGAGTATGACGGAATCGAAAAGCTTCTGGAGGGCCTTAAGAACGGATTTTCCACCGGCCTTCAGGAGAACGCGAAACTGGGCAAACGAAACGATGATGAGCTGCGAGTGGGGCAATTTGGAGTGTCCAACTAGGGCGACCAGCAGTCCCAAGGTGGTGTCGGGTTTATCGTCCATAAGTCCCTTGTGAGCAACGTGCTGAAGATCGAGAGTGTGTCGACCAGGGTGGCGTACCTTATACTCAGAATATCCGCAAGATATTCGCTGAAGGTCGTACAGGTTTACGCCCCGACCTCGTCACACTCCGACGATGACGATGAGTTGGAGACTATGTACGAGGATATTTCCAGAGCCATGCATGTCTCTAAAACTCACTTCACCGTTGTCAATGGGGACTTCAACGAGAAACCTGCAGGACTTTTACAGACTCCAGTTCCCGCTCAGCGTTTCAAAGTCATGGCTGTCGATCTCTTTGGGCCGCTTCCCAAAGGAGCTAATGGTGAGAAGTGGGTGTTGATCGTTGAAGACACAGCCAACAAATGGGTCGAGGTGTTCGCCCTCTCCGAAGCAACAGTTGAAGCATGCGCCAAAGTACTCATTGAGGAGGTTTTCTTACATTTCGGCGTTCCTCGACGTCTCATTTCCGATAACGATGTTCAGTTTGTTGCCGATGTCATGCAACATGCAATGTTCACGCTTGGTGTGAAGCAGAGCCTTGTGCCTCTCTACCATCCAGAGGCCAACCCAGTCGAGCGTAAAAATCGCGACTTCAAGACTCAGTTGGCCATCTTGGTAGAAGGACACCATCAGCAGTGGCCAGAAGTTCTGCCATTCATCCGCTTCGCGTTGAACACATCACTGACTAAGGTAACTCAACAGACACCTGCTTATTACATTACATTACATACATTTGCTCGTGAACTTCGCTCACCTATTGCAGTACAGAGCTGTGCTGTCATAGAGACTGAAAACTATGTTCCACAGATTACGCCCTATCTGCTGAAGCTTGCGAAGACACTCAGCAACAGGGAGTGCATCGAACATCAGCAGGACCTTCGTAAGGCTGCGAAAGACAAGACTCGTAAGGCTGACGAACTGGACGTCGGTGATCTTGTCCTGATGAAGTTGCACGTCCTCAGTTCCAAGCTCATGCTTAAGACGGATGGCCCTTACCTGGTGCAGAAGAAGGTTAGTCCAACTACTTACCTCTTAACGTTCCCTGGTTCTCCGGGTGAAGTCATCGGTAAATACCACATTTACGACTTAAGAAGGTATCATTCTCGAGATGGTGAATACCCAGAGGTTCCACAGCCGGTTGCTCCTAAACTGCTACTTACGGGATATTTACCATGTTTTTTGTTTAAAACGGGATATTTTGTAAAAAAAAAAACAAAATACATACATACATAACATCACGCCTTGTTTCCCCGAAGGGTTGGGCAGAGGTGTACCTGTGTAAAAACAAAATACATGGTAAATATCCCGTTTTAAATAACTTTAGTGGCATATTAATTGTTGTAAATAGTTTGTGCTCGCGAGGTCTACTGTTCGCAGAACTACTAGTTAGTCTTGATCCCCAATATGTGTGTTTGGAATTCCAGTCTCCTCCGCAGATAAAAACCGAGCCCATTTGATTGAAGAATTGCTTGAATACGTCGGCCCCTATTTTATGTCTAGGTGGGCAATAGATTGCAGTCTTGTGTCATTTTTCTTGTGTTGTATTTTAATTGATGTAGCCTGTATTTCCTCCATCTTGTAAGGCTAAAGCAGATAATGTTTAATTAATGTTATTTTTGACAATGACAGCAGTCCCGCTGTGGGAGTTACCGGAAGGGTGGTCTGTCCTATAGATTATGTAATTTTCAAATTTTACGTGTGATCTTTGGGTGAGTCTTGTTTCCGATATAAGTGCGACATCGATTTTCTCAATATTCATGAACAACTCAAGCTCTTGCCGTCTGTCGGTCAGCCCATTGGCATTCCAGGTGATGATGCGGATATTTAGTCCCTCGGTGGAGCCAGGCGGGTGATTAGTTTGATCATTTGATCCATCATGCTGTCCATCATGTTTTTCATGATTGCTTGGAATCTATTGAACATGTGTGTCCAATAGGCTGGTGATATCATGTTGGCTAGTTTCCAACGAGGAAACTTTAGATTGTGTTGTAGGCTTGTCGCTTTTACTTTTCAGAAGCTCAGCATAGCTGGTTCTTGGAAGATACGTCGATTTAACATTTCGCCAGAGCTGGGTCTTTGTTCTTTGGTCATAGGTGTGTGTTTGAATGGTTCGATGGCAGGCTTAATTTTTAGTATCTTCTCTTTGTACTGTTTATATTTATTGCAGCCCTTATAGCTTGCCGGGTGTTTCCCTTGGCAGTTAGCGCTATAGGGACACGGTATCGAATAGAAAGTATCGACACTGTACTCATGAGTAGTATCGAAAAAAAAATATCGTAGGTACTCATAAAAGTATCGAAACAAAAGTATCGATACTTCAAGGTATCGAGTACTTTTCTTAGGGCCTAATGCGTATAGAGCATAGGTCAATATCAGTCAGTAAATAACGTCAGTTTAACTTCAGGGGCCCCTACCATGAACATTTAAAATACTTGCCAAATGCAGGACAGGTCAACTTGGCAAGTTAACCTGACAGGTTTTCTATTTGTACCTTGAGCATTTCCGTCTGACCTGCAAAGTATCAACTTCAGACCTGCTACGTTATCGTTGACCGGTACGCCATATAATAAACAAACTTTCGGAAATACTTTTTCGCAACATTACCGGTTTTACGGTTTTAAAGAACTAGATAAAATTAATTTAATAACGGTTTATAGTGATCAATAGAATTCTAAAAAAGCTTTGTTTCGTAGCAAAAAATCTTATTTAACACGATTATGACGTTGGAGACCCTTTTAGATTTAGATGCTTAAGAAAGGTATAAGTACCTACTCGAAAACTTACCAAAGTTATTGCTATTTTCGAACGACGATATCTAAGTGTTATGTATCAAATATATTGTAAACACCACAAATGTTTACGAGATCATTTTGAATATTGGAGATTCAAGTGGGTTCCTTTTTTGTAAGTTTTTTTTTTTAACAGAAGAAACTGTTTCTGTAAATAAATCAGAAAAACAAAGCACACATTTGTATCGTGTCCGTTGTTGAGAGTGGTAAGAAAGTGCAGTTATTTGGTGATAATGACTTAAGTTTCCTATGAATGAATGAATGAATTTTATAAATAATCACAAGGACATTGCAATGGGCTCAAACTTGAGAAATGTCCCGCAGATTGTGGACGGAAGTGACGGAACATTTGAATACCATTGTTGGTGGTGCTATCAAAGATTTTAAACACTGGGCAGCTGTAAGTTGGTTTTATATTAAGACTACGAATATTCGAATATTATATTTGCCTAAAACATCTATTAAAAAATAATGTATTGGTTTTTATTTTCTTCTATTCTCGTATTGTGTTCTTGATTTGTATTTCTTTTACATCGAATTACTCGTAGCATAAGCTGTACCATTACGTCAAAAAGGACGTAATGGTACAGCTTATCGCAGGTCAGACTAGTGAAATGCTGTCACGTGACCACTGACCGGCTTTAATCACGTGATCGCTGGCTCGCCTGTTATTTGACGTGTTCATGGTCCAAAATAGCCCGACACTTTCCATCGGAAATTGACCTGCTATAAGAGTGCATGGTAGGTCCCCAGTAGGGCAGGACATGAAAAAACAAATGACAACGGTGAACGAGTGAGTGATTGATTAGTGTAGTAAATGAATGAAGGAAAGGTTAGGAACTGTGAACGGAAGGAACGATTTCGAGCAAAGATCGATGTAATGTTTTAGAAGGTTCAGAACGAGTGAACTAGATGGCGTTGCCATAATCATAAACATAAGCCGTAAAGTCGCTAGTTTTAAATGGGTAATTTCTATGATTACCCATTTAAAACTTAATTCCTTATCCGATACGATACCTGCCAAAAAGTACTCATTGAGTAAAAGTATCGAATGCAAAGTATCGAGTACAAAAGTATCGGTATCGAATGGAAATATTCTCGATACCACAAAGTATCGATACTTTTCTCGTGTCCGCAGGTAGCATCTGTCTCCGGGGATTAGGTGCACGATATCGTTGGGTGGTCGTTTCCGCATTTAACGCACCTGAAGGGTCTGAAGTATTGATTTTTCGAGTGCCTAAATCTTTGACATCTCTTACACTGCAACACCTCTTTTTTCTTGTAGGAAAGGGTGTTTCAATCGTTACTTTCACGTGGTTGATGTACTTTACATTGAAAATACCTTTGTTATTGGCTCGTGGCTCTAGATCTATGTAATAGAGGGGAAGTTTTTCTTTTGTAGTTCGATGCAACACGTTGACTATTTGACGAACTTCATGTCTATTTGCTTGTAGATCTTCTTTGACCATATCAATATTTTCTGAGGCATGCAGACCTCTAACCACTACTCTGTAGGCCCTTTCGCTCTTGAGTTTGTAGGTGTAGTGGTTGATGTCCTTTTCAATGACTTTATCTCTTATTGTTTTGTAAGTTTCAATGTCTGCAGGCATTAGCTTGATTATGTGTCCTGATTTTAGTGTAGTCATGGTATACTTGTTCCTTTCAATAATTTTGCTTAAGAGATCTCTTAGGGGTGTTATATCTACTATGCCAGTCACAAAAATTGGTTCAGGCTTCGGTATATATTATTTGTGTTCTTTTACAGTTAGTGCTTCCAATACCGGGATCCCGGTATTGGAAATTTTCTATATGGTATTAATACCGGTATTGAAAAAATCCGGTATTCGAAACGCCTATTTACAGCTATAGGATCTTCATCGCTGAGAATGTCAAATGTGTGTTGCACAGGGATAGTTAATACGTTTTGTGGATGTTTGTTTATTTTGACCTTCTGTGGGGCTATCGAGCCTTCTGCGTTTATTGTTAGGTACAGACGCCAGCACATCAGGCTACTACAATCTGTCAAATTTATTTAATAGATTTTCAACTTTATCGCTGACGCATAAGGTTCAAAGTTGATTGGGAAAAGTTGACAGTTTCGGGTAGCTTGATGTGCTGGCCTGTGTCTGTACTTTGTCTTGCTGCCACTCTTGATTTGAGGATTCTTTTTTCTGTTGTCCAAAAGAGTCCCTTTGACTTGCCCGGGTGATTGTTAAAGTATTGTTTTCCATGTGGCTTGATTGAGAAGTATTTACATTACTACCCTGACTTTTAGCCTGCTTATCTGTGCTTATGAATCCACTGAATGACAAGGACCTTGGTCTAGTTTCCAGGAGTCAAAAGGTTGTGAAAAAGTTGTTGGGTGTAAGTTTTTTGGGTTTTATTTTATCAGTCATATCATTTGATTCCCACGAGTATGGACGATAGGGTGGTCGCTACACAGGGTGATGCCATTCCTGTGAGAAGGCTAATACAATGATGTTCGCCAGGTTCACCAAGGTTAGCGCTGACATCCCCCAGCCATGCATCTTCTTGGCGCGGTCTCCACTGTAGGATTGGGGTGAATTTTTATTGAGGCTTTCTACCTCTCGACACGGGCGGCTAAGCCAATGTCCCCGATTCTACGGATTGACTCAACAGAGCAGCGGGTGAGGAGACCATCTCCTGTCTCCATCGCTTTGATCTTGGACGGGTTAGTTAACCGCCGCCCGAAGCTCAACGTTGTTGCTTGTTTGGCTTGGCTAAATTGAATTTGAATTGAATTTTCAGGGTAAGAAATGCCTTGGCATCTTTCTGGACCTATCTAAGGCATTCGACACAGTCTCTGTCCCTAAACTTCTACTTGAAGTTATCGGTGTAAGAGGAACTCCACTAAACCTATTTGGAAGCTATCTCACAGACAGAATGCAATGTGTGGTTATAAATAATTGTAAAAGCAATGAGCACCCTCTAAGTAATTACGGAGTGCCACAGGGAAGTATCCTGGGACCAACACTCTTTCTAGTCTATATAAACCAGTTATGCACACTAACACTTACAAATTGTAATGTATTTACTTATGCAGATGATACAGCGCTTATTGTGCATGGCTCAGATTGGAACGAAACAAAACGACACGCGGAGAACTGTCTTATCATGGTATCAAACTGGCTCGCTTCTAATCTTCTTACTCTTAATCTCGAAAAAACTAAATTTATACCATTTTCTATAAGCAAGAAAAGCCAGCCTCCACAGGAATTTAATATCCGATTCCACAGTTGCCACTTAAAACCTGATTGTACCTGTCCACACTTGAGCAAAGGTTCACACATTAAATATCTCGGAGTAGTAATAGACGAGCGTTTAAATTGGCACAAACACATTACATCACTTACATCGAGAGTTCGCAAAGTAATCTATATTTTTAAGCTACTTAGAAACTCAGCGGACATCGACACGCTCAAAACTGTCTATTACTCCTTGTGCCAGTCACTACTAACATACTGTGTGACTGCCTGGGGAGGAGCAACAAAAACATCACTTTACCACTGGAGAGGGCACAAAGAGCTGTTTTGAAGGTGATGCTACGCAAACCATTTAGGTACCCGACACAACAATTATATCAGGACTGCAAGTTGCTCACTGTCAGACAACTCTTTGTTTTCCGCTCGACTCTTCGCAAACATGCCTCCGTCCCACCAAGTCAAGTACTCCTTACTCGACGTAGGTCTGTCCGAGTATGTCAATTCGACCGTTACAGGACCACATTTGCTACCCACCAATATTTCATCCTAAGTTCTAGAATATACAACAAGCTTCAAAAAAAATTTACAATAAATAATCTTAACCATTTTGAATTAAAAAGAAAATTGTTAGATTTGCTACTAAATCTAAACTATTGCGATACTGAGGAACTTATTTATTCTACGAATTAACATCTAAAATACCAATTTTTTTTTCTCTCTTAGTATACCACACTCTCTCACTCGCTCACAAAAATACACACACCCCACACACACATACACAAACACACACCAACAAATCATTTAACCCCATAGCAACACACTCACACACGATTAACCAGTAAACTCACTCAATTAATTTGTTAACATCAGAATTATTACGCAATTATAAATATTTTGTAAAACGTGTCAATCCCACTAAAGAACACTGTCCTTCAAGATACAGGATTTTCCTAGTTTGAAGGGCAGGGGTCTTACTCATTGTAATAGCCATACCCATCCCATACTTTAAACAACACTGATGTTACCTAGGCAAAGTTTTTGGTAAATAAAATGATTACTTACTTACTTACTTACTATTTTGAATTTGAATTGAATTTTGAATTTGAATTAAATTTTGAATTTGAATTGAATTTTGAATTGAATTTGAATTGAATTTGAATAGAATTAAATTTTGAATTTGAATGCTACTTACGCGAGCAACTTCCCCCCCACTAGAGATAGTGATAGCATATGTGTATTGCATTATGTAAAATTTGTAACTTTGTTATTTTTGGAATTTCTATATACTTAATTGTTTTGGTAGTAATTTAAAGTCCATCCTATAAATAATTTGGCATTAAAAACGAAAATTGCCAAAATTTAAATTAGCATATAGTGTAAATTGCTATCCTAGGGAGGGGAAGAGAAAGAAAGGGAAACCTTTGAAAAGATGGCAGGATGACTTGATGAGGATGGCGGGCAAGACATGGAGTAGACAAGCAAGGAACAGGGAGAATTGGAAGGGGATGGAGGAGGCCTTTGCCAAAGGGCACACAGAGTCTCAAAACTAAGAAAAAAAAAATGTTTTTGTAACCAAAATTGTAACTCTGAAAGAAGGCTATAAATAAATAAATATAGAGTAAATTGCTGGTGTTGATTTGTGCCAGGTTGATGGTAATAGTCTCACCCCCTATTACATGGAACTTAACATAACTGGAGAAATGTGGGTGTACTATAGTATAGATGCACCTCTGCCTAACCCTTCGGGGAATACAGGTGTGATGTTATGTACTGTGTATATTTAACTATCTATTAATTTCTCAATGCTTGCTATTACTACCACTGTTTGTCTTTGCATCACCCAAAGGTTGACTGGTTGAAAATGCCTATGGCATTAAGTCTGCCTCAACATGAGAACAATTTGTAGTGTTAACACTTTTAACCTGATAATAAATGTTAATGATGTATTTATTTGAAATAATAATATATTTTCTGACTTACCTGGCTCATACTGTTCTTGGTATGTTTACGCTCGTGCACCCACACTCCTGCTACCAGCCTCTCCTCTATACTGAACGTAGATGTATCTACACTGCTCTTGTTTAGCACTATTTTCTTCTTCTCAAGAGTTGGCTTTAGGCTCCGAGGCTCACAGTGTGCCTCAACACCGTCAGGTTGAGTGGAAACTACATAATGAGGGGCAGTTACAAACTGATTGTTTTGTGTAGCAAGGAGAGCTGGAGTTTTCGAGTGTTCAGTGAAAAGCTGACAGTGTTGCTGATGATATGGGTTTGGGTGATAAAGTTCATGATTCCGAAAATGATACATCATATTTATTCCTGCTATTGATTTATTTAAAAAAAACTGAATGCAATATGAAATGCCACACCAAATCCAAATTCTAATCACAGAACATGATTCTAATGTTCTAAACAATAACACCACAGACTAAGGCCGCATTCCGAGTTAGGCCTTAATCGCTCACAGCGCTCACATCGATACTTCGCGTTCCTAGTTAAATATCACGATTATGACAGCTCAGAGCTGTCAACAACTCGGAACGCTCGTGAACGTGCTCACACTGCTCACAGTGGTCGCTCATAGTCAAAACTTATAACATAACCCCAAAATTTGCACAAGATGGTTGGATTACAGTATTTCTTTGAGTATACACCACAAATTTCTCCTTCTTCTTTGGTTAGGTGGCAACTGTAGCCAGAAGCACAATTTCGACTCTCAAAACAAAACAGCACAACTGTCATTTTTGACAGCGCTCACGGTGATATTAATTTAGGGCATGGTCGGTGTTATCGCAAGATGGCGCATGTCATGACGTCATCTATGACGATTCACGGGACATCGTTATCGCGATAACGCTAACACGGTACGGGTGTTAGCACGCTCAAATCGATTACAGTGTAAGTCGGAACCGGAACGCACCCTAAGTAGTACTAATAACACTTATATTGCGTTCCGTTCACAAAACACTAGAGCACAGAACATTTATGCATATTACTTTCCTCTATGATTTATGCTCCTAACGGAGACACTAGAGCCCTGTTGATAGGGATGGGTAAAAAATATCGATATATCAGAATATCGATATTTTTTCAGAAAAATATCGATACTAATTAGCGATATTTTTTCCCGCGATATATCAATTTTCGATATTTATTTTCAGATATCAAAATCGATATATTTTTAAAGCTCTGCTGTCTGCTCATGCGTCACATCATGATTTTGACCAATCCGATTTCTTATATTTAGAAAATATGCAGTAGGCTGTATGGGTTTAGTTTCTTTGCTTCAAACAAAAAACAAAAATTACTCTCTATGACTTGCTTGTCTATGACAATGACATTGCTTGTTGGTTCCGCTAAAGTCCCACTGTCGCCAATTGGTAACGGTAATTTCCAATACCGTAAAGCCCCACTGTCGCCAATTGGTAACGGTCGTTCCAAGCGATTTAAAACATTATTTTGTAATATAAATAAAGGTTAAAATTGTCTGTGGTCTATTTCACTATCGGGCGGATAAATATTCTTGTCAAATAAATCGACTAAAAGCAAAAATATTAATAGGCAACATTTTAAAAAAATGTTGAAAATTACATTCCCGCGCGGTAAAATGTCAGTCAAATGTCACTCCCGGGACGCGCGCGTTCGCTGTAATAATTCTTTTTTTAATGGTTTTTGTGTGTAAATCGTCGGAAAGTGGTGATATTTTCATTTTGAAGTAAATATTACATCGTTTTAGATAATATCCGCACTAAATAACATCATATTATACCTATTTTGACCCAACCAAAAAAGTGTAAACAAACAGATAAGAGAAAGTTCCCGTCGAAAGAGAAAGTTGTGATATTTTGTGGTTTTTTCTGTATGGATCTGATCCGTAAGTGTTTTATTTCTTTTCTATATTACATGTATCATCGTATTAGACAACATTTAGAACAAAATAATACAAAAAAATATTTTTTTGGGACGGAGAAAGTTACGTAAGCATTAGAAATTCTAGGTCATCTAAAATCTAGATTTTTTGAATTTTTTGTTTTGAATGTTTGTCTCTAAAAACGCTTTTGTTAGATAACTTATCTATCCATAATGTACCCTGCAAAATTTCGTGTGAATTGGTTAGCTAGTTTTATCAGAAATCGTAAAATTAGTGGACAATAGACTCGCGAACAAAAACGCGTAATAAATCTTAGTAAACATTTCTCACGAAAGTTATAAGTATTTATGTTGGGTTCCTTATCTATCCGAGAACCGAAAACAATAGGCTTTATCGTTCGAGTCCTTCTAGGAAACTTGAGTATTTTGTTTATCTGAAGGTGAGTCATAAATCTTTGGCGTCGTGGGTGGTCGCGGGGATTGACAGATGATGACTCATCTGTCAAATCGGTACTTCAGCGGTTAACTAATAAGTTCTCCATGAACACGACTGTGCATGCACACCGATAAAATTGAACTAACAACATTGCGTAAATAAAATAATCCGGTCTCCGCGACGGGGGCCGTTGCGTTCCCACGGACCCCAACGCATGTTCACGCGCGTAGACACGCGACGGATACCCGTCGCGGGCGCCCGCTTAGCGCAGTTTCAGACCTTAAAGCGCCATATTTACTATCCATCTTGCTGTACACGTCCCGACACACAGAACATATATACCCTACGGGAAGAATGTTAACTTCATACTAAGAAAAATGAAACTTAATTCAACTCTACCGCCATCTCTGTAATGCCCCAGTGCAACAATTGAAGCGGAAAATTTGAACCAGATCACGTGATAGAAAATTTGTTTGGACTAGAAACAATTCTGGCACTTCCAAATTACTTCAGAAAGGCCACGCGGCCTTTCTGAAGTAATTTGGAAGTGCCAGAATTGTTTCTAGTCCCAAATTTCTTCAAGATCTGAGGAGAGTCAAAAGAAACATATGTATTTTATTATAGTTTTATTATAATAGCAAATTGTATGTTACAAATCCATTTTAAAACTTAAAAAACATAGCATATTAACTTAGAATAATTGCAATTCTTCAAAACGTTTGTTAAAATATATGTTTTGCTTGAAATTACAAAATTAATGCACAGAAACTGACTGTTTTTTTTATTGTAACTTATTTTTGACAGCAACAATATCTGGAGTTTCATACCTTTGAATAGCAGGATAAACAATTCAGAACAAGCCATTTTAGATTTTGAACAATATGATGAAAAATTGTTCAAAATATGAAATATTGTTATTATTTGTTTCATATGAGTGAAACAAATAATTTACTTTTATCAACTGCACTCTCTATGCATAATGAATGTTGGTTTTTCAAAGGCAAACTTTTTAAAGATAAGTTAGCTTTATTGTTACTATCATTACTATGGCAGCAAGGTCGAAATCGTTGTGTTGTAGGGTTCAGATTCAGAATAAGTGTCTTCATTGATTTACATGAAGAGTAGATATAAATTATATATTTTACATTATGTTGTAATGGTTTACAGTCACATCTTAAAAAAAGCTTTCAGGAAAAGTAGCTACGTCTTCTTTTCATTTTCATATAAATAAACGAACAAAACTATTTAAAAAAAACACAAAACCCGACTGCGTAATATTTAAATATACCCTGTCAGTTGCACAATGAAGTTGAAGCTAAAGTCATCATTAAGTGTCAGTTAATCATGGTTAAATAAATCCATCAACAGTCGAAAAACATTACTTCTGGGGTAGTCGGGTATAATGAGCTTTCCGATGACATACAACTTGTTGCTATTTTATTTAATTCTAACATTAAAACAAAAACAAATTGCCTAACTGTCGAACACACAAACCAATTACACTATTTATGTTGTAATATATCAATTTTCCTTTTTAATGCTATGTTTGTGGGTGCTTCTGAAAATTGGCGATTTCTAAGCACACAAAATCGTTTAACAGTAATATAAAATACACTAGTTATAATAAAATCAATGTTTATTTTAAAATGTTCTTCACACTTCATTAAAAATCTAAAATTAGCTTGTTCTGAAAGTTTATTAATCGTATTTTGTTTTAAATTCAAAGAATATGATGATGTTAAATAGATACTGTTGCAGATAGTGGCGCAATTTTCAACACATGTAACTAATTCTTGAGAAGCATAGTTCAATCTCTTTTTAATGTCATCATATTCTTTGAATGCTACGAAAGTATACAACAACTCGCCAGTATCCTTTGCTTTCAAAATTGAGTTACAATTTTTACATTTGTTTTTAAGACTTTTCAATAAAAAGCCACAAACATATGCACAAGCCTGTAACCCTTCAGGATCAGACACACTTTCTTCAAAAGAATCCTCAATCAAAGAAAGCATGTCTGAAACAATTGGACCTTCCGTGTCACTTTCTGTGCATATGTTTGTGGCAGTGGTTTTGGTCAAAAACTGTTTGAAATTTGACATTGTCGTACAGTCATCTTCTTTGCAATTGCCTGACCCCAAGTGAGCAAGGTTGGACAGGATAGCAGTCTTCAATCCAGCGATAAATTGTCCAGTTGTTGGATTATAATTGGCACCACAGTTTCCTCTTATGGTGCCAAATAAATTTTCGAGAGGATCCTGCTGAAGACGGCGAGTTGAGAGGGCTTTAATACCGTGTTTTTTTTTTAAATTTTTAAAAAGCTTTTGTATTCCATTAATTGTCCATATCCAACCTTGCTGTGATGGCGGCGAGCTTAGACACCCCACAAATTCGGAAGTTTTAAAAAACTTTTTCATTATTTCAAAATGTTTTATATGTGGAGACACATCTGTTAAATTTGTGGAATAAGGGTTTCCTTTTTTTTAATCTGCCGAGTCGCTGTTCACGCAGTCGAACAATTTGTTCATTCTGTCCAAAACTTGTCCAGTTATTGTTGCTTCTGTAGGTAGCAGCCCTGGAAATAAACAAAATATAATATTAAAGTAATACCTATACTTATTTGTAGTACAATGACTTTGATAATATTGGTCTTTAAAAAATGTTTATAAGCATTTTAGCCATCATGGCTTTCCCCACATGGAATTCAGTTTATCAGCCGAATGAATGCTTCTGGTCACGGCTTTACCTGATAGGAACTTAGTCTTGGTATTTTAAATGAAAAAGACAAATTGCAAGTTCATGTGGACACAGCATTAAGTTAAAACAATAAACTACATCATCAAATTAAATAAAACTAAGTAAAGTTAAAATTATGATTAAGATTAATACCTTGGGATATTCTGGCAAACATTCCTGCAGCCACCGAATGACTCAGAACTTGAGCAGCAAGATTCACTCGCATTTTTTGTTTATTGTTTGGATTCAAATGGTCCTTTCTTAATTTATGAGCAAATACAAAATTCCCATGACTGTTGTCCGCTTCGTAAAAATCTTCAATGTGTTTCCATTTGGCAATGCCTATAAAATAAAATAATGAGAAATGTATTAAAAAGTGTTAGTTAAGACTACTACAGCTTAACTACCACATGCTTTCATGTTAACTAAAAATTGTCTTGAATCATTTATTATTATATATAGTATTAGCTGGTACTACATGAAGATATAAGTAGGTACTCTGTACCAGATGAAACATAGAGCAATTACAGGTAAAAATAACAAAACACACCACATAGAAGTTTATTTGAAAGCTCTATGGCAAATTTGACTTTTTAGTGACCTCAATTTACTCTCGATTAAAAAAACAACTAATATGTTAAATGAAATCGGAAAAATATTTTTAATGCATACCGCTTTTATTCTTATATTCACGTATGAAAACAGCAAAACCAAACCCTAGACTAAAAAAGGAAAATGTATTTAAACTAATTACCTTGTCCTTCGCAACTGTCTGATGTTATATTTGAATAACATTTCAAATTATATTTTAAAAACATGTTTCTGAAACACTTCAGTAAATGCGGTGGATCAAACAATGTGACCACTTCATTGGTTTCGAAATTGAAATATGGAGTCTCTGTGGCAGCCCCCAAAATGGTCATTGCTCGCCTATTGACACCACCCATGTCACATACCGTTGCCGATATGTTTAAATTTATTTGAAAACATTTACGTAAAACCTAAAAAAGACAAAAAATAATTAAACACATTGTGATAAATACAAAAAAATAATCTTCAACTTCCAATTAACCTACATTTTTTATAAGTACAGCTAATCTATCTGCAGTCACATAAGAGCTTGAAAGATAAAATGCAACTGGTTGTTTTACTCGTTTTCTTATTCCCGAGACCATAAACACAAGGGCATGAGTAGCCTCTTGTGGGGACCTTCCATGTTCGCCATGGTCTTGGTATCCATCCACTCTGTCTTCTTTATTATTATACCACAGGTGTTTTTTGATGGCCATCTCGTCAAACATTAAAATATATTCATTACTTGATGGCTCTTGACTTTCTACGTGGTTTTTCAAACTTTTAAATACCTTGTCATTTAGACCAACATCTAATCGAAATTGCCCAAGTCAATTTTTCAAAGTGCTTGGTGCTGGGAGACACCATAGTCTTCTTAGCAGACGATAGCATGCTGCAGACCTTTTGTACATTCTCAATGCTATGATTTTTTGTTCAGTAGTCCACCTTCTACCTTTATATTTCCTCTTGGTATTTTTTAACTCTCCTTGCAGAATGAGAGCAAATGAAGGAGATAAACGTGCACTCAACTTCTGGACTACCTCACTATCACAAAGGATATTCAATGTGTTCTTGGCTTTCAACTTTTTAATTTTATTTTTTAGCTGGCAGATTTTCTTTAAATATTTTTTGCATTTCTTGTAATTAGGATCTTTTTCCCGAGCATTACCAACAGGAATTGACTGTAAAAAAGACAAAATTAAACTCAATCTTCTATCTCTTATTTTCTAAAACAATGAACATTATAGGACTTATATTCACCGCTTCATGGTATTGTTGTGTGCTCTTAATCGGTACCTCTGATGGGCCAGGCTGAGATACTGCTGCATAGTCTTTGGAGGTGTCCAAAGGAATGTGCACAAGTTCTTCAGGAACAGAGACAACTTGGTACTAAAACAAAAACAAACAAAATATTGAAATGTAGTGTTGCAGCAAGTATTATTTTACTGCCCTAGAATTACTACATACAGAAATAAAAATAACTTTATTGTCTTTAAACTTGACTGTGTAGCAGTAAAGACAGGGATGTTTTCATTTTTCTATGGAACATGACATCATCGGACAAAATGAGACAACTTTTTATGAACATAACATAACGCCTTGTTTCCCCGAAGGGTTGGGCAGAGGTGTCCCTGTAGCAGGTACACCCACATTTCGCCAGTTATGTTTTAAGTCCCATGTAATAGGGGGCGAGCCTATTGCCATCAACCTGGCACAAATCCAGACTCTGAGCTGCTACTGAGAAATTTCAGATAGAAAAACCCAATAACACTTTGCCCGACCCGGGAATCGAACGTAGGACTTCATGCTCAGCAGTAGCGCTTGCGACCACTAGACCAACGAGGCAGTTGAGTCAGTAATTTTTGATTTATTTGTACAATAGAACTATATACTAGTGTTTCACTCCTGCTCAGTTCTTAGTGAAGTCACTGTACATGATCTGAATTGAATATTTCCTAAATTGTTTTGTGTGATGTTTGACATAGAGATCTGTCATTGTGAGTGACACATTATGCTACACATGTTATCGCCAGTTTATGAACCTGCACATAATTTTTAAATCAACAGTTTTCAAATGCGAGATTACCTACAATCACACCTACAACCAAGTCACTAAGACAAGTGACACTAAATAATTATTTACTAGTGGCCAGTTTGATAATTCCAAAAGTTTCGTTTTCCTTCTCTCATAGAACAATTTGAGAAATAAAAATATTATAATTATGTTCTATAAGTACAAATAAGAAAAAAAAAAAAAAAAAAATTTTGTCCGATGACATAATGTTCCATAGAACAAATGGGAGCTACTGGGATGTTTTTATAATTTTTAAGACTGAATATCAAATAAAGCAGTCTTCTGATAGTCACCGTTTTTAACCCTTGACCGCCAGTAGCAACTAAGAGTTATACACAGATTACTAGCAAATCCAAATCCATCAAAATTGGATATACTGTGGCCATCAATGTCTTTTGTGTGTTTTTTGTCATCAATGTTTGGGTTAACAATAACAATAAAAATTACCTGTTGAATATTTGTGATATCCATTAATTTTCGCGATGGCCCAGGTATGGGAATTGTGGGTTGGTGTGATGGTCCAGGTTGTGCATAGGAATGATCAATTCCGTGAGATGATTGTTTCTGAAAAAATATTATTTTATATTTGTCAAATGTCAAATCAACACTATCAATACTATTGATTTATCAATAGTATTGATAGTGTTGATTTAATACCATTATTAATAAAGTAATTGTCATCGGGTATCACATTTTCATCAACATACAACCTAATACACAGCTACACTCCACTGACAAATGCTTGCACTGACTGGACAGGTCCTCTCAATATGTGTGGTGCTTTCCTCAAAAGACCACTTCAGACACCAATCCACATGGCCTTCACATGATTATGTCTGGACTTTAAAGAGACTGTGACCTCTGAGTTTGTTTTAAAACTTTAAAAGAGACTGTGGCCTTTCTTCTCAGAGTAGTCAGATAGGAAACGCCGACCTCATCTAGTTCAAAAAAAATATGATAGACGTTTAAGTGTTTGTACAAACCTACTTACGGAAATAAAATCATTTATCACTTACAAATCTACTAATGAATGTAGAAAAACGTTAAAGTGCATTCATAAATTGTTTTAGGTCAGTGGGTCGTCTTATAGTATACTACCTAAACCAACATAGTATACAAGTAATATTTATGAAGATAAATGATTAAAATTACCTCCACTTGTTCAGCGTCAGGAACGGCAAATTTGTTCAGTTTCTTCTCAGCAAAATCGGTAAATGATGTTGTTTGAAAATGTAAGGAACACAACATTCTGTGTTCAGCATACAATTTCAGCTGAAAGTCTACAGAAGACCATGCTCCATCAGGGAAACAGAATTTAGCCCACAATTCACATCTGAAAATAAATGAAAACTTGATATAGCAATCGGTCCCTTTTCCAAACAGATTGTTAGGTTATGTTAAGTTTGATTATGTGTTCTTACCGCTGTGCATTTGTTAGCCCAGGTTTAGGAAATCGGTACAACTTGATGTGAGGGTCTGCACGAGGTGAGCTCCCACATTTGAAACATTTACGTCTCAAGTTATCTGCCATGATTGCAAATTCAACCACCCACAAAAACAAAGTGTCTCTATCACAAATTAATTAATCACGATAACACCAATTTAATTCAGTACATTTACGGAGGAGAACGTGCTCAACTCGACGTAAACGTGGAAAAAAGAAAAATGGTTTAAATCGCAAAACGTTTTCAACAAAACTATAAACAAACAGAACGTCGGTCGTTAACAACAAACGGCGGCCATTTGTAAGAGTGTAACGCACCAGTGTTGCCATACAATCGTAAAGTATGATTAAAGACCTATTAATTTAGGTCTGCTGGCAACACATCAGTATCCCCAATAGGTCTAATTCTGTGCTCCGTAGAAAGTTGACCGGGCCTGTCCCGACAAGACCACGCACGATGCACGACTGTGCATAAGCGTATTATCTATGACTGTGCACGACGCAAAACGACAGTGAATATTTTTGACGTACCTACGTCAATAATGATTAATATTGCTTGCTGGATTTTCACGGCGCAATAGTCGTCTGTAGTGCATCGGGGATGTTTGCGCTGTTTCGCACTGATAGCTTTCATGTCATCATTCGCAAGAGGACGGTATCCCTGATCTGCAGAATGCGTGGCAGCCTCAACGAAATCTTGAAGACAATAGCAAATAGGATCTCATCCCCGCTTTGGAGGTCATTGTTAACTCAGTCATCTAACTTACTTTGACTGACTCTGACTTTTATTTTTATTATTTTTAAGGCCTAAAACTGCGTTAAGCGGGCGCACGCGACTGGCATCCGTCGCGTGTCTACGCGCGTGGACACGCGGATGGGCTCCGTGGGAACGCGACGGGCCCCGTCGCGGAGACCGGATTATTTTATTTACGCAGTGTTGCTAGATCAATTTTAACGGTGTGAATGCACAGTCGTGTCGACGTAGTACCTGGGCGACCGAGCTCTGCTTTGGTGAAAATTTATAAGGCTCATTTAATAGTTGATAGTTCATACTAATCCCATGTATAGTACAGACGCCAGCACATCAAGCTACTACAATCTGTCAAATTTATTTAATAGATTTTCAACTTTAACGCTGAAGTTTAAGGTTCAAAGTTGATTGGGAAAATTTTACAGTTTCGGGTAGCTTGATGTGCTGGCGTCTGTACATACTAATTCCATGCTGCCATGATAGTAGATACTTACTAATTCCATGCTACCATGTCATTAATCTAATGTCATTATCCTCATGTCATTATTCATTAAATTGTTCTAAACTTTGGGCAACCGAGCTCTGCTTGGGTGAAAGTACGGAGAAAACGAATTTTCCCACATATGAGACCTAGCTAGATCGATTTTTCGCTCCCGTAAACCCCTATATTGCAACTTTCATCGAAATCGTTAAAAGCCGTTTTCGAGAACGTGATTACAAATATATATAATTATGTATATATACAAATATTCCTCGTTTAATAGTATAGGATTACATTGCAAAACCACTGACCACACCACTGGCGGGCAACACGCGTGCCCCCGCGAGGGCGTCCGTCGCACGGAGGCGGGACACTTGGCGCGAGCGCGGGGCCCGCTTCCCCGTGACGGTAGCCTGCGCTTGTCCCCACAACGGAGCACTTTTGTATGGAACCGCGCGGACGTCCGCTTAACGCAGTTTCAGGCCTAAAAGGCTTGTTACACGGCTGCCAACCGCGTCTCGACAGAGGTGACCTTGGTGGTTTACAACCATGTACTTTGTGGTTTACGACCAAATTTCAAACGACTCTGCCTGTCGCCAACCAAGGTCACTTCTTCTATTCTTCTATCGGGGACGCGGTTGGCAGCCGTGTAGCAAGCACTTAAGAAAGCCTCTTTGTTCTATATTTTTGTGAAGCAAGCTAAATGTAATACAATCTGAGTCCAACCTACGCACTCTAGGTCTATTGGTTGCGAAGATACGGCTAGTCAATGATGGGCATATTTTTTCCTAAAAGTGAAAAATTATCAATTTAGTGTCATTTGCCAAGACACGTAGGTACAGACGCCAGCACATCAAGCTACCCGAAACTGTCAAATTTTCCCAATCAACTTTGAACCTTACACTTCAGCGATAAAGTTGATAATCTATTAAATAAATTTGACAGATTGTAGTAGCTTGATGTGCTGGCGTCTGTACATACTTACCGGCTGAACTAATGTTCCTAGAGAAAATTTTGTAGTTCTTTAGTTGAATTCAAGGAACATAACGTGTCCTTGCACATTCCTTCTTCAGTGAACAAGGACAAGGGACACGGTGCTAATTCATACGGAAAATGCTGCTTCAATTGTTCATCTGATTGTTTTGTTCCAACCTCTGGAATATGGTAAGGGGATCAACATCAACACTCTTGTTATACACTTTCTCTAAAAGGACCATTAGTTCAGCCGGTACGTATCTTGACAAGTGACCCAAATCGATAAATTTTCACTTTTTGGAAAAAAATGCTCATCTTTGACTAGCTGTATCTTTCCAAACAATAGACCTAGAGTTCTTGGGTTGAGCTCAAATTGTACCAAATTTGGCTTGCTTCTCTAAAATATTGAACAAAGATACCTCAAGACGCGTTCTTAAGGTATATTTTTCCAAAAAACTGAAACAAGTGCCAGAATTTCGCAGTTTTTCGAGCACCATGGGACTAGCATAAGGTTTTCAGGGTTGCAAACTTGGGTTTAAACTACTCTTATGGGACCTAACAACATATAAAAAAATCGTATCGTCGTTTGCATTTTTTAGTGTCGTTACTGACCGGTCTACATTATTAGTCAGATCAGAATCATCCTATTGTAGCATTCTCCCTCGGTGATGAACAACAGTTTGACTGGATCTGTAAATGAGGTCCCAAGTTATTTGTTTGTAATAGGGCTTGCATGTATAATAATTATGAACTCTGGAATTCAGCCAGGAGAATTATGGGCATATTTAGGTAATTATTTCCCAAAAAGGCGAGAGGCTAAAAGACTCGGACTCAGGCTACCACTGGCTATATAAAAAAAAAAAAACAATGTTCGTTCCGTTCCTCTTCCTTGTGTTTTCTTGTGGTTTTCTTTCTGTTCACTGTTCATAGAGGAAAGTACTATACGTTTCTGTCCTCTAAAAAAATGCAGCACGATCATGTCATGCGTTTGATAATGGTTTCAGTTATTTTAAATCTTCGACAAGCAAAGTGGTCTTGTTTTCTGATGCTCGGGCCACACCAACGGGAAACGCCGTTAATTATCACGATGATGGACCTTAACCCGTCGGAATAAAGTCTATCATCGCGATAATTAATGGCGTTTCCCGTTGGTGTGGCCCCGGCATGAGAACGACTTCACTGATAAAATGTCAACCCAAAATGTTTAGAGTTTATATGTCTGTGGTTTAACAACAGTGATAACTCAACAGTCCATCTTGATATGTCTATGGTTAATATTGGTTATTTAGCATTTATATATATACCTAGGCGACCGAACTCTGCTCTGGTGAAAATTGATAAGGCTCATTTAATATTATAGGATAGTTCATACCAATCCCATGTATAGTACACGCCAGCACATCAAGTTACCCGAAACTGTCAAATTTTCCCAACCAACTTTGAACCTTATGCATCAGATATAAAGTTGAAAATCTATTAAATAAATTTGACAGATTGTAGTAGCCTGATGTGCTGGCGTCTGTACATACTAAGAAGTAGTCCACTTAGAGCACCCGTCCGAATAGCACCTGCGACTCAGCAGCCTACTGCTGGGATGTATTTGTTTTACAGGACGTTATTAAATGAAAGACATCGATTTAACAAACGTATGTACGTATGTGTAATTAATAAACATTCTAGTGATTTTTATCGATATCTTTCATTTAATAACGTCCTGTAAAACAAATGCATCCCAGCAGTAGGCTGCTGAGTTGCAGGTAATATTCGGACGGGTGCTACTTCCATACTAATTCCATGCTGCCATGATAGTAGGTACTTACTAATTCCATACTACCATATCATTATTCTAATGTCATCATCCTCATGTCATTATTCATTATCTTGTTCTAAACTTTGGGCGACCGAGCTCTGCTCGGGTGAAAATACGGAGAAAACGAATTTTGCCAGATATGAGACATTGAGACCTAGCTAGATCGATTTTTCGCTCCTTTCTCCTATATTGCAACTTTCATCGAAATCGTTAGAGCCGTTTTCGAGAACGTGATTACAAATATATAATACAAATATTGCTATTTTAATAGTATAGGATTACATTGCAAAACCGCTGGCCACAACGCTTTCGGGCAACGCGCGTGCCCCCGCGCGGGCGTCCGTCGCACGGAGGCGGGACACGACGCGCGACGTGTCCCGCCTCGTGGCGCGAGTGCGGAGCCCGCTTCCCCGCGACGGACGCCCGCGCGTTTCTTAGCAACGGAGTACTTTTGTATGGAACCGCGCGGACGTCCGCTTAACGCTATTTCAGGCCTAATATTTATGATTTTATAAGGAATTTTCTGAATTTTAATTGACATTAATTTTAATGAACTCAAAGAATGTAAATTATTTTAAAGAATTTAAAGATGCGATTAACTTGTTAATTTATTTTACAATTTGATTTTATGTACCTACCTATTTTTATTTCTATGTAGTTATTTAATGTATCCATACTAATATTATAAATTCGAAAGTAACTCTGTCTTGTATGTTACCTTTTCACGCCTAAACCACTGAACGGATTTCGATAAAATTTGGCAAACAGAGAGATATCATCCCGAGGAAGGACATAGGCTACTTTTGTCTCTAAAATAACCCTAAGGGGGAGGATATAGGAGATGAAAGTTTGTACAAGAAACTTATCATTCCTTAAAGTTAGGGCTATGAAAATTTAAATTTATACTTTTGGTAACCATCTTGGTAACAAATAAAGAATAACGTACTTCAGCGTTTTTCAAAAATCATCCCTCAAGAGGGTAAATTAGGGGATGTTTTTAAAATTCACATGTAATATTGTTTTTTTTTTGTGTTTTCTTTTCAAGAGATTTTAGAGATTGGAAATATAGTCATAGTCCGTATCTTGAATTAACATTTAGTTTTTATTAACCGACTTCCAAAAAGGAGGAGGTTATATGTTCGACGCGTATGATTTTGAAAATTCTTTTTTTGTTTGAAAGGGTATGCTCCCAAATTGGTCCCATATAAATTTTATTAACTTTGCTTCGGTAGTTTTTGAGTTAGCTACAAAATACGTATTTTTTTCCCACTTAGTATGTAGATGATATGATAAGTTCCTGTCACTGGTAGCAGGTAGTGGTATTCGAATGTGGGTGGGGTTGGTACCATAACTAAAAAGTGAAAAATAAAAAACTTTTTACAAAAAAAAAACAACCGACTTCCAAAAAAAAACACTACAAAGTGAAAAATAACTTTAATTTCGGAAGTCGGTGGCAAAAAACGAAAACAAAAAACCCAAGACACCGACTTCCGAAATTAAAGTTATTTTTCACTTTGTAGTGTTTTTTTTTGGAAGTCGGTTGTTTTTTTTTTTTAATTAAAATCGGTCCACTCGGTCAAAAGTTATAAAATTTAATTTCATAAACTAACCTTTCTAACATGTAGGTAGGTAACAAGCAAGAGCAATTACAAATTGATGGTGATGAAGTGGGTACGTACGGGAGATGAATGAAAGCTGGTATGTTTTCCTTAGCTTGGTGTTGGGGTTTTCTCGTCGTTGACGGATACCCCGGTAGTTGTTGTAGGTAGTTAGTTAAGTTACACCAAACCACTGTTAAGTTTAATAGTTTATTTATGGAAACTATGTTATGTTTGTTTAGTTATCTGAGCCGCACTTAATGTTTTGTTGTTATTGATCGACCCGCACATTAGCTCGTGACGGTGTTTTAGTTACGACCACAGACTAAGTAGTACTGTTACGACTGAATTGAGTGAATATTAGTTCGGTACGCGTAAACGTACTTTTCCTGTATGAGCATTATTGGCTCGTACACTTGGTATAATGATAAAGTCCACACACGACACCGACACACATAAAAGTTCGTAGAATGGAAGGTGAAAGCCTACACAAGAAGAAGCACAGTAAGATTTACGAAAGCACAAGTAGAAGGCAGATAGGCAGAGTACATTTGTTGTAGAATGAAAAACGGTTCGTCGTTGTTTACTTCACTTTATTAGCAGCACTGGGACTTAATGTAATTTTTAGATACGTACTCTTCGTTTCTGTGCGTGTGTCTGTTACTGCACCAATCCGCAGAGCATGTAACTTCAAAAAGAAGGAATAAAAACCACACATAATAATAATTGCATTGCGTAACACATATATTAGCTGTGGTAACAAGCGCGCGAGATGCATACGGTAGCGAAAGCGGAAACGCGCGGTTAGCCCAGTGGCATCTAACGGACTGTATAAAAAGTACTCTCTGTGCGGACTGGCGATTTGCCAACTACCGGATTGTTCGCAATGACAGGTCGCGTTGTCACAAGGGTGGCACCCTTATATATTATAAAAAGCAGCTTCACTGCATCCCATTAGACCCTCCTCCCCTCTCGGTATTAGAAGTTTCCGCCTGTCGCCTAGGTATGTCAGGTCACGAGCTGATCACTCTCGTATCGGCCTATAATCCCCCCGATAACGCCCCGGGGCACTATCAATCCCTCTCAAACGATCTCTCGATCCTACTCGCTATGAGTAACTCGCTCATCATAGCGGGCGATTTAAATGCCAAACATCCCTCTTGGAATTGTTCGGTAACCAACCCCAGAGGTCAACACCTGTTCGACCTCTCAAACTCCCTGACTTTTGTCGTCATCGCTCCGATGACTCCCACTCATTTCTCTCTCATGAATCCCAATCATACCCCCGATATATTAGACGTGGCGCTCCTTAAGAACGTCAACCTAAAGTTAGAGTCAATAGAAACGGTACAAGAGCTCGACTCTGATCACCGCCCGGTAGTCATGAGACTATACCCCCGCATAGGTCTCCCCGACCTGAACGCCCCCCCTATCACAAAGAGGATCACGGACTGGAAGAAAGTAAGCTCACAGCTGAAATCCAACACGGCCCCTCAGTTAGACTCTATCCCCGATCTCTTTGACTCTGTCGCCGACACCACGGCCGCGATCGACTCACTCACTGATCATGTACAAACCGTCCTGAACGATTGTTCAAGGGAAGTGTCAGCGACGGACGACCGTCGCTGGCGCTTGCCGGACGATGTGCGTGCATTACTGACTGAGAAAAACGCGGCCATACGTGCGTACGATAGCTTTCCCTGTAACGCCAACAAAGCCCATAATTATGCGCTATTTACAGAGATCTGTAAAGAAACGTGTAGCGGAGCTGCGGGACGCGAGCTGGGGAAAGTTACTCGGCGAACTAGAGCCAAACCATCAGGCCTTCTGGGAGCTCCAGAGGAAACTCAGGTCTCCCCAATCTTCCGGCATGCCCCCCCTGACCCGTCCCGATAAAACCATTGCATTCGACGATGCCGAAAAGGCTGAATGCCTCGCAGACAGCCTCGAGGCCCAATGCACTCCCAGTTCCCTACCAGTAGACCAAGCTCACCTGTCAAAGGTCGACGCGGAAGTCGAACGTAGAGCCTCCCTCCCTCCCGTCGATGACCCTGACTGTCCGCTGCCCCCCGTCCTCCCAGACGAGGTGCACGACATCATCAAAGGTCTTAAAGCCCGTAAAGCCCCCGGTTCAGATGGTATCACCAATAGGGTGATCCAACTATTCCCCGCCCACCTAATAATGCTTTTGACCACCATCCTCAATGTTGCCATAAGCAACAATATCTTTCCACAGTCGTGGAAAGAAGCCACCGTCATCGGTATCCCTAAGCCCGGCAAGCCCAAAACCGAGCCTACCAGTTACCGTCCCATTAGTTTGCTCAAGGTTCTCGGAAAAATCTATGAGAGGCTTATTTATAAGCGCCTCAGAGACTTCGCCGAGACCAAGGGCCTCATCCCCAACGAACAGTTCGGCTTTCGAACTGAGCACTCTAGCGTGCATCAGGCCCACCGGATCGTAGAATTCATAAGCGCTGGTTTCCAGCACGGTTCTATGACCGGTGCAGTATTCTTCGACGTAGCGAAAGCGTTCGATAAAGTCTGGCACAACGGCTTAATATACAAGCTGTACCAACTCGGTGTGCCAGATCGTCTCGTGCTCATCTTACGAGACTTTCTATCGAACCGCGTCTTCCGCTATCGCATCGAAGGAGCGTTATCCACTCCCCGTCCCATCCGCGCAGGTGTCCCTCAGGGCTCTGTGGTGTCCCCCCTCATATTCACGCTATACACTAGCGACATCCCTAAAGGTTGCCGTAGTTCGCAGTTGGGTCTGTTCGCAAACGACACTGCCATCTACTGCAAATCTAGATCCCTCGACTCTATTCGCCTCACTCTCCAACGCGCAGTCGACAGACTGGCCGCATGGTTTACAAAGTAGCGGATAGAAGTGAACCCAGATAAAAGCCAAGCGGTTCTCTTCACGAAACTGCGTAAAAGGCTCAAATACCCCCTCCCCCGACCGATCACCATGTTCGGCAAGCCGATCCCTTGGGAGAAGCGAGCCAAATATCTCGGTGTCGTTCTCGATCATCATTTGACCTTCGCAGAGCACATAAAGATGGTTCGTTCGCGAGCCGCTTTCGCTCTCGGTAGACTCTTCTTCCTGGTGAATGCACGTAGCAAATTGTCACTTAGATGCAAATTGCGCGTTTACACGGCGTGCATTCGACCGATCATGACCTATGCGGGTGCCGTCTTTGCTCATGCAAAACCCCGTCATATACATAGGCTGCAAACTGTGCAGAATAGATTCCTTCGTAGGGCGACAGGTTCCCATGGTTCGTCAGGAACGAGGCTCTCCACCTCGACCTAAAGATTCCCACAATCCACCAGTTTCTAAAACGCCTTTCAAAGCGTTTCTTTGAGTCCGCGGCCAAACATCGCAACCCTCTGGTTGTCGAGGCCGCCAGTTATGTCCCGAGTAGAATAAGTAAAGTTCGCCGCCCAAGGCATATCCTAGTAGACCCCTATGACCCCATAACCCTCCTCCAGGAGAGCAATAGGGAAACAAGCACAGTGTACAAACACAGACGCCTCCCGTCATTCCGACCTCGCCGCCGAGGTCCTTTGCGTTCCCGACCGCCGCGCCCCCGAGTAAATGATACTCCCCCCCGACCCTTGCTCGAAAACGAGGTGCCAGCAGTTGTTGCAGCTGTGCACGTAGCTTTAAATTCCCCGTATAATAATAATAATGATCAAAACCCTTTGATCCAGCCCGTCCCATCTTTTGATGTCCTCCCCCCGGATAACGCCCTAAGCCGAGGCTCGAACCCCGCAGGGGGTGCCCTTAGCGCGCGTTCATCCTAAGCTTTTTAGCTTAGTTTTATATAGGTGCCCTGGCTGGAGGCTTTGAGTGTAGTAGCTTGAGGCAGCCACAGGATTGACCGGTTAAACAGCGACGGTTTCTCAAAACCAGCTGTGAGATGCCATACCGAAAAAAAAAAAAAAAAAAAAAAAAGTACTGGCGATGGCGAGCCGATGAGGCGCGACGAAGCGAGAGGGGTTTCGCTCGCTCGCTGCGCGGGCGCCGCTGCCGGTCGGTGACTCACGCGTATAGATGTAAAACAACCGATTTAAAACGTTTTAAATCAAATTTTACGGTTTTAAACCCCAAATAAATCGTTTTAAATGGTTGAAAACTCGCCTAGGAAAATAAAAGAACTTTGTTTTACACTTCATTACGGGCAATTTTTAGTTTATAGAAAATCAAATCAATAGAAAGTACCTACCTACATTACCTACTACACGAAAACTTAACTATTTATGTAGATATACCTACCTTATTTTTGGGTAGTTTATGTATGTGCATGTGTGTAGGGTAGGCGAGCTGGCAACGTTGCGTCGAGTCACGAGTGACGACTGACGACGTCAATGAGAGTGCGAGAGTGTGAGTTTGGTTTTAAACCGATCAAATTGATTATTTAAATCGTTTGTAAACAATGAAAAAAATGTTTATTTACCAACACAGAGTTGTTAACTTATCAATAGAGTTTTTATAACTTAGGTAATACCTACGCTTGGTCGGACGGACTAACTAGAACTAAACCCGCTAAGTATATCAATATCAGTATATCACACATTTAAAAAATCTTTACACAGTTTATAGGTACTCCGTTATATCCCTACCTCGGTAAAGTCAAGAAAATGTAGTTATAGTTAAGAAAAACATAGTCATCAATACCAACCGTTTTAAATCGAAAAAAATGGTTTATTTCGGTTTTAAACAGTTTTTTTTCGTTTTAAACTGATTGGGTTAATTGGTTTTAAGCCGGCTTTACATCTATACTCACGCGTGGGCAAAAGCTAGTTTATAATAATTATTATTTATCTTTGATTACTAACGTAAGTAGGTAAACTAAAATAAATATGTATTATTTAAATCAGATACAGTGATCCACTGTATCTGATTTAAATAAATAAATTAAAATATTGCATTCAGCAAGCATTCCCACCACCGCGAGCGTCGTGCAGATGGATAGTGAATAAAGCGCCATATCACCATCCATCTTGTTGTACGTCCCGCCACGGCCACGGTGCTGGACGTAGCATACACACTATCCTGCGCGCATCCAGCATGCTGTACGTCCGCTCAAGATCGCGGTTAATGTTGCCAGATCGGAGGGATTTTTTAATCTTTCTAAATCCCTGTCAAATTTAAATAGCCCTAAGCCATGCATAATATTAATAATTTTACCCTAAAAAGGGAGAAATCCCTAAAAGTCGAAACACTTGCTGAATCTGCTGTAAATCATAAAATCAAGTCTATACACGATACAGCACGCATCGTGTATAAACTTGCTGTACAGCAGATTCAGCCAGTGTTTCCACTTTTAGGGATTTCTGCCTTTTTTAAGGTAAAATTATTAGCATTATGCATGGCTTTGGGCAATTTTATTTTGACAGAGATTTAGGGAATTTTGGGGTAACTTCGCGAAAAATCCCCCAATCTGGCAACACTGACTGCGACCTTGAGCGCACGTACAGCACGCTGGATGCGCGCACAACCGTGTGTATGCTACGTCCAGCTCCGCGGCCTTGGCGGGACGTACAACCAGCTGGATGGTGAATACGGCGCTTTAGGTCCGATCACAGACGAGAAAAAAAAATCATACCAACGAGCATCCTCCCTCCGCAACTCTCGCAACGTTTTAAGTGTTTTGTATTTTAGTTTAAGTTCATTGTATTCTATGTATAAACGAAATTTAATGTACTCGCATTAAAACAGTTAAAATGTAATATTTTAATATATTCTTATAATCTTCTCTATCTACTCCTCAGAAGCAATATTGGAAAATTTTCAGTCACTAAATAATCGTCGTCAAATATAACTGCAATGTTGAGCTCGAATTCTGAAACAAAATGTGAAATAGTAATTTCGTGAGCAGATTAATTATGTAAGTCAGTTAGTATGTGATGTGGTACCTATCTTGAAGTTGACGGTGGTGGTGGTGGGGCAGGTGAAGAGGCGCGGCAGCACCATGTACAGCGGGATGTCGCGCGAGCGGCACACGTCGCCCTCACCGATCTGGATGTTCTGGATCTCCGTCGCTGAGAATACAAGCTCTTATCGTTTCCGGAATATTTGCATAACTTTCTTGCAACTGAAGAGGTCAGATTTTCAGGAACTTAACATACAAACGAAGTGTTAGTTCTGTCTCGATTTTTCGGGTTTGCAAGTAAGTAATTAGTTAAGAAAGCTGCACTGACCGTCCTTGGAGTACCCCTCAGCGCAGCCGCAGGTCTCGACGCGCACCAGCTGCAGCTCTATCGACCTGATCGGCACTGAACACTCGTCCACGCGGATCTAAGGATGTGGATCAATCATAGTTATCACACAGTGTATCTGATTTATGTAGGAAAATAAAAGTCCCTTCAACACAATTAAAATGATGTAGAGACATGGCAGTAAGGTTGTAAGCTTACTCAAGATAGAAATTATCTTATCTCTGCTATCATAACTTTATTGTTAGGGGTGTGGGCAGCGGGGATGCTTGACCATTATGCTCTGGATACTCTTTTGAGGAATACAGTCGCGTAGTGCTATGTGGTTATTAATAATTGAATGTGTGTATATGGTTATTAAACATGGGCCTTAACCAGAGCCCAACAGACAAAACTTCGAATGTGTCAGCATAGCATGGAAAGGAGTATGATGGGGAAAAGGAAAATAGAAAGAACTAATCACAGTGTCATCAGGAAGGCAACAAAAACACAAGATGTAGTACTGAAGCTAAGAAAATTAAAATGGAGATGGGCCGGCCACACTGTCAGGGGAGAAGAGAAATGGAACAAAAAAGTGACCCTATGGTATCCTAGGGAGGGGAAGAGAAAGAAAGGGAAACCTTTGAAAAGATGGCAGGACGACTTGGTGAGGACGGCGGGCAAGACATGGACTAGACAAGCAAGGAACAGGGAGAAATAGAAGGGGATGGAGGAGGCCTTTGCCAAAGGGCACACAGAGTCTCAAAACTAATAAAAAAAACTTTTTGTAACAATAAAATTGTAACTCTGAAATAAGGCTATAAATAAATCAAATGTGGTTATTGCTTCAATGCAGTACCTTTCCAGTGAGTGGTTTGTCGAGTGGGCACACGGTGGAGTCGATCTCTGCGTAGATCTGGAACTGCGGCATGGGCGCGCGCCCGCCGCCCCCGCCGCCCGCGCGTATCGTCGCCGGGTTGATCTCGCAGCGCACCGGCTTCACCGGCGCAGGCTCTTGCTGCAAGTATCAGTAGCACTTAAATTGCAATTTTTGTTTTGGTAGTGGGATCTTAACTTCGGATGAGAATTATGTTTTAATGAAAAGACTGATCACACAAAACATTTATGATCGAATAGGGCCTTGTTTATCTTGGGAACATCACATAAATTAAAGTTTATTTTATTTTTACTTCTTAGAGAGTCAATGGCAATTTATATAAGGTCAGCCCAGAATTTGGCTACGAGTTTGGCACCTCCAGTAGCGTCTATTAGCTCCTTCATCATTTTTATTGCATTGATTATAATCAATATTTAAAATAAAAGATATAAGGATTGTAGTTGGTGGCGTTCTGCATAGTTTCTGCTTACCTCCATGGAAAAAAGCCATTAGTTTATGTATGTATGAATGTAAAATAAAAGATCACTCTCTTTCCTTACCTGTCTGTATTGTACAAAAAACTGACAACTAGCATTAACCGGCTTGTTCAGAAAGGATCTCTTCATGCTGCACTTGAGTGTGTACATGATGTTGACGAACACTCCGTGGTAGGTCTCCAGCAAGCCGGGGTACCCAGGTGACACCGCCTGTCGTGCTCGCAGTGGCAGCTCGAAGGGTATCTCTGTCACACCCACAGGGATCTTGCCGGGAGGAGCCAGCTCAATGCATGTGCTTATTAGATTTATTGGCTAAAATTAAAATTATTGTTGTTATTGCAAGCCACACACGGTGACTTCAGAGACCGATCATGAAATTGAAATCTACTGCAGTCAGTCTCTGAAAAGACTAGTTTTTTGGTTTATCAAGTTTTATGTGGGCCTTATTTAATATAACTACCTATCCATGCTATTATGGTTATTGTTAGATGAAAGGTGACAAATTATCATAACGATTGTCTAGAAGACAAACGTACTAATTAAAGATGTCACTTAAAATAAATGTACACTCACAATTTAGGCTGAAAGATGAAATTTAAAAACTCAAAATTTTGCACTTAGCATGTTTGTCTTCTAGACCATCGATAAGATGTAACATAGACAGCTTGTTTGTTATTCTCTTACTTCCTTTAAGAACTTTGGTGAATAATATGAAATTTTATCTTTATAGTTACTTAATATAAAAAGTAGAACCTATTCACCTTAATGCTATTAGAGAAGGCCTCAAAGATGCCAACATTCTTGGTGCTGAGCTGCAGGTTCACAGAGCCCTCCATGGTGAGGGACAAACCCTCGTGTCTGACGTCACTGTTGCTGTCCACCACTGCCACACCCGCTATAGTCTCCTGAAACCGTCAATAATTCTCTGCAACTTTAATCCTATTTGTAACTAAACCTAAACATCACAATTTTCCACTATAATATTAGGGTTAAAGAGGTAGGTAGGTACTGAAAAGAATATTCCACTATGAAGTTCCAATATTTGTGCTAGAAATAAATGTTTACAAAATAAAAGAACGTGTATAACTTACTCCCTCATGATAAACTTTGCTGGCTCTTTTTAGAATAATTACTGTCGAAATTGAAGACATTCTAAAAAGGAAATACTTGGCTTGTTTATAGGAAAAATAGCGCTATTATATACGTATCCTCACAGTAATCAAAAAGTAATGAAATTATTATATTTATTATTTATATCATGTTTGCTCTGTTGATAACACCACAATAATCACCACATCACACTACAAAAACAAACCCATTTGACATTCACATGACTGACTGACTGTCAAGACAATCACAAAGTAAAATTTATTTTTTTAATATGGCAAACAAAGCTGATGTTGACCATTCTGCCAATGTTTTATGTGAGTTACATAATTTGCAAACAAAATTCGAATGATTTTTTATCTGGAACAACAATCTTGTATTCACTATGTCATACATATTCTATTATAAATAGGATTTTATTAACCAAACCAACAAGCACAAAAGCAAAGTAGGTTTTTTTGTAATAAAATAAAAAACTTTTTTTTTAACTTGCAACAGTTGGACTGTCCTGTCAAACTGTTTTCTTCGGAATTGAACAAAATAATAAAATTCTGCACACGATAAAATGTGTTATTCCAATGGAATAAAGCATATAATATGATTGACAAAAAAAATCCATAAAGTTCAACTTGAGCGGCAATCGTAGAATCTTGTTTTCTCTGACATGCGCAGCGGGAAAATAAAGTCAAATCAAATGGAATCAGTTGAAAAGTAATGTCCGCTTGTGGCGGCCGGCTGCCAGACGTCTTGTAATAATAAATTTACGATTTTTATTTATTTTGTTACGTTTCTAAATATTTAATCGTGTTATTCTGGTTTTAATATTGTGCGTTTGTATATCGGCTGTACAGTTTTTGTTTTCTACGGAATCTACTCGAACAGGTGATGCCGATAAGGGCTCCCCGAATGGATCGATATCGGTGACTTTGAGCTTGGACGAAAAATTACGCAAAGAAAGGGGTTGTTCTAAGATGGAGAAGTCGGCTCGGCCGCGGACGGCTCTCAACGAGTGCGTGAAGGTGGTGGTGCGATGTCGACCGCTCTCAGAGAAGGAGAAGAACGAGGGTTTCGAGGAGGTGAGGAGCAGTAGATATTGTTTACGTCGGCCACCAGGCTGCGCAGTCGGGCTGCGTCGCATGCAGTCGGCGACGGAACCTAAAGGAAGTGTTGTTTGTTTTACGTTTTCAAAATACAAGTACCACGCGATTTTGTTCAGAAAACTTGTGAGCGAAATTGTCCAACATGAAGTGTGTTCATAAATTATTGAGGTAGTTGTTACAGTCGTATTGAGTTGTTTAGCTCGTAGTTATAGAAATAGGGCAGGCGTGAATCAGGTGCGTGGGCCCGCATTCCTCGCAAAATTCTCGCCTATGCTAACATGAAGTAATTACTAAATCTTAACTGTTACAATCTCTTGCACAATGTCGTTCATTTAATAAATTAGATACATACCAACTACTTAACTCAATGTAATTATTAAAATAATCAGTTGGCTACCACAAGGTGCAGTATTCAGTACTGTTCAGATAAATATTAATTATCATCTACCTTCATAAATATACACAAATAACATTTTAAACATTAGTAATGAGCCAATCTTTTATGAAAAACGAAAAATTCAAAATATTTTATTTCATTTAAACATATGAAACGTCAGAAACTAGGTGCACAGTTCCAATTAGTTGTTTCCTATGGAGAAGAGCCGGCAAGAAACTCCATGATTACTCTTTTAAAAATAATTAGCTTTTACAATATTTTGAAATGTAGGTATGGGAGGACAGTGTACTGTGTAGTGTGTAGTCCTTTCAACAAGTACCAGGTACTTAACAAACTAGAAAATTGTCAACAAATCTACAGTCCACAAATAAATTAATAAAAATAGAAACCTGTTTTAAACAAAATGACATGATTGCCATTACAACTGTAACAAATCTGAATATTATGATGACCTATAGATGAAAGATAAACAAATACCACATACAGATATAGACAGGCAGAATGATATATCTTATATTTAATTACAACTGGAAGGAGGACGCGCGGGCTCGCGAAAGGTGAAAGGAGTGGAGGGAGACCTTTGCCCAGGAGTGGGACAACGTAGGCTAGTAAAAAAAAACCCAAAAAAACATCTATCTAAATGTATGAATGAAAATCAATTGCATGCATTAGTCTCACAAAAACTTGAAAATGGCTCGACCTGTTAGATTTTTTTTTGTTTGCCTCATTACAGTCATTACTGGGGTGATTTAGGACAAAGAAAAATTTGGAAAAACCCAAGTAGCAGCTGAAATATCTAAATTGTTTTTTGAGAGGACAACGTCTGACAGTCAGCTAGTTATGTAATAAAATAATTCTATTTAAATTAAATGAGACTAATGTTTGCCATTACTAACAATTTTTTTTTGTGATTCCAATATCTTTGTTTCCATATCCTGCAATAGTCCTGCACCAACCGGGGTTGTCCTTGGGTGCACTAGCATAGTGTGAACAGGAATAATCGTCGGTTGGTGCTTCATTTAATTAAAAACGTTTAACAGGCCTCTGCGAGTTGGCTTTGCCCCTCGTACGCCTTCCAAAGGTCCGGGACCCTAGGTTTCCTAGAAATGTCAAAGACACAAAAATAATAATAATTTCCATATCCTGAAATAGTCCTACACTAACCGGGGGTTGTCCTTGGGTGCAATTGCATAGCACATACAGGGATAATCGTCGGTTGGTGCCTCATTTCCTTAAAACGCCTAAGGGCTTGTTCCCACTGTGCCGCACCGGCGGAAACCGGCTCCCGGACAACTGTGTTCACATTACACCGGATCCCACAAGAAAAATGAGGCGAGGGGAGAGCTGGCGGGGCGACCGGGGACATAGATACCGGCGCAAACTCGTTCACATGACTCCGAGCTGGGTGTTCTACCGCACGTTTCGCGGCGCAAACTCGTTCACATGACTCCGAGCCGGGTGTTCTACCGGGCGTTTCGCAGTGACAAAACGTTGGTATTGTTGATCGAAGGACAAAACGCTCGGTTAAAATGCCGAGCTCGGTGTTTTTGCCGGATCCGGCATAATGTGAACAGCTTAATTTAAATTCTTTAGCACTTCCGGCAGTTTCGCCATGCCGGTAAATCTGCCGGTCCGATGTAGTGGGAATCTGGCCGAACGGGTCTCTGCGAGTTGGCTTCGGCCCCTCGTACGCCTTCCATAGATCCAGGAGAAAATTCAAAAACAAAAAAAAAAAGTTTTTGCAAATTGTAACATTCCATCCTTTGCATCTGAGCAGTTTTGTTTTAAACAGTTGCTTCAGTACATAATAAATATTCAGCAGGTTGTATAGCATAATAAAACAGCGGCGTGTGTGCATCCACTTAGCACAGTGATACAAATATTAGTTGGACTACTTCCTAGTCTGTGGCAAGCAGGCACCCTCTGACACTTGAAGTTCCTTGAGTAGGCCCAGCTCTGAATCATCTTAACATGCATTGTGAATCATGCTGCCAAGATAATGAATGTTGATTGTTAACAATGTAATTTATAGGAAGAAGGCAGCTTATCTGTGATGTTATTTTTAGTTTGTAACTCTTTTATCTATACTTTAATTTGCTGCGCTTTTAAAAACTAAATACTTCCTAATAAACAGTAGGTACTAGAATAAGTTTTTAAGGAAATAACAAGTTTATTATAGGCCATGAGTGAAACACTTGCATGTTCCCAGAATAAATCCTGATAATTCCAATAAAATTAATCAGAATATAATGAAACATGAAAAGTTTTGGGAATCATTGCATTGTGGTGATACATTTTTTTTTTTTTTTTTTTTTTTGGGTGGGAAATTATCAAATAACTTCTCCCGCTCTGGGTGGAGCGGGAGGGCGTGTCAGACTCTTACTGACTAAAACCCACCGTGTTCCTTCGGTTGCCCTGTTGCCGGGGGCCACGATTTCCCTATCGGTTTTCTTCGAACCCCCGGCAGGCATTGGCCCTAACGGACCCCGTCAATTCTGCTGACATCTCTTTGAGGCGCGCGTGGAACACAACGCGCCGTCGACCCGGGCTTGGTCCTTATCGGACGGCGAGCTACCCATTGCTCACCGTCCGCAAGCCCGCGCCTACGGTGGCCGGAAATCGGCTCGCGATTCCCGCCCCGGGCGTCTCCTCCTGCGGCGGTTAGGGGCGTGAGGGCGCGAAATTTGCCTCTCCCTCACGCGTTCCGCCTCCTCCTTCGCGAGCATTACCGCTTCGCAGAAGGCGGTGACGGCCTGCCATTTCCTCTCGCTCCGTACCATGGCCTGAACCAGGGCCGGACGCGAGAGATCACCGCCGCCGATCGCCTCTACGAGGACACGGCGTTGCTCCGCCCAAGCCGGGCAGACCTCCACCGTAATTGTGGTGATACATGCATTGCTAATAAATTGTTGTTTACCTGTATCAAATACCTCAGGATATAATTTTTATTAATATGCTGCTATTCAATTAATAAAATATTTAAGCTGTAAGTAGGTACTAATTATAGTTTCTGTTCACATTCACATTTGGAAACTAAGCTAGTACAAAAAAAAACATTTATTTCAGGTAAAACTCATCATGATACATCCACTACATATTGCAGCTAGTTTTTGAACTATATTAGGTCACCTTGACCACTATGATGTCCCGACAAATTCTTGAAGTATGTAGATATCAAAAGCATTTTAGAGTTTGTTGCCACCAATCATAATAAAATAATCATTCATTAGAGACCATAGAAATATAAATACCATAAAAAATAATGTCAGCTAGCTACTAGCACACGCCACTAAACCAACAAAAACATCGAAATCTATATTCAAGCGAAAATAAAAACTGAAAACATAAACAGGACTAAATACCCGAAAAAGAAAGCCGTTTACAGATTGTGCAATCCACAAAGACGCGCCGCGCCCCACTCCGCGATTACTGTACTGTAAGATGTACCTACTTTAGTACGGAGCGGCGCGGAGTGGGGCGCGTCTTCGTGGATTGCACTATCTACACCTACGCATAGGTAGCTAATAAAGGCTCTTACAAACAGGACCCGCTCGTCGCGCGACGAGCGGTGCCTTTGTGTCTGTTTGTAGAAGCCTTAAGGCTGTAACTCGAAGTCACAAATGATAAACTAGGACCATCGAAGTAAAAATAAATAAACTGTTAAATAATTACTAATAACAATAACAAAACCATGGTCAGCAAGACGACCAGTCACCACAAGCAGAATGTATGGGAGAACATGTTTTTTCAACTGCAAAATTTGCAGTTGAAAAAACATGTTCTCCCAATGTAAAGTTGATCGATTATTATTCGTTAACTTGTAGAGCCTACTTAGCTGTGATAGTTTTCCTTTTAATTTCGTCAAATATGTATACTACTACTGCTGTGGATTTTTCCACATATCCAGAACCAACCATTTAGCTGGCACTCCCCCGGTGGGACACTTGACTCTTACAAAAATAAGCACTTTAAAGCCTCGTGCAACACGCGCAACGCGACGCGACACCAGTAATTGTTCTACCGTGAAGTTTTCTTAGAAATTGTTTTGATAGGTCAGGTACTCACGGGCGATTTTTCCCGCGGTTGTTTTTTTTCGCATATTGGATTTTCAACGCTCTGCTCAGTGTAAATTGTTATTAACGATATGAGTCCATGTTACTTGAAAATATTTTTTATTTTTTTTAATATTTTTACAAATGTCGGGACCATGGACCCGGTCCTTTGGAAGGCGTACAAGAGGCCGAAGCCAACTTGCAGAGGCCCCTTAGACATTTTTAAGTGTTGAGGCACCAACCGACGATGATCCCGGTATGCACTAAGCAAGTGCACCCAAGGCCAACCCCCGGTTGGTGCAGGACTATTGCAGAACATGGTAATAAAACATATTGGGCTATAGATTTGGGTGGCTATAATGGATTGGTTACCTGGAACTATGGAAAGACCCCTGCCTGACCAATATTTTATATAAAATACACAGGAAAATGGCAGGGGGTGACTTGCACACTCAATAATGGGCCCCCGAAAACGGTCGTTAGCACAAAGTGTCGTAGTGACAAGGGGGCAACATGTCCTGAGGTGCTTATGAGGAGTGGAGAGGTATTCCACGGCTATCAGGACAATCCCGGAAGTACGATCAAGATCCCTACCAGCATCTAACTGGAATACTTCCTTCCTCCGAGCACGTTTGCTCTGTCGAATCTCCACTCCAGCCAGCCAATAAAGGCAAGCCAGAGGTCAGGAACAAGACTTCTCCCGGAAGATAGGGTCCGTGGGGTCGCTACTGCCCAACAGCTCGCCACATGCTGCCCTGCGGGTTTTTGTGTCTCTCTTGGTCTGACTTCTCACCCCAGACCTGTTCCGGCAAAGTAAACTCTACCGGCCGGCACAGGCCTAGAGTTCGGAGCGCGCAAGCCCCATCACGACGTCAACGTACAAATACGGCGGTGGGTGGGGTTATTATTATTATTTTTAGCGCCAAGAGTTGAAAATCCTACAATGTTTTTTTGGACGCGCTGGGTTGCACTCTGTTGGATTCTCAACGCTCGACTCAACATCGAGAGTTGAAAATTCAGTGCGCGATAAAATCCCGCCGCGATATTTTTACCGTGCGAACGTGGGCGTTAAGTCGCGGCGTACTGTCGAAACGCGCCAGTCTGCACGAGGCTTAAAACTTAATATTTCGCAAACGGATCCTTGAATGCAAAAACGATTTTCACAAAATCACAATATTTTTTAACGACCTTTCCAACGACACATCACCAAACACACGCACCATGGGACAGACGAGAAAAATAAACATCCCCACTGTATGTGCAGAAGAGACGCCAAATTACAGCTTTCTAGTACAAACAGTCTACAGACGGACAGACGGAGATGGCGAAACCATAAGGGTTACTTGTTGACTACGGAACCCAAAAAAACAGTTAGAGACCAAATCATTGTCTTCCGAGATATTGACGACTTTAATAAACATGTGCATATGTACTTTCGTAGCACTTGCAGAGATAGGTGAGCACATAAATGTCATAATTATGTTCCGGCGATCTCGAACAGGTTCCACTAAGTAGGTTTAATTACGTAAACATGATCCTGTGGCACGTCGCTAATTGATGTGTCTCGTGTCTCGAAGACAAAGGAAGCCGGCTCCTCCCGCGAGCTGCCTGCCCTGTCTGCATGCCGCTTGCATGGCTCCATCGTTAGTCAGTATTTAACTTCATTGATAGATTCTGTTTCCTTGTGTATCCGAGATTTGTGATGGTAATTAAGTAGGTAGTAAAGTGCGAAGGCTTCCGAGACTAATAAGATCTCGTTTGCCTACATGTCATTAAAATGCGTGTAGTTTTCTATGACTAGGTAATAAAAGTCGTGGTGCCTTGCAAATGAGCTATGATAATACGCTGCGTCAACTGCGTGTGTTTGCTGCGTTTTTAGGGTTCCGTATGTATGCAACTATTCCTTAGCCAACAAAATACATATTTGAAAGTATTATATTGGTCTTACATAACAGTGTGTTAGGTATTAGTGGTATGTTAGGATGATTATACAATGGTAGGTAGCAGTTATGATTTCTGGACTATTGGTACCTACTCTCCTCTTAGCACTTAGCTGACATAATAGAAGCATTTAAACCTGATGCATAGGTTTTGAAAGCATTCTTTCTATCTGTTTATAATTTACAGCATAAAACCATTCTCTGTATAAATATTCAATTATTTTGAACATAAAAGTAATCAATTAGTACTTACTTCATCAAATCCCAAAGCAATCAGTTGATTTACGGTCTGCGGTAATGCAGTTAAATCTTTATCAAGACCGTTTCCTGATATGAGCTGAAGCCGGAGCTAACACCGGAGCTGACGACGTGTAACGTTAATAAATGAATTTTGAATATGGGGTCACTTTTGTAGGGCAAATAAGAAAATTAAAAAAAAAAGTTTTGCAATCTAAACCGTGTGACATATCAAATGAAAGGGCGTTTGGCGAGAGTGTTTCTTTGAATCCAGAGTGGAGCGATGGATTCTAAAGAAGAATCCTGAGCACAGCGAGGGATTCAAAGCTCTACTTTTTGTCACCCTCTATGAGAAAAAAAACGTGTGATTCGATCCCCGTCAGGAACGAAGTTCCTCCTCAAGTATGATTTAAAAAAAAAATCGCTGTCACCGACGTGGATTTTGAAAATTTTCGCAGCCGCCACCTTGGATTTTCATTTTGACCTCACTATTGGCTTTAACACCCTTAAAAACCATGACAACGATACCCAAGAGAGATAGAGATAGTGTGAATTTGGTTAAAATAAGTCGATAGTGAGGTCAAAATGTAAATCCGCAAAGGCGGCGAAAATTTTGTTTTTGTTTTAAATCATCGTGAGAAGGAACTTCGTTCCTGACGGGGGTCGGACTACACGTTTTTTTTTTCTTATTAAGGTAAGGTAAAGGTACTATTTATTTATAATTTTAAGATAAATACATTTAATGATATTTAAGAAAATATATGAAAATTGCCCATCCCCCCCCCCCCTTATCTCCGAAACTACTAAGCCTAAAACAAAATAAAAATTCAGGGAATAAGAAATCTATGGTCTTAAAATAACATGGTAAATCTCTCAATGTTGTGCGTACAAACTTACATTTGCAGTTGAAATGTATGGGAGAACAAGTATTTCAACTACAACGTTAAGTTTGTATTTGGTATAAATTTATTCCAACTACGGAACCCTTCATTGTGCGTGGTCCGACACGCACTTGGCCGGTTTTTCATAATTTCCTCACTGGTCCGTACTATAAAAGTAACCATAATCTAATCAATAATCAGTCAAATCAGCCTGCACAGCTACACTAAACACTTAGCTTCTCTGTTCCCTGCTAATTTAAAACTATTTAGCTAGCAGCGCCCTTCGCGATAGCTAATTCATGGTTTCCACAGTAACTATTATTTAGTAATCTGTGGTTTCCACACTCAGATGTCAAGGACGTAAAAGCGATTCCTAGCGTTCCAAGTTCCAAGCTCCAACGACTATCACCGTCCTAATTCAACAGAATGGCCAGCTGGCTGCCTATTGCGGGTTACTTTGCAAAGTTGCAAGATATGTCGATAAATCTGGTTGCTCTCCGGATATTATCTCACTACGGATAGTATCCTCTCAAAGAAACTCTGAGCCTTCAATCTTTACACTCCAAATATCCGTGTCCATGTCTCAGCACCATTGATCAGAAGTTTCCACGTTGTAGAATTAAAACCTCTTTCGTCCCACTTATCATTAAGTTTATAATTGCTGCGCCCTAACATTTTATAAATGAATTAAAAGGAACGCAATGTGTTGATGTTGACCCTTGCGTATGTAGGTGAGCGGTAATATCCATACGTAGCTGTGCCATATTAGGCGCAGATCATCTGGTGCGCGCGCGTCGGCCTTCTGCCCGCGGTGACCACGCGTGCTGCTTTGTAGGTACTTACCTTGCTTTGAATGTAAACCATAATGAACTAAAATTACAATAATACTCGTACAAAGGTTCAGTTTGCCTTTCTTTTTGGGGTTTCGTGATGTCATTTGCTCGCCACAAACGAACAATTGGTTTTTTTGCGACAAGGCTCAATAAAAATGTCACATTGCTTGAATTCAAGTTTAATTGCACGTGACGTGTCCGTGTAACTACAAACATACCACGGTCCACGTCCAGCACATCTCAGTCGCCAGAAATAAATTTTCTGTACTTTGTAAAAAAAAAACTACAAATTGTAACGACAGCGCTGACGAATCACCAAACAATTTACCTCTAGAGACTCTGGAAATTAAGTAGCGAAATAATAAAAACGTGACAAAAAGGCGTATCTCACGTATCTACTACAGATTGAAGTTTGGTAGTTATATCTTTTTTGGAGCGATCCTCTTTTCAACATTGTGTATTAGACGGCGAAGCGGCAAACACTAGTTTTTGCTGCGGTGAAACCTAAGCAGTGGTTAGCGGTTTCTGTATTGCTGCACTAACAATACACTTTGGTCGCAATTCGGAAATTTAACAGCTTTGAAATCGACCTTGGAAGCAACGAGATTAATGATCAATTTGGCTAAAACTTGCGCAATAATTGCCTGTTCAATTAGGTGCATTATGTTACGAAAATTTTATTTTCCAGTGCGGTTGGCGCGTGCTATTGAAGATGCAGTTTCGGCAACTGGCCATAGAGATAGCAATCTACTAGTTTTATGCGTGCAGTGTTGTGTTACTAACATCTTCGTAGTGAATCACACTTCATATAGTATAGAACTATAGAGCTTAGTAGGTACACTGAGATCATTGAAATAGTTCGCGATGGATGAGATGTTGACAGTAGAATCAGATACAATAGATCCATCTATTTTATGCCCTGCTCACATTATAAAATTACCTCACATAGTTTCAGTAAAATCTTTAAAATAATGTCGATGTAACAGTTATCTGGTGAAAACCTGGTATAGGATCCACCCATACAATTCGATAGGGGTATAATAGCACAGCACTGAAGCAATGTTACGAAATCGCACAGATATAATTTTTAGCGGTCTGAAAGCGTGCGGGCGCAGCGCACTGCCCGTTAAAAGCGGCATTCTATTTGATTTCCTGCTGCGCCTGCGACGCGACGCACTTGTCGTGCGATTCCTTTCAAGGTTCCGTAAATTTGCTACTAAATGAATATTTACGATTTTAGATGCTTCACTTTTACCTTTCAGTCATTTAGGCCCGTATTACAGAACCTTACTCAAGACTCAAGCATTACTTAAAATTAGTTTCAACCAATCAAAAAGCTTTAAATGAGTTTTAAGTAATGCTTGAGTTTTAAGTGAGGTTCTGTAATACAAGCCTTAGTGGTTAATTTCGTCACTTATCGAGGTACATTTTGTAGTTTGTAGAAGAAGCATCCTATGATGGCTCGGTCTACAATGACATTTGACATGCTTCATTACAGTAAGTCTGTAGGTACTGAATTAAGGAAACTGTTTTGTTCTTGAAATGGCGAACGTTTAACCTTCAGTCACTTCTAAATAAAGCATTTGTATTTACCTTCGTCATTCCCTTGATAGGTATATTTTCCTAAACCGTGAATCAGATAGACGGTAGACGCATTGCTTGAGCTCAATCACTGCAATTTGCATAACATTATGTATGTCGTACGTCTGTAATTAATGTTTACAATTGTAAAATTAAATTTACGCAACGCAGTGTGTAAGCGTGCATTAGATGCAGAGATATAGAGAGAAAACGATACTTTTGTACGGAACACTGAATCACACTCTGAAAGATAGGTAGGTGGTGTAGGAGGTGTCTGATTGAAGTTTTTGGCACATTGTCAAGTGGAATCTCTCATGAAAGTATTGTTTGCACAGTTTTTAGCAGTTTGGCTAGATACGAGTACACCGCTTACGTTACGTAATAGATAACCGAGTACACTAATACATTTATAATATAGGTACCTCCGCTATTGGATACACAATAAAACCTAATTGTGTGCCCTTACTTCGACACCATTGAAATCTAGCCAAGTCCTTGACAAATAAATGTTACCTTCGGGACAACTTAACACTGCGAACCACAGGCGCCAACTTCGTTCCGTCCTATTTTAGTACTTGGCCCAAGTTTCTGCGCTACACTTAGTGCCTAACGTCTCTAGCAACCTTCGACACTATTGTAAACTTTTCTGAAGCAGGTTTTTCAAATTGTATAGGTGAAGAAGACACGCGCGGAACAGACGTGGTACGAGCGGCTGTCTACGAAAGCGCCGGTGGACAACAAAAAGTTTGATGCCCGTTCACAGGTACTCGCCTGGTGGTGAGCTGGTGACAGACATCACTAACACCCGGTGACCCGGCGGATTGGATCACAAATTCACAACGCACTAACACGGTGTGGTCGCAACTCATTGCCCCAATATTATTGTAGCGTACAAAAAGTTCCAGCAGTTTTTATAGAAGAATTTGGGATTGTGCAACTTAGTACTGTTGTGGTACACTAAATTCGGTTTCAGTTGATTGTTTTTGTATGATTTGTCATCATTCCAAAATTCGGCAATCTTGAAAAAATCCTGCAACACTGGAACGACCTAATCGCAGATATACGGCATTTTGGACTAATCTAGAATAGTAAATTAACATTTAAGGTGGCTAAGTATGCATAATATTACTAGAAGTAGATTCATTGTTAACAAGGCGGTGGCGGTTCTTGATATCGATGCTTATTAGTTGAAGGAAACGTTTGCTGCCACAAATCGATACCTACGTCGACGCTTTCATTAAACACGCGGTAAAAAATGTACCTACCCACTAATTATTAGGCAATATTCGGCAGTTATTTCTCAAAATTCACTAAAATAACAGCCGGGTGCGGCTCTCACAATTTTTAAATACTTAATCAAAAACCCCCAGGGAAGCTACTTTCAGCGATCGTTACGTCATACAAAAATTTGGAAATCCTATAAGAAATAAAAGTCGCGTGATCCAAAGATGACAATTACAAATTATTCAAATTCAATTAATTGACTTTTCAGTTTGGTTTCTGGAAATATTGAGCCCTTCTGGAGAGTCGTAAAAAACGACTTATAGAGAAGTCAGGAACCATAAACACTAATAACACCAGCCATACCACAGTTTGCCAGAGCTGGTGAATCACGGCAGTGTTCCACCGATGAAGCCAGTGCTTTCCTTACTTACGGTCTATGAGTACACTTTATATTTCTCAGTGAACATTCAGTTGTTGAGTTGATGACTAACGGTACAAGAAGTGACGTCTCGGGGGTTGGACAAATAAGACGATTTATTACATGTCTTGGAAACTACGGAGCGATAAACGTCTGACGTCTAGATACGCATTATTTACTTTAATAACTTCATCGTGAAGTAAATCGCTCTCTACAAGTTTTCCACAACGTCCTCTAGTCGATAACATTCGACTGGGATTGTTGTACTGTAGGTATTCTTCTTAGATTTATTTGAGCGTCACCTTTGTTCGGTGACTCCTTTGTATAAGATCTTTGGATCGGAAATCGTTCAACATTTTCTTGTTTGCGAACAAAAAGAGTAGCTAATGCGGAAGAAACTGTTGAAGAAACATGTAATTCAAGTGGGCTTTTTTTGTAACAACTAGAGGCTCACGTAAATTTGCGCTCCCTGTCCTGTAGTTAGAGGTTATTTACCTGCGCTTTGGAGATGGTAATGACAGGGATCATGGAACAAATGAAGTGCTAATGACTTTGCAGTGCCATCACGCAGTGTTTGGTCTTGTTGCCCAGCCATGAGCACTTCATTTGTCACGTACTTTGTGAAGTCGATCCAACGAACTGTTTGTGTAATGTAATGATGTTGTGCAGGTGGTGAAGGTATGGCCGGAGCGCGGCGCCGTGCAGGTGTACAACCCGAAAGGACAGGACAAGATGTTCACGTACGACGCCGCCTACGACGCCGGCGCTGACACGCAGACCATGTACGACGAGATGGTGAGTATACTGACCAGTACCCTAATTGCGTAATACAACACAATCACAACCTGTTTCGATTTGAAACAGATTGCTAATCCATTGCTTCATAAGTTGGAAAAAAAAAATCTTCTCAACAATGTAAATAACGCAATGAATGTTGTTGAACTGTCAAAATAAAACAAATTAGGCATAATTGTTTACGAAAATAAGTTAAGACTTGTGGCATCCCCGTAATTCATGGTATTTCTTCCCGTAAAAGACGAATTGTGTTAAAAGAATGCAGAGTGGCCGTTATTACTGCTAATGAGAATTTGTCAGTAATTGTTAGGCATACCTAGGTATAATAATAATATAATAATAATAATATTTATTCAAGATATAGAAAAATTAAGAGCAGATTGTAGTAGGCTTACACAATATATTAATAATATCAGGTCAAATAAAGTAGTAAGGAGAGTTGAGGCTATATTTAGGAGCAGTTTCACACACACAAGACACGAAAATAACAACAGAAAACCTGAAGAATTCTTAGACACCTTAAAACAAAAACTAGCACTTAAAGTTCATAGGCTCAGGAGATACAAAAAAGCACAACAGCGCAAAAACGATAATGCTATATTTGCCACAAATGAAAAAATGTTTTATAGAAACCTACACAAACCAGACACTGACACAAATCATGAGAATAACACAGACACACCTGACCAACCTACAAAAGAGCAACTAGAGACATATTGGTCTAGAATTTGGGAAGAACAAGAACATCATAACGACAAAGCAACGTGGATAACAGAAGAAGAAACAAAATGGAAAGCAATACTTAGATGAAATGGAATTTGTAGAGATTACAGAGGTCGATATCACACACTTAACAGGCAGATTACATAACTGGAAATCTCCTGGTATAGACAAAATACACAATTTTTGGTACAAAAAGTTAACTTCATTATACAAACCCATAGCAAAAAACTTAACAGAAATTATATTAGGACAACAAAATATACCCAATTTTATTGCAACTGGTATAACATACATGCTGCCTAAAACTAAAAATTCATCGCAACCTTCCCAATATAGACCAATCACATGCCTACCCACGATATATAAGATATTAACATCAGCAATAACAACTAAAATTAACTCACACATTGAACACCACAACATAATGGCGGAAGAGCAGAAGGGATGCAGGCGGGGCCATATGGGATGCAAAGAACAGTTAATTATTGATTCTACTATCCATAAACACGCCACCACAAAGAATAGAAATCTTCATTGTACCTATATTGATTATAAAAAAGCTTTCGATAGTGTCCCACATTCCTGGTTGATACAAATATTAGAAATTTATAGAATAAACTCAAAAATAATAGATTTCCTACGAAACATTATGCCACTTTGGAAAACCACACTTCAATTAAATTGTAATCAGAATAATGTTACCACGCGACAAATAGCTATCAAGAAGGGCATCTACCAAGGTGATTCACTAAGTCCCCTGTGGTTCTGTCTTGCACTAAACCCTCTGTCTCATCTACTGCAGCGCTGTCGGGCCGGATATTGTCTCAAACATACGGCAGAACAAACAACAGTTTCTCATCTCATTTACATGGACGATATTAAACTATATGCACAAACCGAAAAAGATATGAAGAAACTAGTAGAAGCTACAGCAGAGTTTAGCCTAGACATAAACATGCAATTTGGTCTGGATAAATGTAAAACACTTCATATCATACGTGGCAAGATACGACCCGGCAACTTTGTAGTAAATAACACAGACACCATTACAGCAATGGAACCGACCGACCTATATAAATATTTAGGGTACACGCAACTGAAGGGACTAGATCATGTAAGGATTAAAGAAACACTTACTGCAGAGTTCAAAAGGAGACTTAGCGCCATATGTAAAACACAGCTTTCTAGTAAAAATCTCATTAAGGCCCTAAATACATTTGCCATCCCCATATTAACATACTCATTCGGAGTTATTAAATGGACAAAAACAGACACAGAACAATTAGAACGAATCACACGCACCACTCTTACAAAACATAACAACTTACACCCTAAATCTGCAATAGAAAGACTAACTATCAAAAGACAAAACGGAGGGAGAGGCCTAATAGATATCCAGCACCTTTGGCGGAAACAAGTCTGTCGACTAAAAACATTCTTTCACTCAAAATCCCGCACTAGTAACATTCATAAAGCCATAGCTCAAAATGATTTCAACTATACACCACTTAACTTAAATGAACAGCCAGATACTCCACAAATTACTAGTGATGACCCACAGAAACAAAAAATTGAGGACTGGAAGAAAAAAGTACTTCATGGCCGTCATCCTCATGACCTGGAACAATCCCATGTGAACACAGTAGCCTCAAATAAGTTTCTTAAAATAGGTAATTTATTCCCATAAACGGAAGGTTTTATAATTGCAATACAGGACCAGATTATTAACACTAAAAACTATAGAAAATTTATTATTAAAGATCCTTCTGTAACAAATGATAAATGTCGCAAGTGTCACATCCAACCAGAAACAATTCAGCATATAACAGGAGCTTGCACAACTCTCACGCAGACAGACTACACACACAGGCATAATCAGGTGGCAAATGTAATTCATCAAAAATTAGCAGTCAAATACACACTCATACAAGACACAAACACTCCTTACTACAATTACACACCACAAACTATCCTAGAAAATGACACACATAAACTTTACTTCGACCGCGCTATCCTCACTGACAGGACAATCCACTACAATAGACCGGACATAACCCTACAGGATAAAATAAATAAAGTTACTTACCTAATAGATATTGCCGTTCCCAACACACATAACATTCAGAAGACAATATCTGAAAAAATTAGTAAATACGCAGAACTTAAAGATGAAGTAACTAGAATATGGCGACAACAAAAAGTGTACGTGGTCCCTATAGTCCTCTCCACAACCGGCGTTATCCCGAATCACCTTCTCCATAGCCTTAACATAACCCTACAGGATAAAATAAATAAAGTTACTTACCTAATAGATATTGCCGTTCCCAACACACATAACATTCAGAAGACAATATCTGAAAAAATTAGTAAATACGCAGAACTTAAAGATGAAGTAACTAGAATATGGCGACAACAAAAAGTGTACGTGGTCCCTATAGTCCTCTCCACAACCGGCGTTATCCCGAATCACCTTCTCCATAGCCTTAAATTACTAAACCTAAAAGAAACCCTCTATATCACCCTACAAAAAGCTGCAATTTTAAATACATGTCGAATTGTCAGAAAGTTCATGCAAATAGATGAAAACGAAATAGGTCCCCATCATAACATATCCCCAACATAACACACCACACGCTGCATTTACTTGGCTTCGGTCCGTAAATGTTGCAAATACCAGCCTAAGAGCTGAGAAAAAAAAAAAACACTACATAAATAATATTTATTCCAAAAATTACAAGGCATAAAAATTATTACAGATTTGCTTAAATGTAAATTATATTCCTAAGACTTACGTGCCTGAACGAGGTAATCCTGTGTTTCAGGCGAGAGGCGCTAAAATAAACTTATAAATAATTAAATAATCTGCAGGTTGACAATAGATCACTAATTATACGTTGAGTAGCTTAAAACTTAGTTTCTAAATTTGATAAATACTTAAAGTAGGTGAAATTTGTACATATTCACTTTAACACAGTTAGTAAATTCTCTGTATCTTCGTAAGACATACTTTGGAGAGCATCCTTGAGAATACTCTTACAATTTGTGTTGTTCAGGGAATAAATGTTTGCTTTCGAGTTTAGTCTATTATAGAGAAGAGGACCGAGGTACAGGTAAAATTTGGATACAAAAGCATGTTTAGATGTATTTTGTGGACAAACGATATCTTTACGCCTTTTATTAGTATATGCAGTGCTGTAAGGTAAAGCTGTGTGTTGTTTTGTGGAAGATGTCTGATGTGATAGCTGTCACCTGACTTTTGGGGTTTATTTATATACGTTAACGTGACACTGGCAGAATAGTCGACACCGGCTCAATTGCCAAGAACGGAAAAAGAAAAATAAATATACGTTGCTTAAAGTTAAGTAATGATTAGCGACTCTTTAACCATACATTTTTGACGTTTGAATGTCACTTAAGGCTCCGTGCACGAAAAAAACCCTCTTTCATCAATAACTTATCTAATTGTAAGAAATCTTGAAATAATTGAAACATTAAGTCTGCGTAAGTATAAAAGTAAAGTTTTCGTGGTGCTAAACCATTCGTGTCAGTCACAGCACCTGTTAATAGTTGCATCACTTTTGCGCATCGCAAATTTATGGTTTATTTAAAGATTTATGACATTTTTTTGTCCAAAACAATTAAATTTTACCACAGTCATGTTAAGTCATGTTATTTCGCCTTTAATTTACTTACTTAATGAAGATATAGTAGTATCATAAAATAAAATTTTGATTTTATTTCAAGGATAGCTGAAGACAAATGTGTGATTTTGAAATTTCTTGATATGGTTTGCTCAATAATAGGAAAAAATACATTACTGACAGGGTTTAAAAAAAAATGTTTATTTCAACATTTTTTCTTCTGCTATATTTGTATGGACGTTGAAAAAAGTGATTCCCCTATGTACAAGACCATTATAATGATGTTGATGATATTTTTTTTATTTGAAAAATCTCTTTCCGCTATGTACAAGACAAAGAATTCGACTTTTCAAATCACAAATAATTTTGTTTAAATTCTGTTTCCTTTCTCACAACTAATGAACAAAATTGATCAAAATAAATCGATTTCGTGCAAGGCCCCTTAACTTTAACCAACGTTAAATGAAATGCAAATCACTGTTGGACGCCTGTAGGTCTCTCCTGACGCCGCAGATATTGCTCCAACTTCTTCATAAGACGACTGCCGATGCTGCCGATGTTTGAAAATCCATCGGCGGAATATTGATTTTTAAATGACAGAATATTACTATTCATATGTGATTATAGTAATGACCGAGTAGAGTATAATATATGTATGTACGTTGTATCGATCGTATGATGTACAGTTCTCAAGTTCTATAAAAAACCAAGACTGTTGCAATCGTTAAAGATTCTGATCGATGAATCCAATGTAGGTATTGAAATCAAGAGTTACCGAAATGATATGAAAATTGATGATATATAAAATGAAGTGGCATCTAAAGGATATTATTATGCGATGATGCTTGTCTATTAATATAAATAATCTCTATGATGATAGCAAAGGCTCTTTGACCAACAATTTCTTAGCCTATTTTAATCCGCCACATATCAAAAAAATCAGAAGGTCCACTCCATACAATTCATTGAAGTAATAATACTTATGTAACTAAGCTAGTAGTAGATACCTGTTTTGTCCGTAAAAACTACGGCTGAAAATAAAATCGCCTTATCTGTAACTTTTATCAGTTATTAGGAGAAGAACACTACGATGACAGATGTTAATTGCCCGCTAGAGTGCAAAAAGCAGTTGAATAACAACTGGCTGGTTTTGACGTTAGGATTAAAGTGAAATGTATGGTATTTCATAATATTTATGACGGTTTTATCCCATGAGCGCACGCAGCCGCCGCCGTAACAATGAGCTGTGCGCTCAATACCCGCCCCACATCAGCCAAGGTGAGGGTCACGACTAACGCGGTAACGAATTAACATTCAGGATATTTGGACAAACACGCGATTAACGCAAACCTTTGTGTATTAAAATAGAAACAACGGTACACGGTACACCAGCTATACAGCGTGTATCAGAAATATGTGGTCATATTAGAGTGTGGTACAGCTACAGACCATCAAACCGAACAACTTTCTCCAAGGGACTAAATCGTAATTGCGAAAAAAATATCAGCTGCCACATTTGGTTCGAGTAGGTATTGAAGTTTTGTATAGGACAGCTGATTATTTTTTTGATGGTCTGTATAAGTGTATAAGAAATGTGTGGCCATATTTATGGGACCCCACCCTTAAATATGGCCACACATTTCTTATACATGCTGTATAAACTTTGCAAATTGATATGATAATACAGTACCTATAGTTCATAGTTATGCAATTTTCAATGCAATAATGAGTTGTTCAGTACTTTTTACACTGTCTTCTGATTTTTTTGCAACTACTTCTTACATGTTATTAAATATTTTATAGCGATTGGGAAGAACGTAGCATCCAATAATAATTTAGTGCGCATCTAATACGATCACTCCGTGATTTAGTGCGTTTATTTTCGTCTCGTATGTTTATGAGGTTTCGTAAAGTTTCATCACTATAAATATTTAAAACGATTATTATTCATCATTGCTCCTGCATCTGCTTCAGAAACATTTAATTTTGTGCTTACAGTCCTTGGTGTGTATTATTATTATAAGCCTGTGTTCCTACTACAGGGCAAAGGCCTCCTTCCCTCTTTCCCCATTTCCCGGTCTACTGCGATTGCGGGCCAATTCTTTAAAAGGAGTCCAGCTCATCCCGCCATCTCTTTGTGGGCCTGCCGCGTAGTCGTTTCCTGCTATTTGGGATCCACTGAGTGGTGGTTTTCCTCTAAAATACTAATGTTAAAGCGCAGGCACGCAAGGCACTAAGAAGTGTACCTGAGCAAAATAAACAGTTCTAATCTTGTTCTAATGAATCATGTATAAATCTGCAGCGAAATACTCTAGTTTGAGTACAGAATGTATTATCTAGTGTTCACTAGTAGTGTAGGAAGTATGTCAGTTTCAGCGGAGCGTTGTATAATATATCGTAAACGTATGAATATCAGGAGAAATCTCTATGTCCGCGCGCGTCGCATTCCCCCGCGCTATTACGCACGCCGCGCCGCCCGTCGCCGCTATAGCATTGTTGCCAAAAATATTACTCCAACTCGCTCACACCGTCACACCGCTGACCACACCAAGCAGACGAGGACAGAAGCTTCATCCCATACTATACTTGATGTGAAACAAATCCATTCAATAATCCCTACGGTAGAGCTAGTACTGATACGGAACAGAGAAATGCGTATACGAGATGTTCGTTTTATTCGGCGTCTACATGTCATGACAATTCACGCATTACAGTAAGTATAGCAATACTCTGGGGCTTCTGAACTTTAGTTTATTTTGTGGTCTGTGCTCGATGTGACACGAAGTTTTAGAAATGTTCAGCACACTGAAACATTCCTGGGAATGTGCTGTTTAATATTTTAAGTATTTGAGCCGGAGAACAAGTGAACCACTGCACGAAATTGGTTTCTGATCACGTGATTTATTGATCCGTAACACGTCGTGTGTTGTAATGATGTACTTATTCGATAATTGCACGAAGATGACAGTGATTGAGATGTCATCCATAGCTTCTTCATGGAAATATTATTCAAATATGTAGATTATAAATAGTTGAGATTAAAAATAGTTGAGATTAAAAATTCGATCAGATAGCAATAGCTGAATCGTCCATATAAGCAAACAAATAACGAATACGCTGCTAAATCTTTGTAAGAACTAAGCTTTAGGTAGTAATCTCTACCAATCCTATGCTACCAATTAATTGCATAGAATTCAAAATTTGATTTGCATAAAAAAGGCCCTAGATAAAGAGTAATGTGTAGCTATAGAAATGTAAAATTTCTTATAACTATGTATGTCAGTCCGATGATGCTAATCATATAATAGCGTGCGGCGGCGGCGGCGCGCGGCGGCAGTAGCGCGGAGTCCAAATTGAGCAGCACTTGACAATGGTGGCACGCGACAACGAACTGAACCCGTGCGTGGGAGCCCGAGGAGCTTCACCTCTCCGGACATTAGTACTTGTCGCACTGTGCACTGTCGCACTGTCGTGCTACTTGTCGCACTGTGCACTGGGATTCATACACGAAACAGACTGTTACCTGAAATTGCATGATTCATGATTTCAACACAGACAATCATCAATTGTAAGTTGTAACGGCCAGTAAGTAGCGTCTGAAGTGTAATGGCATGTCGTGGTATAAAAATTAGCCAGTCATCAAGGACGTACTTACTGTTAACATTTTCAAGTAGAGCATTCATTTAACCCTACAACAAAATATTATCTGCTCTACAGACAGAGCCATCCGCAGCCCACTGGTTCAGTTAGCAGGCAGTTAAATACAAATGCTCCCTTGGCTCATTCATTAGTGAATCCGGCCGGCCCGGTGACTTGTCAGATGCAAGACTCGTCTTTGCGGTGATTGGTCGTCGCGGGGTTATTAATGTTGTCCAGCTGATCGCTTGGCAGCGCCAGCGCTCTTGAGCTTGACTTTGAAACATTTTACGATCGTATTCACGATACGATGAGTCTATGTAGACTAACGCTAACAACAGCGTTTAATATTCTTCCGCGCAACTATTAGTGATTACTAGCTAATTGATGCGGATATTTTTCGTCTGTGCCGCATATTCAGAGGTTCTGAACAGAATAGCGATGCAATACTAATATCTGCAAATGTATCTACATAATTTCAATGTCAATTAACGTGTACTACGTTATGGTTTGCAAGTGCTCGAACGCGGAAGGTACCATCTTGCTCCGTGCATCCTACGCGAGCTTGTCGTTCGTTCCACTTTCAATGCGTCGCCTTGACGTGATCGAAGGTCCCTCCAATGTTAGATGTTTTCTTCAAAATGCTGTGATTCAACCGCGGTGTAGGTGGCTGTATAGCTGTATACAACACTAACCTCGACGCGTCAATATGGGCGGTTGTTTTGTGTTAGCGATTAACAATCCATTGTAATAGCACTTGAATAAGAAATAACAGAGAGAGCGCGTGTAGAAACAAAAACAAGATCACATGTATTATAAGCTGTCTTGTCAAAATGAATAGCTCAAGAATTCGCGAGACATTAGTTTCCGCATTTGTCTTTATGTTCTTTCCTGCCATAGTTCAGCGCAGTTTACTAACATGACTTCATATTTTTCATTCTGAATACATTCACGTCACAATTTAAACGCTTTTATGGCAAACTACGTGCTTAAAGTTATTACATTGCAGTTTATACTACAATATGTGTCCCTGACATCATGCAGCAGAGCTAGTTAAGATACCGCTTCAGATAGAGCAAACTCTTAGTTAGTTATACGGTTAATGTTACATTAATTATTGATTATTTACGTTTACGTGTTACCAATTGTAGCGTGAAAATAGATATTGTTGAGTGATCGCCTTTTGTTCAGTAAATAATTGATTGTCCGCGCGTGCGCCGACACTTGTTCGAATAATGTTGTGTTCTACCTGTGCGTGGTGTGAACTGCGGCTGCAGAAGGTCCATTCACACAGTCACACGCACAAAATAGGCCCTTCAGGACCAGAATGTTGTTTTTTTTTGCTTAGTTTAGTTTTGCACAGAGCAAAGAAACCACTACAGAACGAAACGCTGTTTCAGTTCAGTGTCGCTCGAAATTCTGCAGAGCGGGTGAACCTTCTGTAGTGTATGTATGCGGGGCGGCACGCGCGACCAAGGCTAGCTGTATGTGCTCACAGTGACGTCACTCTTCACAACATCGGATCGACCTTTTTCAGAAAGATGCGATGATGTGTTTGCAGTTATCGACGACCATACAATTATATTTAACCCAATGAAATCATCGTGATACGGACGTTTACGCTGTATCAAATGCAATCGATTACTGATTACGGTACATTTCATTATTCGCTTTGTTTATTTATGTATGTTTTTTTTTCATTCTTTTTATCGCGGGCTTTGACCGAATCAAGAAATTCCGTAACGTAACGAAAATAAAACCTAACGGGGGGTGTTAGGTTTTATTTTCGTTACGTTACGGAATTTCTCTCCCCACTCCGCCTACCATGTAATGACGGTTCCCATGACAACGTGATGTTGTCATGGAAACGTAATTTTTGTTTTATGTCATCACGTCATCATCCCAAGTGTAGCGTTGACAAATAGGAAGTATGGAGGTTACAAATGCTATGCAATAGCTTAAGCGCGGCAGTCCCCGAGTGCCACACGTTTTTTTTAGGGTTCCGTAGTCAAGGAATCTTTATAGTTTCGCCATGTCCGTCCGTCCCCGGCTTAGCTCAGAGACTGTTAGTGCTAGAAAACTGTAATTTGGCATGAGAATTATACATATTAATCATGCAAAGTTATTTTTAACCGATTTAAAAAAAAAGAGGTTCTCAGTTCGTCGGAATCTTCTTTTTTTATGTATGTTCCCCGATTACTCGAAGACGGCTGGATCGATTCGAAAAAGTTTTTTTTAGGATACCTACCTCCCCTAGACGTAAAGTGGGAATGTTTGTTTTTTTTCTCTCATCTATCCCATGGGGTGTCGTTGGAAAGGTGAGCAAAACTATTGTGAGTTTGTGAAAACCATTTTAGATTCAGGGATCCGTTTGCGAAATATTAAGCTTTAAAGTGTAAATTTTGTTAAAGTCAAGTGTGTGTGTGTCCCTCCAGCTAAATGGTTGGTTTTGGATATGTGGAAAAATTCACAGCAGTAGTGAATATAACCAAATTAAAAGGAAAACTATCACAGCTAAGTAGGCTCTACACGTTAACGAGTGAAATCGATCAACGTACAATTGCAGTTGAAAAAACATGTTCTCCCATACGGAATGTATGGGAGAACATGTTTTTCAACTACAACTACTTTAGTGTTAAGTTTTTTCTTGGTATAAATTCATCCCATCTACGAAACCCTACATTGTGCGTGGTCCGACACGCACTTGGCCGGTTTTTTTAATAACCAACATAACTTTATAATACTTTTATTTAAAATAAAAAAAATCACTTGCATCACGTCTCTGAGGTGTTTGTAATGTTTTGACGTTTTCCTCCTGATAAAAATTAGGGAAATGAAAGTGCTCACTTGTGGAAAACAAAAAAAACTTTTTATTTCTCGCTTTTCAGTGAGTCAGTTTGTAATTTATCTAAGTTACAACAGCTTAATGCCAACTGCTCATCACCTTTTTACAAAATATTGTTTTTCCCGATGCAGGGACGTTAATTATTGAGGAGTTCTCCTGGATCTTCACCATCAGCTCCACTTCTGCATTTGCATTGTGACGAGCATAAATTGCTTTGCAACCATATTAAAGTAATGGAATCGCAACCCGTGAAATACTTATTATTGAGTATTTCCGGTGGCCTTCATCATCAGTTCCACTTCACCCAATGCTGCTTTCCGAGAGCAATTGCACGAGTTACTATAAAAAATACCAAAATTGCTATAGATGTGCCTATAATATTTGAAGAGTTCCCTCGATTTCTCCAGGATCCCATCATCAGATCCTGACTTGATGACAGTGGGACCACCTCGGAAAAACCCCTTTAAAAAAATATATTTTGCAAATCCGTCTAAAACGGAGTTACGGCCGAAAATACATAAAAAAAATCGCGTTTCCGGATATACGAGTATCCGCTGTATTTGAACTGATATACAGCTGAGAACACTAAGGGCTTTCCTTAAACGATAAAAACATATCAGTATGAAATTATAGGTATAAATTCTGTTTTTGGGTCATCTGGGGGCCTGCCTACCACAAGCTCATAAAGCAGTATTTAGGTGACATCGTGTTTTGGTCGGCGGACTACATTATGTCACTGTGCGTGTGGCCGATGGGACACACATAGCTATAAACTTCAACCCCTCGCCATCGTCCCAAGGGAATCCCTCCGGCGAAACTCTCCCTACTTTTCAAACTATTTCTTTAGGAAGCTCGACTCCTAAACCTGGGGTTTTCGGTTAGGTTAGGTTTATAGTAAATAATATTTTAGTTGTAGTTGCAACTATTTAGGTTTGGTGCCATCAAAGTCAAAACTTTATTTTAAATAGGCCATTGTATGGCACTTTTGAACGGCATCTTTTAGCAAAAGCACTACATGCAACTTCACTATTAACTGTGGCGATCTCAGCCCATGGGTGTTACCGACGTGGGACCTTCAGATACGCTGTATTTGAATTCGAGTTAACTTTGTCATGGCCGCCTCAAGACGATTACTATGGGAATGTACTCAAGTGGTCTCTTTGAAACGTCTACGGCTACTGCAGCTTAGAAAGTTTATGCTTCGTCAGATGTCACGGGTGTAATAGCCAGCCTTAGCGATGTGTAAACTTTCGGTGTTTGTTTCAGGTGCGGCCTCTGGTGGCGTCAGTGTTGGACGGGTTCAACGGCTGCGTGTTCGCGTACGGACAGACGGGCACGGGCAAGACACACACCATGGAGGGCACGGCCGAGCATGAGGGTATCATCCCGCGCGCCTTCCGCCACATCTGGGCGCACATCGAGAATAGTGCCTCGCCCGACGTCACGCATCTGGTCTCCTGCTCCTACATCGAGCTATATCTGGAGGACGTCCGGGACCTGCTCTCCAAGGACTGCAAGAAACTCACTATTAGGGGACAGGTACTGTGGAATTTTCACTTACTCGTTTTAATACATCACAAAGAATACCGCTCTAGCCACTTCTGTCTAAATCTGAATTTCCGGACACTCATCTCTATATCTAGGTATTGAAGTGGTCTTGTATATTACTATTCACTATAATCACGCAAAGTAAACTGAACGTCGAACGTAGGTACTGAGCAATTATCGAACACTTGACGCGTTCTTATACATATTTATAATATTGATCAACATATTTTTTCGAGTCACTGTTATTTGAAGTAAAGCAAATATTAGTGTTCGCAAAATCACAGGTGCGTGGTCGACCCGGCTGTTACCACGTTATGTCCACCATCGTCATCTGTGTCACGGTCATGTTTAATTACTTGTTTTACAAACAGTGTGCCTTGTTGTATTTGTCATAGCATAGCATCATTATCCGGATTTCCATAAATGTATGTCCAACAATGGTCATTTGTAGTAAATAAGTTTCATGAGAATTTTGGAACATTACCATTATAACTGGTCAGTATGTGCTACTGCCTGCCTAGCCTTTTCCCAATTATGTTGGGTTCAACTTTCAGTCTAACCTGATGCAGCTGAATACTGGTATTTTACATGGAGTGACTGCCTATCTGACCTTCACAATAACTGGGTAATACGATACCCCTTGGTAAGACTGGTTATCAGACTTTCGGGCTTCTGACGCAGTCGTTAAGAGTGTAACGACTGTCAAAGATCCAAGAATGACAGCCGCGACCAACGGCGTAACGTGCTTTCCGAGGCACGGAGGGGTCTCGGCTCGGTATGTTAAGATGGTCACCCTTCAATGGACTGACCGCGACAAGCGTAGCTTAACCTGATTGATCGACCCGTGCGGCTATTATTACTTAGCCGCGAGCCCCTCCAGTATATAGCTACAATGGCGCTAATTATCGTACGGAAATTCATTAACGTTAAGTTTCGCAATTTCCCTCTGTTTGTGATTGCCGTTACGAATTGTATTGAATCCTTAATTGCGATGTTTTGTGTGGGTATAAACATCGCGTCGCGGTGCATTAGCGCTGTCAGTTGACACTCGTGGCTAACTGTCGCAGCGGCGCGCGTCTACAGCTGTTGGCTACTCTCGCAACGTGACGCCACCACACACGGCCTCATGCCGCCATCATGTGTAACATGACGCAGGAACGTACAAAGGGATCACTCCATACAGTAACAATGAAGAGTTCATGACTCCAAACAGACATATAAGAATGTTGTCGAAGGGAACAAGCTGCAAAAGGATGAGTGAATCAATGCCTGGTCTTTGGTCAGGATCATTATGTGACGAAACTAAATTACCGCTATCACTGTACCTTCGCTTCTAAATGACTTCCTATCGTGCTTTGTGTAATGCGCCTTCTGCGCTTTCCTGTTGTGTGGCAAGTATTTGTTCGACAAATACGATTGTAGAGCCGTGACGGTATGATATAACAAGTACTTAGCTCGGTGATGCCCCAACCACCAATATTTTACGCCACATTAGCACAGAATGCTACCTGTCCGCCCTCCTCCCCCCCTTACCTCCATACATACAACACATTCATGAAGTGTACAATAAGGAATTGTCCAACGTTTTGAGTCTGTCCAAACTCTTTTGAGTGCAAGAATGTGTTCAGAAAAAAATTGTTGCAATTGTTTTCAATGCAAAGTTATACATTTAATAACACGGAGCACAAATTATTAGTCAGTTATTGAAAGTCTGGAACAATGCTAACCGGCTAGCAATGACCGTCTACTGTAATAGACATAAACAACCTAAATAAAGAAAGAATAAAAGTTTATCGGATCAATTACTCCAATATTTCCTGAAGGCGCCCCGCACTGTACTGCAGCGTGTCATCGTGACCATTTTCACGTGGTCTCCGTCAGGGCCACACTATCAGATACTAATTTATCAGTAACCCTACCTATTGATTACTGTGCGATAACTGATGCGTCTCTCGCGCGTCACTCCTCTATGGCCGTGCTTCCTCCCATTCTTGTAATTAATGAGCTTGCGTTGCACTTGGCTGCAAGCCAAAACAATTCAGTTTTATTATGGAACTCTATACCGAATTACGTAACTGAAAGCTTTTTCTCTAAAACTTTTAATTTGGCAAATGTTTTCAGAAGATGTAGCTATGAGCTCATTGCGCGTGGTGCCCAGATTTTTTTTTCCCCGAATGTGATTTTTAATAACTCCTCATGACAGGCTGCGGACGCGCTTACGGCTTTAGCGCAAGCTGTCCAAAATTTTAGGACTTTTGTCAACCAAAATGATTTATGCACCCACTGAGATTTTGAATTGTTGGTGCTGTTCCTTTTGAATTTATTCTTTTGAACCTTTTCAACAGAAGGTCCTTCCACCACACTTTTTTATCAAACACATTTCATGTTGAAATATATTCAAAATATGACTTCATAGGTCCGAAGATTAATGAGCGCCGCACCTGTTAGTCGTTTAGATATGAGACACGCGACTAATCAGATGATCTAAGCGGGTCACGTCCATTTTCTTATTTATGAACGAGCTCGGGTCATCCTTGACCATCACCGCCTGTCCACCACTACGACAGTCTGCCACAACATGGCTGTGTGTCTGTCTGTACTTTAGTCGTCGGCGGGTCAAGGGGAGGGCACGCGTAAGGCTTATTGCCTACAAGCATAAAAAATACCGCCTTTTCTAATAGCACACATAATGATATAGTTTTAGGACAAGGACGTATTCAGCAACGAAACAGAACATCGTAGATATATGACTCAACATTATACTCCAAGGAACATGCGAATATTACTTCGTGCGAATATTATGTTATTTCCTTTTGCTGAAGGATATAGATTTCCTTTTAAGAAACAGATTCTATATGTTTATTTAGTCAGTACAACTTGAGTTTCTAAGGTCACTGAGTTGTTGGCTATCAGACTTCATTTTAGACTTAATAGAAATAGAAAATAGTTTATCGTCCTGGTAATACAATAAGCAGGTTTACAGGTTAACACCAAGTTGAGACGACATGAGTAGGTAGCTTAAAATATTACCTATAGCTAGGTTAAAAAATATTATTTACCAGTGAGCCCGGAACTATACAGTTCAGGTATTGTATGGTATAATTATACATATATGGTGTGTTTGTGTATGTGTGATGTGACTATCCGAGTGTGGTGTGTGTGATTTGATGAATGGAATGAAAAATGAATCATATAGGTAACAGTTTTTGTTCCTAAATCCATAAAATATAGTTCAGTCACTTCACTTATAAAAGTGTAATTGTTAAGTAGCGACCAGGGTGGTCGTGGTATGGTGGTGTAGGCAATATCGCTAAGTATAATAACATGTGTCGCGCGTCGCCGGTCGCCGGTCGCCTGGCGACGTCCACTCAAACAATAGCACATGCGGTACATAAATGTACGTCTACGTGGTTATGATAGCCTAGTACTCCACGCGTATGGCGAAAACGAAAGTACTACAAACAAACCAGCAAAAAATAACATTTGTAATAATGAACTGAATTCAGTTTATTACATACATTATGCATGACAATGATTATATTTTGAAACTAGCATGACTCACCGCATCATAATATATTATAGTGTGGATTATCTACGGAGTATTTCATTGTAATAATGTTCTATTTAAGTATGAAGTACAAGAGGCAGCCATTCGCAATAGCTCACAACCTTGACGTGCGTCACTCGGATGCGTCCAAAAATGACTGCTTTCTGCAGTGCATTGTGCAAACGATCACTTTACGTAATTAATAATGTGTACATTTATGCAACAACACATATTGTTCAGGCTAGCCTTATACAGTTATTAGCTCAGTTCGCCCATGTCCTACCAGGCGCACTTAAGATCAAGGCCGCAATTAAATACGCATTCAAAATAATTACTACACGATTACTCTAAAATTTTAATACAAAAATAATTTCGTGTTTTATAAGTTTCCTTAAAGTTTATTCAGTGTTCTTTAGAATAAATACAGGGTTAATTTATGACTTCAGTGCAAAAGCCGAAATTGTGGTGTCTGGCAAAGTGGCGAAAGGAACTATGGAGAAAACGATTGCGATCATGCAAAAATCATCATCAAAATTGGCCTACGTAGTAAGATGGACTGAGTTAACTGATACTGTTCCAAAACTAGCATGTGAGGAGACTGGTAATTGAACAAGCTAGCACTTAGCTAATTACGATGGGGTAGCTCTTAATTATACAACCGTTATTAAATACAACAATACTCATTAACGTTTCGCTTTCTTTGCGCTGACCATTTTCTGGGTCTCGTTAACGTTTACCTAGACTTGGTATTTGGCGTTCACTCTTCGACGGTCATGTTTTCGTGGGAGCCAGCTCTTGATCCCAAAGACCACCACATTTAGTTAAATTAATAAATAGGCAAACCGCCACAATTCTCCAACAAAAACAATGACCATCTTCTTAGCTAATGATTATTTTAAACAGTTATCTTAAACTAATAATCAATATGTGATGAAATCAATTCCACTTTCGATTGTATCCTCAGTCGTTAGTGTGTTGGCTCTGAAACCGGCTTGAGCAACATCCTGCGAGTTCTCCCAAGGACTCTTGAAAGGTCGTTTCATTGTATTTCTTTGTTCCTTTTTGTATGCGAATCTGGATTATGTCGAGTTCAGCTCCCGTGTTTATGATATTAGTAACAATGCCAATTTGTCAGGTTTCCACTTTTTCAGACTATGTGGAGTCTCTCCTAAAATCTTTTCAGTTGTGTTCCGATCCGATTCGTTTATTTTGCTTCGCTTGACACTGCTTTCAAACTAGCCTATCGTTACAGGAGCTAAACGGCTTCTACATCCCAGAGATGACGTCCGTGGTGTGCAAGAGCGCGGTGGAGATGGTGCGGGTGATGCGTGCGGGCAACCGCAACCGCGCGGCGGCCCGCACCGACATGAACGAGCACTCGTCGCGCTCGCACGCCGTGTTCCTCGTCACCATCGAGACGGCGCACCGCAAGACCAACAGGATACGGTAAGCGCACACTTACATACACTATCAACAGTATCGTAGACAAGCCTTTGTACGAAGTATTGAGATAAATCAGTAGTGCGCACAGATCCGGGGAAGATACTGCACCACACCATTGATGACGGACATTTTTGCTGTGTTACCCTTCCGCATTGGTGTTTTTAAGATATGGGTACATCGGTAATGACGACCATTGATCAATAACAAATAAGTACGAGTTTCAAATCAACATTAAAGGCTCTTACAAACAGGCGCGACACAAAGGCACCGCTCATCGCGATAAACTCACGCCTTCTTTTCATGGGGTAGGCAGAAACTACAGACCGCTACCTGCTACGATCCTTACATACTCCTGAATTAAATAAGGAAATTCACGATCACCACGACTATGACCTGAGTTTGATTTCTAGAACCTGCCACAATGGCAGCGATTATTTATTCACGTAAATTGAAATATGAAAAAAGCATCAGCACAAAAAGCTTCCAATAATAGGTAAATTTAACCAAACACGTCCTATTTGGAACCGACTGCGACATAAAAAAGACATATTCGTGATTATCTACCGAAATAAAATTGCCTTTTGCTAGGTACCAACCAGACTGCTGTGATGAGCAGGATACAACCATAATAGAAAAAAAAAAATCTACCAACTTCATCCATCAAAAGACATGCCGATATCATTGTTAGAACATATGAGTGGTAGTAAAGCAGTATAAACAAGGCATGTGACCCAACGGAGCGCAGCCCGACGTCAGAGCGCCCTTATTGCCGAGCAATATGGGTCACACTGTGACGTTACCACAAACACCAATGAGATATAATATATATGCCTGCCTGACCTAGACCTAGGGGGGATATATACAAGGTGTCTAATTAAACAAGTCGTGTGGCTCCCGGCTGAGACGTATGCGTCGAGATCGGGTGACTTCAACAATATGGACAGCAAAATTGATCGACATCATATTGACCAAATTGAAATGGACAGGCCACTTCAGTATGCAATCATACTGAAGCAGCCCGTCCATTTCTATTTGGTCGTTCAATCAAGTCAGCCTTTCGCAATCACTGCGGGACAGGCCTCTCTCAAGTGGCGCCATATCATCGGGTTCCTCCAGTCTATCCGAATCACCTTTAACAATGGTCGGTCCATAGACCAACCAATTTCAATAGTATCACTGAAAACGATGAACTCAACCCAACTCGGTCTGCCCAAATATTCAATAAACCTGTCTAGACTGGAATATTGATTTGAACAGCAATTACCTACAGCCGCTCTAATTACATGAAGTGTGGAGTGTGAAGGATGAGCTGAACAGTTTATGCCTAAATTGGTTTACTCATCCAATGTTCGTGGATCATTGACCCTCCTTTGTGCCGAGCTGGGCACAATTTAGACGAAAAACAAAAACGTTCAATGAAATGAAAACGTCCATTTTGAAAGTTTCTGGGCGCGCGGCCAGCCCTCCTAGGTAAACAAATATACGAAATCGATTAATATAGAGAAAGCTAGATTCAAATATTTTTGCATACAAATACACCTTACATTTTAGTCTGGAATCGTAGATCGTGTGCGCGAAATTTCTAAAGAAAGAGAGCTCGCATTCGAGATGTTGAAATAATATTTTTTCCGGGCTTTGCATCGTAAAACGCCAAATTCCGAGAGAAAAGCTGCGGCTTATTGAAATAACCGCTTCTGGGAGCACTTATGAGGACGTTGCCTTTTTCGCATAGGTCGAGATATCCACTGGCTTTTCGGGAGTTATTTGTAAAGGAGTTGATCCAAGTTGAAAGCTCAAGGTTGAATCATTCATCAAATTAATCCCAATGTTGAATATACAAATTATAATGATGATGTAGATTGAATTCGTCACCAAATTAACTTGTCTGACCATGCGAGTGGGCAGGCGCTGTCGGGAGTTGGGACCACTTTAGTGATGATGCGGCGACTCCCAACTATTACGTGTTCAACCTTCAGTTACTGAACACTACTGGACAAGACTCACGTCCAAGAATATAGTTTTCATATAGTGTGGTTTTAACGTTTTTGTGTGTTGTATTGTAAACATGAATGATTGTTCGTGGATGTATGAATGGAGTGACGATGAAGATTATGATTTCAGGTAAGATCGCCATAACTTGTAAGTATAATCCGTAGGTACATTGCTAATTTTTGCATTGCGTTGTTATATCAATCATCAAGTGTGCCACATCCGCACTGCCTCCCCTGAATGCACGAAGCAGAAACTATGCAAATTGAAATTTATTCGAAAACAAACCCATCCCTAACGTTCCCTGCATGCTCCTTCAAATTCGTTCCTCACGAAACGTATCCAGCGCGTAATGTTTAACCGACTCGTAAATATGGAAGTAATGCATTCGGTTGTAAATGCTAATATATTCACGACGGGGAAGTCACGACACGCCACGTGCGCCGTGTAAAAACTGAATACTATCGTCAATCAAACATTGCTACTGCGCCTACTGCAAGTGTGTGCTCAACAGATATGTACAGAAGGCTCAGTGTGGAATGCGCGATGTTACGCTCAAAACGTGCGAAATAGCGCGTTGCACATGGGCCTTCTGTCAGTTATCCTGAAGTGCGCGTCGAATACGCACGCGTGCCTTACATAACGTAACATCATTGTTGCCAGCGCTGCTATGCAAACAATGTAACAATACAAGACTGTAGTAGTTCACTGAAGCATTCATTCAGCTTCAGTACGGGGAAAATGTATACCTAATGAAAACGAGATGACGTTTCACAAACAGTTCACATTCTCATCTCCAGTTAGCTGAAATTTCCCTCGGTTCACCATATTGGCGGTCATCCAAATGATACTACCCCAGTTTTGAGAAATTAATTTATTGGCATAACAAATAACAACCTTGGGATTGTAGGTTTGTTGGTTGGTTTATCGTGTTGTACCTGAATGAATGGGATAAGATTGGAGGAAAACTTGACGGCTGGCAATATTATATTTTCATCGAATAAATATCGTCCCCTGAAAAGCTAAAAAGTTATAAGACTAAAACCCAAGTTCTACGACAAAAAAGTCATCTAAAAAGGATAAACAAGATATCACAGACAAATTAAAAATCCGGAGTCACACGTGTTAATTGAACAGATTACGTGTGACTCCGAATTTTTACCCTACTAAGGCGAAGCAAAAAGAAAGGTTATGATTTTTACCGGTATGTATGTTCATCTGTTTCCTCATAACTTCTAAACTGCTCATCATAATTTGACAAATGACGTATCGTTGGAAGCGTCTTAATTTTCCGCTGGTTAAAGGCTAGATGATGTCCCATTAAATGATGAACATACATATATACCGGTCAAAATCATAACCCTTCTAGTCGGGTAAAAACGGCTTTTAGCTTTTCAAGAGACGATATTATGACGATGTACGCTGTTAAGAGCACAATAATAAGCTTAGAAGAATCATAACAATGTAATGACTTCAAGAAAAACTAGTTTTCAGGAATTGAACATTTCTTCACGAATTTTACAGCATAAAACTGTGATTCGACTGATTGATGAAAGAAGCAACGTTTTACTCGTAATAGATACTTGCATTGAAACTGAATCGTTATGCATTAAGCAATGAGCGCCCGTCAGTATAAACATGAGTTGTTGTTGTTGCTGACACACGGTGAAGCCTAGTCCGTACTAGCGCGGATTAACCCCGTTAGCACTGAAACGTGCGCGCTGTACCAGGGCACCAGTCGCGGACGGAGGTAGCGTTGATAACTAGTCATATCAATACATCAATTTAGCTTGTTTAATCGTTGAGGGGTGAAGCGGTGTTCGAATAGCTCTGAACGACTCGGCTATTGCCACATAATGTAGTCGGTGTACACTGACAACTGCTACTTAGGCTATTTCGTATTTAGTTGGAGTTGCTGGTTGCTTGCTACCGACCACAACTAAGTGGGTAGTGGGTGGGTAATTTTGATTGACTTTTAGATGTTGAAGGGTTCTAAAGCAAGTGATTCCTTTCCACGATTGACTTGTCCTCTGCACTCACTGCTTAGCTTGAGACAGATAACACAATTTTAATGATAAGTAGGAATTAATGAACGAATTCTCAGTATACGGTTTGTATCGATGTTATAGTTAATCCCTGACGTAAGTCTGTTGTTTATCGTTATGTTGCCGATAAATATTTGATTCAATACGATTATATTCTCTAGCACGTGTTTGTAGCTGTACGGTAAACGTTATTCTTAAACGCTGTTTATTATATTTATGAAACGACTTGTAAACAATAACAACTGATGCATTTGTAATAATTTAACAACTCGTATCTACCTAATTAAGTAACGATTTATTTTCTAATTATCCTCCCCTTATCATCGGGCCGTGTTCTTCGCGATATCGTGACAGTCGTCTGAGCATCTACTCGTACATATTAAAGTTACCCTCTTTAATGGCTCTATAACAGCAGAACATCACAAACAAACAATATTCGATCAATACCACAAGTACTATAATAGTTATTACCAATATTTCTGGGTGGTTGGTTGTACTAGGCGCGTCGGCGTCGGCGGCCGTGCGTCATGTGCTCTTTACTTATGAAGTCCTGGTACCGACAGCGTCTCCATGAATGGAGATGTCGACTTAGCTGCAAATGACTAACTCTTTCACAAAGTGCACTGAGTCACTGAACCCGCTCCAAAACTGTGGAGATGATCTAATTTCAATTTATTGTTCAGTAATAAAACCTTTGTTGGAACAGATATTGTTTTGGTCCGTACTCATCATAATTTACTGCTGGCTGCAACTGAATATTGTCTGGATAGAAACAATAACTTTCCTTGGTTGTTTAAGATTAGAAATCTAATCTTCAAGTGTTGCAGTATGGTATCAATAGGTATTTTGGAGTACCAATGATTTATCTTTATAGCCGATTGTTTAAGTATTTTCCTTGCAATATATTCACACTCCATTTCGCCAAATGTTATCGCTCCGATAAGGCGTTGATTACATTTTAATAGATTCTATCGTTCGAGTGGTTTCAAACGAGATTTAGTTGTTATTTCATATAAGTTAAACAAGTTAATATGTTTCCTTTTACTTGTAAATTGTATTATTTTGTTTACTCATTGAAAGTATGTTAGATGTGTAAAAACCGCAATGATTATTTCGCAATAACTTCAATGTTAGAGTATTTTCGAGAATGAAGTAAATGTAACAGAGTAGTAGGGGAAGAGGAAGGGCGACCACAATGTATGTAAGAACAGAACACCCACTCTATTCAATAGGAGATGTGAAGCGGACCAGTCTTGAACTTTCAACTAAATATTTTGCATTGGACATGACCATAGAAATATAAAAAATCTTCTTTCTTATATCTATGGACATGACACAAACGCTTTACAACTAGGCAGATAACTAGGTTTCTTCGTTTGTTTTTTGTGTGTTAGTCAATCGGCAGTCATTGTAAGCAAAGTTCTGTCCGTGTGGTCCACAGTGCGTGGTAGCGTGAAGGCTAGAGGTTTTTCACGTCACTTCAGGCGGCGGCGGGCGCGGGCGGGGCGCGGCGGCGCGGGGCGGTGGTAGTGGACGAGTGCCGTCACGTTACGATTTACAACCTTGTTCTGTCCGATACGCTGCACATTTGCGCCGCGTGCTTTGTCGTTCAATCAAATGTTTTCGCTAATTATTATCAAGAAGTGTTTCTGTTTGTTGAGAATTCTCTTGCGTCCTGAGTCCCTAATGCATTGAAAGTAGTATGTAGGTACCACAGACGTATAAAGAGTAGCAGACCAAACATTCGCAAAAAATTGCGTAGCCACACACACATAGGGACACATAGGGAATGTTGTCAATACAGGGCCGGACTAGGGCCGGTTGCCGGTATTATATAACGATATTGAAACAACCGATATAGGTACTTACTGAAAATTCGCGAAAATTGATATTCTCTGGGTATAAGAAGTGTAAATTACTTAGAAAGTCAATCAATCAATTATTACCTGCCAAATGAAATTTCAAAGTTATGTGAGTAGCCTATTTATGTATACTTATGCCTATGTTCATGTTTTCCATCACACAGATACAGGGTTATATAATTTATTTTATAATTTATCACAAAAGCATGTGTGTACACTGACAATATGCACTTTGCAGTATTCTGGAACAATGTCACCAAATAGATTAAAAAATCGTAGAGTAAACTGAAGCTCTGTTTGATAATTCAATGGTAAACATTTTACAAAAAATTTCGTCTTTGTTGCCAAATCCGTCCCTGACTAAATAACGCGGTTGAAACAAAGAACGCGATGCAGATGATGTTGCTTATCAATATGGCGGCATGGTACAGACAAGCTACACGTCAAATTTTGTCTATGTGTGAGTCAGTGTGACAACAGGTGACAGAACGAGATACAATTTACGACTTGTCGCTTAGCAAAAAAAGGATAGAGAATCATGTCCATAAATATAAATATAACTATGGATTAATGTTTGGTCTGCTACTCTTTATATGTCTGTGGTAGGTACAATAATAATATAGAGACACAACTAATTGCATGATTATTAGTTTAATACTTGGTGTGGTCAGTAAAAAAAAATATAATAATAATTATCTACTTTTCTTCCTAGCGTGTCGTTAACAATATAAAGCTTCTAAATGGACTCGGCTCGATAGCTAGTTTTAATACTTATCTTTATTCTTTTGATCAGCTTACAATAATTTAATGACTGTTTAAACCTTCAAAAATATTGAATCTCCCATCATAAACATATATAGTCTTATCACTGGTCAATAACACACGAGTCTCAGGCATCAGTTAAAGTATCGCCTCTATCAGATAGTGCGCCGGTTATCGACACACGATTATGTTCTACAATTACCTACAATTGTAATTAGTAATTAAAGAGCTGCGAGCCAAGGATGGATTTCGTATCTCTGTACTTATTGCGGATGATACGTTATTCGCTCTTACAACTCTTTGCGTTTTTCTTCTACGTCTAACAAAAGTAATGCCTGTAATCCCTTCGTAGCAGACATTGTAGGTACTTTGGCTACCATTAAAGTTCTAAACTGAAGTACTACAAACAAGTCGATGGTATCTTGAAGCGATAATATTAACGTTACCCTCTGAGGATAGTCTAGTCGAGAGATTTGTAAATAGAGCTGTGATCTCTATGACAATGCTCTTGTTATATCGTGTGATCTATTGAGATGGTGATATTGCCCTCATATTATTTGTAGGGACATCTGTCAGCATAGCACAGTGAGCTGTTGTGCCACCAACCACCCCAGGAGTCCCAGTTGGTCTATTGACAGCTGACAGCGACGCTAATAGCCACCTTCTGTTAGTGTTCATGAACGAACAAAAAACAGCCTCGTTTGTGCAAGTAGGTACGTGCTAAACAGCGTGGTGGAAGGCCTTCCATGTAACGATTCATTTACATGGAGGTCTTACACCTGCTGTTAGTTGTACAACTTTATAATATGATTGCGATTTGATGTAATTTGAATATTAAACACACCTAGTGCCTATTAACTCATATATCAGTTTGCTATTAGCAGTCATAAAGTAGTACATTATTGTATCACATTCACATAAATATGTTTATTTTAATACCTGTCACGATTGTGCTAAAAGTTACACAAATTACAATAACGTTGACTTCATACTGAGCGACGTACAATGCCAGTAATTGAACAAGCTGGTGTTTTTGTGGGCGACGTTAAACATGGCATGAGCTTGTCATTTACATAGTTCTGTAATAGTGTACCTACATAGAAGTGTAAACATACTCGTACGATGTTTCCTCAACAATCGAGTGTTATGTAAGAGACAATGTTGGGTTTCTACCTAGACAAACTGTCGCTATATGAGTGGATCAATAGGTCAATTGCTATCAGTACGTCGTCGTGTAGGAGGCTTGTGTTTGTACGCTAAGACTATAATGCTGACCGTACGTTTCCTCACTGACCTAGAAAGTGGTGAGGTTGTATCTACAGCTTTCCATCCCGCACCAGCTGAAAGGTCACTGAAAAATGTTAACTAACATAATGACGTGCTCACTTTGTCTCTACATGAAGCCACTCTATTCACTTTTGACCCCTTCGTTTGTAGTGATTTTGCATATTTCGTTACTCTGCTATAGACTGCTACCGAAACTGCATTTGAAACTCAAACTCAAAGCATTTATTTCAATTAAACCATTTACAGGCATTTTAATTGTCAAGGGGTCGGTCAGTCAGAAATATGAAGCTAGTTGCCCATTCCAAAGCGTAGTAGTAGGTAGGTTCCTATGGGGAAGAACGGGCAAGAAACTCCATGGACACTCTTTTAAATCAATAAATAACATTCTTGCAAAATATTGGTTTCATAGTTTTGGTTTGGTAGATAGACGTGCATGTTTAAAGCGTCCGTAATAAAAAGACAAAAAAATAAATAAAAATAAGCCGTGGCAGCTAATAGATGACCAATTGACCAGTCCCTACTGACGGCGCGCGGTGCCCGTTCACGAACATGACGCATGTTTAGTGGCATGAGGAACAGGGTGTAAAGTTCACTCATCCACCGTAGAAAAGGGAGGATCCTCCGACCAGACGGTTGTTGTGTCTGGTGGGCAACTGCCCATCGGTTGGAAGTTGAAATCTTGTATGTATGTCGATCGCTCGGTAAACTCTTAACTGCGCGATGCAGGATTTGTGTGACGTCATGTCTTTGATGCGTAGTTTGTATGTGGCGGTGTAACCGCTACACATGGATCAGCAACATTTAGCTCCACCATTTTGAAGAAACGATAAGTAAAAGGAAAAATTCTGGCATTTTCAGGAACCTCAACTTAGTTTAGTTTGGATGATTTTTAATTATCATATTTTTCTTCACTAGGCAACAGTTTTCCTAGCGATGTTAATTGTTGAGTGTTTACGTCGTCATATATAATTAATCTTTGAACTAGCGCTCGCTACGCTTATCAGTTAATGACCTCGATACACTATTTATAATGATTCAGGTAGCGATTGCACTGCGTTTACATTCTTACTTACACCTATGTTTATTATATTGTTCAGGCAGCGAAGAAGCAGAATAGACAAATCGCTATGCAAAAGTGTATCGGCTATAGGAATGAAGGACCTTCGCGGATCTAATGTCTCTTTTCATTAATGAATGAGTTAACATTAACACCAGATTTTCACCCACCTTTGAATTAGTCGCCTCCTACGCTCACGAAAAGGCAGTGTTAGTCTAATCTTAACCGGAAGTAAACAACACGACTATTTTGTCGTATTTTTATTTGTCACTCGTCCATCCTTGGTCCGAGCAAATATTGAAACAATCTCATTACAACACTTTACAAGTCGTGAGCTTTAATTATTACAAAACTAATGCGTCCACAAAACAAACATCTGTGATCTAATAATACATTGATCACGATTCACGTTGTTCTTAGATGGTACATACTTAGAAGATAATAATCTTATTAATTCTGTTTTTTGCGCGATCAGGATATATTATTATGTAGACTGTAGAGTATGTTGGTGTAAGTTCATTGAATGGATCACGGATGGTGACCGTGTGGGTATGTTCGCACATACCTGGGGCTTGTTGCTACCGTCTTTTCTTGCCCCAGATGATGGTGGGCGTTGTTTGACAAGCCACAAACTAACACTGGCACAACGAGGTGTCAAAATTGAATGCATTTAAACTTGCAAAGCCATAAAGTTGACTCAACCCAAAAGTGTATTTTGTCAAGTGCGGTCTATGCTAGGGTGGGTTCTTCTTCCCCATGTAAGTTAATTAAGTAATTAATTACCCATACGTTTAATTTTAGGCGCGTGATAGAGCCTTCTAATCGAGCAACAGCTGCGTAGGCGCAGCGTACTCGTGTACCTACTACAGTTGCACGTGCTAATCAATCATTTATCTTTAGACTTCAAATGTACTTCCTATCGAGCGTTTTTGATAAAGTACAATTTTGACGTCGCAATTAATGTAAGGCTACTTATTAAGACCACTCATAAATGTTGATCTAATTGCCTTATTTATTCATTGTTTACTCCATGACACTGGCAAATTAGCGTAGCATAGGATAGATTTTCTACCGCACTTCTTTACAGCGCGAGCATTATCAAACAATAACAAAAATGTTGCCTGGCGTCGCTAGCAGCGTCCTTGACAGTCACAGAGGTCAATAATAAAGAAGAAATAAATAAAAACGATGGGTTAGGTCATGTTTAATATGGTCGTGATCGTTTCCAGTGACTTGTTTCCTGCTAGGTTTCATCGCGTAAAAAAAGCCTTGATTACATTGTTTTAACTAGGCGTGTAGATACATTATTTCGTTCATTTCTAGCCGCGAAAATTAATTCGCTACATATATTCATAATTCTTTCCAGTACTGATTAAATCATCGAAGTAGAATATATTACAGAACTTCTCCGAATGAGGCTTTGCTAACTTATGCTTTTCAAACCACACAAAGCAAGGCGTAGGTATAACGAAACCATCATTAATCGTACTCCTCAATAACTTCGTACTTGACCGATTTTTTGCACTTAACTGCAGTGGAGTGGATTCGGTTGTATTCAGTGCTCAAATATTTACGTTAATATTACGTTGAACACACAAACATACAGACCGGCGCGTGCGCATCAGACTCCGTTTCATTTACGTTGCTTATAAACATAAATAAATACTCGGAAAAATAGTCAGGTAATGAACTTCGTGAACTTTGGCATGTGTTACATCTTTTATAAGAAAAACTTTAAAAGTAACAAAAAACATACGCTTTATGGTAATATTGATAAAGTTTTTGTTGGTATATTTTACACACTGCAAACAACATTGACAGAAATCATTTTTTAAACTAATGTATTTTACATTAGAACCTGATCATTATCATTTTATTGTTGTAATAAATGATTACTTTTTGTATGTCCAATATGTCCATTGATTATAATATTCATACGTTGTTTTTTGTTCTGAATGACGCTTACAAACTCAGGATCTATGGTGTTTTATCTACTAACAGGAAAGGGTTTCTTATATTCATCATCGTCTTTCAATTGCCGGCCTAGGATTTAGTATCGTTCAACACAGTTCTCTTATTTTGCTGGGAGAGATTTTGGTGATCTGTTGTATGCTGCTCCATCGTCTGCATTCGCTATACATACATTCTGACTAATTGAGTCATGAATACACAGAAATATTTATATATTTCTGTCACATAAACCTTGCGCGCCACCATGCTTGGACAGCCATGTAATTGTGCTCCGTCGTTTGTTTGTTCACGTGCGCCCGTAGGGCTGCTCGATAGGAAGGGAACCTGACCCGGCGCCGCTCAGCCGATGTGTAACACCTATGACTAATAGCTTCCTAAAACCACGACAGAAGGTATGCCTTTAGTCCCGTACAAAGTACGCACTGCATGTGCGTGCCACAATGCAGTACTTTCAGTGAAAAGTGATGTACCTAACTGGAAAAACATGATTTTGAGAAAATTAATGTTAAAGTCTAAAAAAAATCTGACTCTTTGTCTACTTCACTAAAATGAGTACTGATTATTGACATTGGTAAACAATATCTTAGAGCACGATTTAGTGTAAGAAGAAACAGATTAATTTGTATAGTTTTTTTATAATTTAAAAAGAAATCCAGTTGTATCACCTAACACAACATAATTATATTAAAGTCGTTTTATGTGTAAATTAATTTAAAATAACTTGAACCATTTTACACATTATTTATTGGTGTTGGATGATTATGTGTAGGTAAATACATATATCAGTTTGTACTAATTCACATAGATCGCGTAATAAGAGTCACATACATTTGTATTAATATACATTAAAGTACTTGAAATATTTGTTCAGTTCACATTGATATTATTTAAAATGTATTTTATTACACATTAATAAATGGAAAAATGCTTAGTTAGAGCACTTTACACCAAAATAAGCTTAGATTAGACCAAAAAATTGCATTTTTTTACTGTTAAACCAAGTGTAGCAATATTAAAACTGATATAAGTCAAGATATATATAAGTTTTCACTGAAGGTACAGATTATGGTCAATATTGTATGAATGCTCTACCACAAAGATGTCGACGAAACAAATGTCTGCCCTGACAAAGTCTTCTTTCAGTGTTAAACCTTAGCCGTAAAGCTGTACCTATTCTTGGAAAAATACAAGAAAATCAGGTGCTGTGGGAATGATTGTAGGAGCGTGCTTTATCTATCAGTCATTTTTGTATGTTTGCAGTTGACACCTTTGATGAGTCTCGCTGTGTTTAAGTCTTTTTCTCAGTATGTTCAACACAATAATGTGTCACCTTATCTTTACTCATTGTACCAAGTCAATAAAAGAATAGGTTGTTTAAGTTAGTTTTATTTTCAAGTTTTGGATGAGTTGGTGTCAAGACTCTCAAGTTGGTTTAACTCAACTCTTTATGTTGTGGATGGACATCAGTTAAGACCAATATTATGTTTATTGCCATTTCAAAGTGATAACGCAGTTTGTTCTAATACCTATAATTTAGACATAGCTACACATGTAGATAGCTATAATCTATAGTGCTCATTGCTTTTTGTTTTCAATTTCCAACTACATAATAATATTATGTTCGAGAAATGGAATTTCCTCTAGAGAGAGCCACTTGAAGTGATGCACTGATGACCAAAACAAATGCTGTGTGTCTTTACAGTTTGTTGTTAAGCAAAGTGACTTACAATTCCGCTATTGCAGAAATATCACCTTACTTAAAATAGTAGTAATCGTGCTCTTCAGCAACACCCTCATCTATCTCCGCTGGTGGTCCGCTTATCTTATCGGCGCTATTACTCTGCACAGTTGCACACCATGCCGCATTAGTTATACGCATTACCTAGTAGGCATTACCCGCGCATTACTACTGACTCACCGACCATTCACATGCACCCACATGATCGCTAATCTAAATTGTAGTGTTGCTGCTATTATTAGAAATAATGTTGTGCATTTACTAATTATAGATTTAATCCTATTATGGTAGTTTTTGGTCTAATTCAGGTAGATTGGGCAACAGAAACCCCTTGAAGCTCAGTCAGTGTGCATTCCGTAAATTTCAGTGCAATACATTTCAGTCCATATATGACTTAAATACAATGTTATTTTATTTTATTGTGTTTAGGTGGCTTACAGCTATCAATACAGAAGTAACAGTGAGGTAATTGACGACAAGCCTTTGTAACTTTGTTTGTAACTTTTACATGCAAATATGGCTGAACCTATTCCTTATATCACCATGAACTGTACCCTTATTATCAAAATAAAATATCTTTATTAAATCACATGATATCTTTATTAAATGACGTGATTCTTTGATACTTTTACTGAGAGAACAAACATCCTGGAAAAATTCTGGGCTGATGATGTTGGTTCTAACTTCTAAGCACTAAGTACAAGCGCAGTTGGGAGAAAGGTGAATTTGTTTGGAAAAACGGTAGAATGGTATTAAGTTCCTAATGATGTATGAATAAGCGCCAACCTTCCGTGGGTACGTAATAGTTGGCATGTTTACGAAAACCTAGTCACACTGTGAATCAAATACGAATAAAAACAGAAAGTCTCAACGTTTGCCGACGCGAATGGAATTGTTACAGTAGATTATCAGCTGAACCGTAGATAACTAATAAAAGAAATGAATCGATTTTCCTTCGAGGTCAATTTTCATAACATACCAACAACCAAATAAACGAAGCAACAAGTCTTACAAAATAATAGTTGTCGCAAAATGTAGCTGGAGACAGAAGGTCAATTGTTTGAAACTTTTTGTCGAACGCCGCAAACGAGACAAGTATAAATGAGTTGTAACGACCAGTTTTCGTGACCATCACGTGGGCCGCCAGCTTGTTCCCCAATCCATGGCATAAAAGTGTGGTCGGTGGACCCCGTCAGGAACGAAGTTCCTTGTCATGTATGATTACACTTTTTCGTTACGTGACGATTTCTACCAGTCAACTCGTACCGCAAGCCGCTCAAACTTAAAAAACTCTAAGCAGTTATTTCAATTAAACAATTTACAGGCACTTTTGCACTCAGTCGGTCAGTCAGAAATATGAAGCTAGTTGCCCATTCCAAAGCGTAGTAGGTACCTATGGAGAAGAACGGGCTAGAAACTTCACGGACACTCTTTTAAATAAAAAATTGTTACAAAATATTGGCTACATCATTCATGTTGAAATTATACATGTGAGAACAATGTAGAAAGACGTGCACGTTAGAAGCGTCCGTAATAAAAAGATAAAACAAAGAACAATTCAACAATTAAAATAATTTAAAAATAAGCCCTGGCAGCTAAGAGATGACCAGTCCCAACTGACGGCGCTCGTTCACGAACATGACTCATGGATTAGCACGATTCAGCTCAACCATTTTGAAGAAAGCTAAATGATCCAACACACGCGCCGCGCCACCATCAGCGAAACATTTGAGTGAGCATGACATACTCACAGCGCCAAGGCACATTCAAGTCAGTAAAAGACATATTACCCGCGTACATGGTAACTCTTTAGTACATAGTGCTCACACCTGTGCTATGCAATTATATAATACAAAGGAGATTGAGTTTATACAATGCAAATATGGTCTTACAATCTTCAGCAGCTCCAATAGTATTTTCAAATGTTAATCAATTAGTTGTGGTTGCGGAGTAGGACCAGCATTGAGCCAAGCATTTTTATCAGCGATGTAGTCCCCCAACTTATAATATGCCTGCCTGCATAGTGTGCGTTTTATACAAGATTTGAATTTCGTTCTCATTCAGTGGAAGCAAATAAATGCACGTTAAAGAACTTCGTTCCAAAAAGCCCTGCCCGAATCCTCCCGAAAAAAAAATCTATCGTGCGTGCCTAAGCCTAAGCATATACCTTCTGTCACTTTTCGATGGGTGGCTATTGATAGTGCGTGCACTGACAAATAGGCGTGCGAATATTATGTAGTCCGGAAGCGGGCAATAGACCCGCGGTGAATGTCCCCGCGTCACACCCGACGCTGAGCGGCCGCCGCCACCGCCGGGGGCTGCCGACCCTAATGTCTGCGCTATTCACTTTAATTTCCTCTGCGTAGGTATCATATTATGATATGCTTATATTGATATTGGGTTCAAAAGCTTATTGAATGTCCAGTCACACATTATTGGGGTCAATGTGCCTCTGCCCTTATTTTTATGATTAGGAGTTTATGGTCAGACTACATTCATGTCTATGTTACGTATGCGCTCAAGATTGTTCATAGGGGTTTTTTTATACTTACCTTCTTAGTACTTGGTATCTTGTTAAAATGGGATTCTTTGTTTACTCGAATAAAATTTAAAACCTGTAAGAAAAACAGCAACGACTTATTTACTGAAACATTGCTCCCTCGAGACACTCACTGACTCTGCTTGTTCCCCGGGCGAATGAAGCACACCCTCATGCATTTAATATTAGCTGCCTCCCCGACCAACCGCAGTTTGTTACAATTATTTTACGAACTAGGCCTCCGCAACCTCTGCTTTGTTAAATAAAAACAAAATCATTGTGGTTACTGGTGTGACCGTATCACCGACTGATTCGATTCAACCAAGCGATCATTTCGAGCGCGAGTAAGTCAATATCCGTTGCATACAACTATTTATCTACACCCATGCTATAAATCCTCTATAAGTTTCTGAAACAGTTAGTTTATTGCCAACATTAAAACAACCAGTCTCATAGTAACGATAATATCATCAAGAGGAGTGTTATAATGTTGTACTCAATTTAATTATGCAACTCCTTTGCTTTTTCGATCCCTTCCTTACTCATCAAACAGCCACATTCTCACTACTCAATTCGTGGTATCTTTATAAATTTCAATAAACCGGCAAGTGCGAGTCGGACTCGCGCACGAAGGGTTCCGTACCATTATCTATAAAAACGGCAAAAAAATCATGTCTGTTGTATGGGAGCCCCTTAAATATTTAATTTATTCAGTTTTTTAGTATTTGTTGTTATAGCGGCAACAGAAATACATCATCTGTGAAAATTTCAACGGTCTAACTATCACGATTTAGGAGATACAGCCTGGTGACAGACGGACAGACGGACGGACAGCGGAGTCTTAGTAATAGGGTCCCGTTTTACCCTTTGGGTACGGAACCCTAAAAAAGAACATTGTCATGCACGCGCGTTACATAGAGTTCTTACAACACTGTACAGACACTGCACATCAAGCTACCCGAAACTGTCAAATTTTCAAATTATTTGAAGTATAAGGTTCAATCAACTTTGAACCTTATTCTTCAGCAATAAAGTTGAAAATCTATTAAATAAAATTTGACAGATTGTAGTAGCCTGATGTGCTAGCGTCTGTATAACACGCTATGGTTTCAGAACCTTTTATAGAGGATTCATATCATGGGTGTAGATAAAGTCTTGTATGCAACTGTACATAATTAGGTAATTAAACACTCGTGTAATACTAATAATGCATTCGAGTTTTAATACCCCTTATTATTCAACAGCTGCATAAATAACTATTAATGCTTTAGGTAGGTACACTGATTTACGAACAAAAGACGAACGTAAACAGTTGAACTAGGGTTCATACCATCGATAATACACATTAGAGCCTGATCGTGATCTTATCGTGACTTAGCTCATCGTAGCAAACTGCTAGGTAAGAACTCTGCAGTTTTGCCGCAAAACCCGGTTGTCGTATTTCCAAATCCCGGGTCTTTTTTGAATCATCGAAAATCGATGATACTCCTCGGCTTTTGGTGTTTACAGCCTAAGAAAGATATGGTAGAAGTATGTTACATATGTGATTGTTTGTTACAGCGTCGGCAAGTTGAACCTAGTGGACCTGGCGGGCAGCGAGCGACAGCGCAAGACTGGCGCGTCGGCGGAGCGGTTGCGAGAGGCGTCGCGCATCAACCAGGCGCTCTCCTCGCTCGGCAACGTCATCTCGGCGCTCGCGGAGAACAGCCCGCACGTGCCCTACAGGTGAGCTTAGCTATCAGAACTGCCAAGAAGCGTTCTCGCACTTCATCTTCGCTAAAATAAATCTCCTACCCATAGCGCAAATTTAACCACAGGTTTAATAAATCAGGCCTCTGAATGAGGTAAGTAACCGTTTTTTCCATAGTCATAAGAAAGGCCTGTGTTGGGCGGGAAGTTGTACAATTTTTGTCGTTAGTTTAAAGAGGTATGTGTAACGTCGCAGAGACTCGAAGCTGACGCGCATCCTGCAGGACTCGCTGGGCGGCAACAGCAAGACCATCATGATCGCCAACATCGGGCCCGCCTCCTACAACTACGACGAGACCATCACCACGCTGCGGTACGCACACAGAGCTAAAGGTAACTAGCAGCATCATCTGCCTGCCCAGTGCCCTTGTCCCATGGGAGTTATTCTCCACTGTCCACCGTCATGTCTTGTTTACTGTTTCTTTCATAATATCCCACACAATCCATCCATCTTTTCTCTGGTCTTCCTCTTCCTCTATCCATATCCATCAACATATTATTCATCAAATCATCTCTCTTTTAGTTACATGCGTTTCATCCCTCCTCGTCAATAAACACACAACTTAGTGATAGGTTTTTTAAGATACCTATTATTACTCAGCTCAAAAGAAGAATATAAAAGTGAAGTGAACACATCTAAAGAGGTTATAAGATCTCTTGAGGTTTAAGTGTTACACATACACATGGACACACCATACTTACGAACTTTTAAGCAGGACTAAAATTGACTTTCCTTTTTATGGCTAGCCATTTATTATTATTTATTTATTTTAGAGAAAAACTTCTTGTATATTTACTAATAATCACATCACAATAACATAAAATCACAAAAAGTTTGTGTGTTAGAAATAAATGTGTGGTGTACCTATTAAAATATGTTTTATTAGTATTATGTATACTTAACCGATGCATAGGCATCTGTTAAGTATAGATATACTGGCTGTCCTAATCCACTGGTTTTGGAAAGGTCTGTCAAAACCCACTGGTTTTGGAAAGGTCTGTCAAAACGGGCAGCAATAGCATTAAGGATACTGTTGCTGCTGCTTCGTAGACAGTGCAGTAAGCATTTGAAGTCATGCGAGATCTTGGGTGGTAGTTTCATGCTCTGAATTTGTTAGTCATGATTTTCGTGTGAATGTTTCAGCGATAAAGAACAAGCCGGTGCGCAACGAGGACCCGAAGGACGCCAAGTTGCGCGAGTACCAGGCGGAGATCGAGCGGCTGCGAGCGCTCATCGAGCAGCGCCGAGCGACCGAGCGGCGCCCGCGCAAGATGCCGCGCGCCAGGCCGCAGCCCACGCCACCGGGGAACTGTGAGTATACCTAGAGTTTATAGAGGAGCGGCGCCCGCGCAAGTTGCCGCGCGCCAGGCCGCAGCCCACGCCACCGGGGAACTGTGAGTATACCTAGAGTTTATAGAGGAGCGGCGCCCGCGCAAGTTGCCGCGCGCCAGGCCGCAGCCCACGCCACCGGGGAACTGTGAGTATACCTAGAGTTTATAGAGGAGCGGCGCCCGCGCAAGTTGCCGCGCGCCAGGCCGCAGCCCACGCCACCGGGGAACTGTGAGTATACCTAGAGTTTATAGAGGAGCGGCGCCCGCGCAAGTTGCCGCGCGCCAGGCCGCAGCCCACGCCACCGGGGAACTGTGAGTATACCTAGAGTTTATAGAGGAGCGGCGCCCGCGCAAGTTGCCGCGCGCCAGGCCGCAGCCCACGCCACCGGGGAACTGTGAGTATACCTAGAGTTTATAGAGGAGCGGCGCCCGCGCAAGTTGCCGCGCGCCAGGCCGCAGCCCACGCCACCGGGGAACTGTGAGTATACCTAGAGTTTATAGAGGAGCGGCGCCCGCGCAAGTTGCCGCGCGCCAGGCCGCAGCCCACGCCACCGGGGAACTGTGAGTATACCTAGAGTTTATAGAGGAGCGGCGCCCGCGCAAGTTGCCGCGCGCCAGGCCGCAGCCCACGCCACCGGGGAACTGTGAGTATACCTAGAGTTTATAGAGGAGCGGCGCCCGCGCAAGTTGCCGCGCGCCAGGCCGCAGCCCACGCCACCGGGGAACTGTGAGTATACCTAGAGTTTATAGAGGAGCGGCGCCCGCGCAAGTTGCCGCGCGCCAGGCCGCAGCCCACGCCACCGGGGAACTGTGAGTATACCTAGAGTTTATAGAGGAGCGGCGCCCGCGCAAGTTGCCGCGCGCCAGGCCGCAGCCCACGCCACCGGGGAACTGTGAGTATACCTAGAGTTTATAGAGGAGCGGCGCCCGCGCAAGTTGCCGCGCGCCAGGCCGCAGCCCACGCCACCGGGGAACTGTGAGTATACCTAGAGTTTATAGAGGAGCGGCGCCCGCGCAAGTTGCCGCGCGCCAGGCCGCAGCCCACGCCACCGGGGAACTGTGAGTATACCTAGAGTTTATAGAGGAGCGGCGCCCGCGCAAGTTGCCGCGCGCCAGGCCGCAGCCCACGCCACCGGGGAACTGTGAGTATACCTAGAGTTTATAGAGATTTTTAAAAATAAATAAAAACATTTAGATGATTTAAAAAAATCTGCAGCGATAACCGATAAGTGGAGTACTATGGCAAAAAATCATAATTAGTACTATAACCACGTGTAAGGATATTACGGTTTTCCTTGCTAAAAGGCAAGGAAAACCGTAATATCCTTACACGTGAGATAATTAGAGTTTTCAAATTTGCTTCATACAAATGTTTCGTAAAAAAATAAAATTCCTTCGTTTTTATGCAGAATTAACTCGGGTGTCATTTTTGTATATAGTAATAACTAATGGAATCGGTATCCGGCTAAAAATCTGCAAATTGAAATCCCTAAGTCTATGAAAGCCGAGTTTCGGCGGCTAGCCAGGGTCCGTTTCGGTAGAAAAGAAAGTAAAACACCACATTCCCAAAACTTTACATTCTCTTGTCGCCCTCGTAATTCATTAAGGTTTTGTGTAAATTGGCTGAAATTTGACGATTATTGTTGAAGATGTCGGAAAAAATCATGCCAACCGCGAGCTGTTTTGGCGTGCGCCGCGGAATTCGTAAAAGTTACATAAAATTTCTGTTCTACAGTATTGTTCATCTTAAAAAGTTCAACAATAAAGTCCGTGATGGCATATTTTATGTCTATCTTCTAAGGATGTCCCACAATAACCATTTTGATGTTTCAGAATTTGGTAAAATTTTTATCGTTATTTCCGAAGCTATTTTGACCGGTATTACATTAATCCTTATCCATTATACTATGTTACTTAAATTGAGCATTTCATTTAGATTAAAATATGCCTTGACATCATTTCAAAAAATCCTCGGCTATTAGGTAGGTAATCCCGGTATCGGTAGTACGTTCCCGTGGGATATTTTCTGACATCCACGCGGGCGAAGCCGCGGGCAAAAGCTAGTAATAGTATAAATAACAAGTTATTCCTTAACATGATTTTCTTTTATTATTGTTATAGCCGAAGAAGAGACAGTCAGTATAGAAAACGAGAACATACTGGCGGAGTCTACGATAGAGCAAGAGAAGAAGCAGATGGAGGAGTTGGAGCAGCAGATCCTGGCGCTGGAGGAGCGGCTGGTGCAGGGCGGCGGCGGCAAGGAGCTGCTCAACAACCTCAACGAGACGCAGCTCATCTTGCAGCAGCGCCACACCGAGATCACACAGCGCAAGGAGCGCGAGGTGGAGATGCAGCAGCGGATCGAGCTGGAGCAGGAGACCACGGCCATCGTCAGCGACACCTTCACCACGTTGCAGCAGGAGGTGGACCACAAGACGCAGAGGTACCGCGCTGACATGGAGAGAGGATGAATGTTGCTCTGACCTCGAATGCGTAACTCGTAGCAGCGCTGCAGGGCCGCACCGGTGCGGGCCAGGCGTGAGCCGCCGACGCCGCCTCGTGCTACAATCAGTTTTTTCTTTAATTCAATTCAATCTTTTATTACTTAACACGTGTATTCCTTGTTGTCATGTAAGCGAAGTATCTATCTTATACAAAGGTCACAATAAATGAGTTACAAATCTATAACTGTGATTCCAGGTTAAAGAAATGCCTATCAAAGTACGCGTGCATGCGCGAGGAGATGGTGGAGCAGCGCGAGGCGCACGACGGAGAGCGGCGCGAGCACGAGGCGCTGCAGGCCGCGCTCATCGCCGAGCTGCGGCGCCGCCTGCTCGTGGCCGACAGCTTCGTGCCCGACGCCGGCCGTCCCGCCGTGCTGCGCGCGCGCTACAACGAGGACACCGACACCTGGGAGCTACGGGAACACAGGTAAAAATGTTAATTTAAAATAAATTTAACAATAAAAAGGGACCAAGAATAGAACCTTGCGGTACACCAGAGGTAACCTGCGCGATGTAAGAAAAATTACCATTAAAACTCTCTGACTAAGGTTAGTGATGTAGGAAGCACATCACCTCAGTAGCAGGTTACCACGGATTCCATTAAATGCAAATTTATTGACTAATATTTCATGAGCTACCCTGTCGAAAGCCTTGCAGAAGTCTGTATACACTCCACATCCACATGTACGCGGCTGTCAACATTATCAAATAAAAAGCTTGAGCCACCAGAGATCCGCTGTCCGGACCGTCGCTTAACAAAACCGAGCTGTTGTTGAATAATAAAATTATGCAGAATAGGATATATTTAATTATGCACTAACCTCACAAAGAGCTTCGACTCTATTTTGTGTTTCGCGTTCTGTGTCTAAATAAACGTTATTCTTTCTTTCTTTCAATGGTGTATTCTGGAGTCCAAGAGGACTCACTACCGAGCAATCAAGGCGCTTCCGAATTATACCGTTGATGTCGACTGTTTTATTTCCTCAGTGGTGTGGAGCCCCTAACGGAGCGGCCAGTGGCGGCCCCGGCCCGGCGCCGGCCCACCGCCGCCCCCGCGCTGGCGGCGCGCCTGCCGCGACAGCGCGCCGAGAACGTGCTGGACCTGGCGCCGCTCGCGCTGCCCAACACCACGCGCACCTACACGCCGCCGCGACACGACCACCACGCACAGGTTACATTCTAATAACTCGAGCCTAACGCCATACTTAGCGCGCCGAGAACGTGCTGGACCTGGCGCCGCTCGCGCTGCCCAACACCACGCGCACCTACACGCCGCCGCGACACGACCACCACGCACAGGTTACATTCTAATAACTCGAGCCTAACGCCATACTTAGCGCGCCGAGAACGTGCTGGACCTGGCGCCGCTCGCGCTGCCCAACACCACGCGCACCTACACGCCGCCGCGACACGACCACCACGCACAGGTTACATTCTAATAACTCGAGCCTAACGCCATACTTAGCGCGCCGAGAACGTGCTGGACCTGGCGCCGCTCGCGCTGCCCAACACCACGCGCACCTACACGCCGCCGCGACACGACCACCACGCACAGGTTACATTCTAATAACTCGAGCCTAACGCCATACTTAGCGCGCCGAGAACGTGCTGGACCTGGCGCCGCTCGCGCTGCCCAACACCACGCGCACCTACACGCCGCCGCGACACGACCACCACGCACAGGTTACATTCTAATAACTCGAGCCTAACGCCATACTTAGCGCGCCGAGAACGTGCTGGACCTGGCGCCGCTCGCGCTGCCCAACACCACGCGCACCTACACGCCGCCGCGACACGACCACCACGCACAGGTTACATTCTAATAACTCGAGCCTAACGCCATACTTAGCGCGCCGAGAACGTGCTGGACCTGGCGCCGCTCGCGCTGCCCAACACCACGCGCACCTACACGCCGCCGCGACACGACCACCACGCACAGGTTACATTCTAATAACTCGAGCCTAACGCCATACTTAGCGCGCCGAGAACGTGCTGGACCTGGCGCCGCTCGCGCTGCCCAACACCACGCGCACCTACACGCCGCCGCGACACGACCACCACGCACAGGTTACATTCTAATAACTCGAGCCTAACGCCATACTTAGCGCGCCGAGAACGTGCTGGACCTGGCGCCGCTCGCGCTGCCCAACACCACGCGCACCTACACGCCGCCGCGACACGACCACCACGCACAGGTTACATTCTAATAACTCGAGCCTAACGCCATACTTAGCGCGCCGAGAACGTGCTGGACCTGGCGCCGCTCGCGCTGCCCAACACCACGCGCACCTACACGCCGCCGCGACACGACCACCACGCACAGGTTACATTCTAATAACTCGAGCCTAACGCCATACTTAGCGCGCCGAGAACGTGCTGGACCTGGCGCCGCTCGCGCTGCCCAACACCACGCGCACCTACACGCCGCCGCGACACGACCACCACGCACAGGTTACATTCTAATAACTCGAGCCTAACGCCATACTTAGCGCGCCGAGAACGTGCTGGACCTGGCGCCGCTCGCGCTGCCCAACACCACGCGCACCTACACGCCGCCGCGACACGACCACCACGCACAGGTTACATTCTAATAACTCGAGCCTAACGCCATACTTAGCGCGCCGAGAACGTGCTGGACCTGGCGCCGCTCGCGCTGCCCAACACCACGCGCACCTACACGCCGCCGCGACACGACCACCACGCACAGGTTACATTCTAATAACTCGAGCCTAACGCCATACTTAGCGCGCCGAGAACGTGCTGGACCTGGCGCCGCTCGCGCTGCCCAACACCACGCGCACCTACACGCCGCCGCGACACGACCACCACGCACAGGTTACATTCTAATAACTCGAGCCTAACGCCATACTTAGCGCGCCGAGAACGTGCTGGACCTGGCGCCGCTCGCGCTGCCCAACACCACGCGCACCTACACGCCGCCGCGACACGACCACCACGCACAGGTTACATTCTAATAACTCGAGCCTAACGCCATACTTAGCGCGCCGAGAACGTGCTGGACCTGGCGCCGCTCGCGCTGCCCAACACCACGCGCACCTACACGCCGCCGCGACACGACCACCACGCACAGGTTACATTCTAATAACTCGAGCCTAACGCCATACTTAGCGCGCCGAGAACGTGCTGGACCTGGCGCCGCTCGCGCTGCCCAACACCACGCGCACCTACACGCCGCCGCGACACGACCACCACGCACAGGTTACATTCTAATAACTCGAGCCTAACGCCATACTTAGCGCGCCGAGAACGTGCTGGACCTGGCGCCGCTCGCGCTGCCCAACACCACGCGCACCTACACGCCGCCGCGACACGACCACCACGCACAGGTTACATTCTAATAACTCGAGCCTAACGCCATACTTAGCGCGCCGAGAACGTGCTGGACCTGGCGCCGCTCGCGCTGCCCAACACCACGCGCACCTACACGCCGCCGCGACACGACCACCACGCACAGGTTACATTCTAATAACTCGAGCCTAACGCCATACTTAGCGCGCCGAGAACGTGCTGGACCTGGCGCCGCTCGCGCTGCCCAACACCACGCGCACCTACACGCCGCCGCGACACGACCACCACGCACAGGTTACATTCTAATAACTCGAGCCTAACGCCATACTTAGCGCGCCGAGAACGTGCTGGACCTGGCGCCGCTCGCGCTGCCCAACACCACGCGCACCTACACGCCGCCGCGACACGACCACCACGCACAGGTTACATTCTAATAACTCGAGCCTAACGCCATACTTAGCGCGCCGAGAACGTGCTGGACCTGGCGCCGCTCGCGCTGCCCAACACCACGCGCACCTACACGCCGCCGCGACACGACCACCACGCACAGGTTACATTCTAATAACTCGAGCCTAACGCCATACTTAGCGCGCCGAGAACGTGCTGGACCTGGCGCCGCTCGCGCTGCCCAACACCACGCGCACCTACACGCCGCCGCGACACGACCACCACGCACAGGTTACATTCTAATAACTCGAGCCTAACGCCATACTTAGCGCGCCGAGAACGTGCTGGACCTGGCGCCGCTCGCGCTGCCCAACACCACGCGCACCTACACGCCGCCGCGACACGACCACCACGCACAGGTTACATTCTAATAACTCGAGCCTAACGCCATACTTAGCGCGCCGAGAACGTGCTGGACCTGGCGCCGCTCGCGCTGCCCAACACCACGCGCACCTACACGCCGCCGCGACACGACCACCACGCACAGGTTACATTCTAATAACTCGAGCCTAACGCCATACTTAGCGCGCCGAGAACGTGCTGGACCTGGCGCCGCTCGCGCTGCCCAACACCACGCGCACCTACACGCCGCCGCGACACGACCACCACGCACAGGTTACATTCTAATAACTCGAGCCTAACGCCATACTTAGCGCGCCGAGAACGTGCTGGACCTGGCGCCGCTCGCGCTGCCCAACACCACGCGCACCTACACGCCGCCGCGACACGACCACCACGCACAGGTTACATTCTAATAACTCGAGCCTAACGCCATACTTAGCGCGCCGAGAACGTGCTGGACCTGGCGCCGCTCGCGCTGCCCAACACCACGCGCACCTACACGCCGCCGCGACACGACCACCACGCACAGGTTACATTCTAATAACTCGAGCCTAACGCCATACTTAGCGCGCCGAGAACGTGCTGGACCTGGCGCCGCTCGCGCTGCCCAACACCACGCGCACCTACACGCCGCCGCGACACGACCACCACGCACAGGTTACATTCTAATAACTCGAGCCTAACGCCATACTTAGCGCGCCGAGAACGTGCTGGACCTGGCGCCGCTCGCGCTGCCCAACACCACGCGCACCTACACGCCGCCGCGACACGACCACCACGCACAGGTTACATTCTAATAACTCGAGCCTAACGCCATACTTAGCGCGCCGAGAACGTGCTGGACCTGGCGCCGCTCGCGCTGCCCAACACCACGCGCACCTACACGCCGCCGCGACACGACCACCACGCACAGGTTACATTCTAATAACTCGAGCCTAACGCCATACTTAGCGCGCCGAGAACGTGCTGGACCTGGCGCCGCTCGCGCTGCCCAACACCACGCGCACCTACACGCCGCCGCGACACGACCACCACGCACAGGTTACATTCTAATAACTCGAGCCTAACGCCATACTTAGCGCGCCGAGAACGTGCTGGACCTGGCGCCGCTCGCGCTGCCCAACACCACGCGCACCTACACGCCGCCGCGACACGACCACCACGCACAGGTTACATTCTAATAACTCGAGCCTAACGCCATACTTAGCGCGCCGAGAACGTGCTGGACCTGGCGCCGCTCGCGCTGCCCAACACCACGCGCACCTACACGCCGCCGCGACACGACCACCACGCACAGGTTACATTCTAATAACTCGAGCCTAACGCCATACTTAGCGCGCCGAGAACGTGCTGGACCTGGCGCCGCTCGCGCTGCCCAACACCACGCGCACCTACACGCCGCCGCGACACGACCACCACGCACAGGTTACATTCTAATAACTCGAGCCTAACGCCATACTTAGCGCGCCGAGAACGTGCTGGACCTGGCGCCGCTCGCGCTGCCCAACACCACGCGCACCTACACGCCGCCGCGACACGACCACCACGCACAGGTTACATTCTAATAACTCGAGCCTAACGCCATACTTAGCGCGCCGAGAACGTGCTGGACCTGGCGCCGCTCGCGCTGCCCAACACCACGCGCACCTACACGCCGCCGCGACACGACCACCACGCACAGGTTACATTCTAATAACTCGAGCCTAACGCCATACTTAGCGCGCCGAGAACGTGCTGGACCTGGCGCCGCTCGCGCTGCCCAACACCACGCGCACCTACACGCCGCCGCGACACGACCACCACGCACAGGTTACATTCTAATAACTCGAGCCTAACGCCATACTTAGCGCGCCGAGAACGTGCTGGACCTGGCGCCGCTCGCGCTGCCCAACACCACGCGCACCTACACGCCGCCGCGACACGACCACCACGCACAGGTTACATTCTAATAACTCGAGCCTAACGCCATACTTAGCGCGCCGAGAACGTGCTGGACCTGGCGCCGCTCGCGCTGCCCAACACCACGCGCACCTACACGCCGCCGCGACACGACCACCACGCACAGGTTACATTCTAATAACTCGAGCCTAACGCCATACTTAGCGCGCCGAGAACGTGCTGGACCTGGCGCCGCTCGCGCTGCCCAACACCACGCGCACCTACACGCCGCCGCGACACGACCACCACGCACAGGTTACATTCTAATAACTCGAGCCTAACGCCATACTTAGCGCGCCGAGAACGTGCTGGACCTGGCGCCGCTCGCGCTGCCCAACACCACGCGCACCTACACGCCGCCGCGACACGACCACCACGCACAGGTTACATTCTAATAACTCGAGCCTAACGCCATACTTAGCGCGCCGAGAACGTGCTGGACCTGGCGCCGCTCGCGCTGCCCAACACCACGCGCACCTACACGCCGCCGCGACACGACCACCACGCACAGGTTACATTCTAATAACTCGAGCCTAACGCCATACTTAGCGCGCCGAGAACGTGCTGGACCTGGCGCCGCTCGCGCTGCCCAACACCACGCGCACCTACACGCCGCCGCGACACGACCACCACGCACAGGTTACATTCTAATAACTCGAGCCTAACGCCATACTTAGCGCGCCGAGAACGTGCTGGACCTGGCGCCGCTCGCGCTGCCCAACACCACGCGCACCTACACGCCGCCGCGACACGACCACCACGCACAGGTTACATTCTAATAACTCGAGCCTAACGCCATACTTAGCGCGCCGAGAACGTGCTGGACCTGGCGCCGCTCGCGCTGCCCAACACCACGCGCACCTACACGCCGCCGCGACACGACCACCACGCACAGGTTACATTCTAATAACTCGAGCCTAACGCCATACTTAGCGCGCCGAGAACGTGCTGGACCTGGCGCCGCTCGCGCTGCCCAACACCACGCGCACCTACACGCCGCCGCGACACGACCACCACGCACAGGTTACATTCTAATAACTCGAGCCTAACGCCATACTTAGCGCGCCGAGAACGTGCTGGACCTGGCGCCGCTCGCGCTGCCCAACACCACGCGCACCTACACGCCGCCGCGACACGACCACCACGCACAGGTTACATTCTAATAACTCGAGCCTAACGCCATACTTAGCGCGCCGAGAACGTGCTGGACCTGGCGCCGCTCGCGCTGCCCAACACCACGCGCACCTACACGCCGCCGCGACACGACCACCACGCACAGGTTACATTCTAATAACTCGAGCCTAACGCCATACTTAGCGCGCCGAGAACGTGCTGGACCTGGCGCCGCTCGCGCTGCCCAACACCACGCGCACCTACACGCCGCCGCGACACGACCACCACGCACAGGTTACATTCTAATAACTCGAGCCTAACGCCATACTTAGCGCGCCGAGAACGTGCTGGACCTGGCGCCGCTCGCGCTGCCCAACACCACGCGCACCTACACGCCGCCGCGACACGACCACCACGCACAGGTTACATTCTAATAACTCGAGCCTAACGCCATACTTAGCGCGCCGAGAACGTGCTGGACCTGGCGCCGCTCGCGCTGCCCAACACCACGCGCACCTACACGCCGCCGCGACACGACCACCACGCACAGGTTACATTCTAATAACTCGAGCCTAACGCCATACTTAGCGCGCCGAGAACGTGCTGGACCTGGCGCCGCTCGCGCTGCCCAACACCACGCGCACCTACACGCCGCCGCGACACGACCACCACGCACAGGTTACATTCTAATAACTCGAGCCTAACGCCATACTTAGCGCGCCGAGAACGTGCTGGACCTGGCGCCGCTCGCGCTGCCCAACACCACGCGCACCTACACGCCGCCGCGACACGACCACCACGCACAGGTTACATTCTAATAACTCGAGCCTAACGCCATACTTAGCGCGCCGAGAACGTGCTGGACCTGGCGCCGCTCGCGCTGCCCAACACCACGCGCACCTACACGCCGCCGCGACACGACCACCACGCACAGGTTACATTCTAATAACTCGAGCCTAACGCCATACTTAGCGCGCCGAGAACGTGCTGGACCTGGCGCCGCTCGCGCTGCCCAACACCACGCGCACCTACACGCCGCCGCGACACGACCACCACGCACAGGTTACATTCTAATAACTCGAGCCTAACGCCATACTTAGCGCGCCGAGAACGTGCTGGACCTGGCGCCGCTCGCGCTGCCCAACACCACGCGCACCTACACGCCGCCGCGACACGACCACCACGCACAGGTTACATTCTAATAACTCGAGCCTAACGCCATACTTAGCGCGCCGAGAACGTGCTGGACCTGGCGCCGCTCGCGCTGCCCAACACCACGCGCACCTACACGCCGCCGCGACACGACCACCACGCACAGGTTACATTCTAATAACTCGAGCCTAACGCCATACTTAGCGCGCCGAGAACGTGCTGGACCTGGCGCCGCTCGCGCTGCCCAACACCACGCGCACCTACACGCCGCCGCGACACGACCACCACGCACAGGTTACATTCTAATAACTCGAGCCTAACGCCATACTTAGCGCGCCGAGAACGTGCTGGACCTGGCGCCGCTCGCGCTGCCCAACACCACGCGCACCTACACGCCGCCGCGACACGACCACCACGCACAGGTTACATTCTAATAACTCGAGCCTAACGCCATACTTAGCGCGCCGAGAACGTGCTGGACCTGGCGCCGCTCGCGCTGCCCAACACCACGCGCACCTACACGCCGCCGCGACACGACCACCACGCACAGGTTACATTCTAATAACTCGAGCCTAACGCCATACTTAGCGCGCCGAGAACGTGCTGGACCTGGCGCCGCTCGCGCTGCCCAACACCACGCGCACCTACACGCCGCCGCGACACGACCACCACGCACAGGTTACATTCTAATAACTCGAGCCTAACGCCATACTTAGCGCGCCGAGAACGTGCTGGACCTGGCGCCGCTCGCGCTGCCCAACACCACGCGCACCTACACGCCGCCGCGACACGACCACCACGCACAGGTTACATTCTAATAACTCGAGCCTAACGCCATACTTAGCGCGCCGAGAACGTGCTGGACCTGGCGCCGCTCGCGCTGCCCAACACCACGCGCACCTACACGCCGCCGCGACACGACCACCACGCACAGGTTACATTCTAATAACTCGAGCCTAACGCCATACTTAGCGCGCCGAGAACGTGCTGGACCTGGCGCCGCTCGCGCTGCCCAACACCACGCGCACCTACACGCCGCCGCGACACGACCACCACGCACAGGTTACATTCTAATAACTCGAGCCTAACGCCATACTTAGCGCGCCGAGAACGTGCTGGACCTGGCGCCGCTCGCGCTGCCCAACACCACGCGCACCTACACGCCGCCGCGACACGACCACCACGCACAGGTTACATTCTAATAACTCGAGCCTAACGCCATACTTAGCGCGCCGAGAACGTGCTGGACCTGGCGCCGCTCGCGCTGCCCAACACCACGCGCACCTACACGCCGCCGCGACACGACCACCACGCACAGGTTACATTCTAATAACTCGAGCCTAACGCCATACTTAGCGCGCCGAGAACGTGCTGGACCTGGCGCCGCTCGCGCTGCCCAACACCACGCGCACCTACACGCCGCCGCGACACGACCACCACGCACAGGTTACATTCTAATAACTCGAGCCTAACGCCATACTTAGCGCGCCGAGAACGTGCTGGACCTGGCGCCGCTCGCGCTGCCCAACACCACGCGCACCTACACGCCGCCGCGACACGACCACCACGCACAGGTTACATTCTAATAACTCGAGCCTAACGCCATACTTAGCGCGCCGAGAACGTGCTGGACCTGGCGCCGCTCGCGCTGCCCAACACCACGCGCACCTACACGCCGCCGCGACACGACCACCACGCACAGGTTACATTCTAATAACTCGAGCCTAACGCCATACTTAGCGCGCCGAGAACGTGCTGGACCTGGCGCCGCTCGCGCTGCCCAACACCACGCGCACCTACACGCCGCCGCGACACGACCACCACGCACAGGTTACATTCTAATAACTCGAGCCTAACGCCATACTTAGCGCGCCGAGAACGTGCTGGACCTGGCGCCGCTCGCGCTGCCCAACACCACGCGCACCTACACGCCGCCGCGACACGACCACCACGCACAGGTTACATTCTAATAACTCGAGCCTAACGCCATACTTAGCGCGCCGAGAACGTGCTGGACCTGGCGCCGCTCGCGCTGCCCAACACCACGCGCACCTACACGCCGCCGCGACACGACCACCACGCACAGGTTACATTCTAATAACTCGAGCCTAACGCCATACTTAGCGGTACCGGTTGGCCCCTAAGTCCCAAGCTTTTCGGTGGCCGGCCTCTCCCCTGCCGATGTACAGGTGTTGGCGACGTCGGCGGGGAAAAATACTCGTTGTTCGAGCTCGACGGAACTACCTTGCCGGTGTCGTCACAGCGCTCGCGGCGGAGCTGAGCGACGGGTCCGGAGGTGGTGGACGTGCTCTTTGTCTCGCTGATCTCGTCAACATAACAACAATTTCATTTTCATCATTCTTTCTGTTTTATCGGAGGTGACATGACAGATGTCACCTCCAATTCGGTATTTTTTTATTGCAGTCTATTGGTTTTCATTAATTGTGGTCGTTTTGTTTTTTATTGTAAAGTAATCTTCAGGCTTTCAGGTTTGTTTTCGTATTCTTTTGTATTGAAAAACTGCGTCTAAAATAAAAATGTGGAAATTATGAAATCAAATTTTTGACGTTGTCTTTACGTTGGTGTTGCCAGCTTATTAGCAATTATAATAACTATTATTATTTTACGATTAATAATGCTGTCAGTTTGTTTTTAACGTTTTTAATTGTGTAATTTTTATTATGTTAGGTATTTTTTATTTTTTTGTATTATTGGGCCCATACTATAATAATACTTTTTTTTTGTAAAGCAGTATCTCTTAACATGAAGTAGATATTTATACTGACTTCTTATAGGTCTCTTTTTTATCCTTTGACACTGCAGTGAACAGGTTTATGTTATGTAGAAAGTAGTGCTCGGCGCTATGGTGACCTAACACACCTTTCTCGTATTGATAGGATATGGTATACAATGGTTTAAGTTAAAGTCTCGAATTATAAGGGAAATAGCTATATTGAATCACTATAACACTTAATTACAAGAACTGCTAGAAAATGGTAAACTATATAACTAACTTAATTATTGGTAAAATGTATGGTAAAATGGTATGGTAATGGTTTTGAGTACGTGGTGTCTCTAATGAGATCTGAACGCGCACTGGCCCACATTTAGGTGAACGAGCGAATGTGCATATTTGCGTTCGATGCAATTATGCATTTTCGCTGAGTGTTCGATTAACTCGAACATGTTACGTTTAACGAAAATTGCGACTTCTTAATAATAATAATATATATGTAACCACACTGCCGTATCTCTACGTTGACGTCGTGGTGGGGCTTGCGCGCTCCGAACTCTGGGTCTGTGCCGGTAGAGTTTACTTTGCCGGAACAGGTCTGGGATGAGGAGCCAGACCAAGAGAGATACAAAAACCCGCAGGGCAGCATGTGGCGAGCTGTTGGGCAGTAGCGACCCCACGGACCCTATCTCCCGGGAGAAGTCTTGTTCCTCACCTTTGGCTTGTCTTTATTGGCCGGCTGGAGTGAATACTGACGAGGAACATAGCTCCCACCTCATTCTTGCCTTTATTGGTTGGCTCGAGTGGAGATTCGCAAGAGCAAACGTGCTCGGAGGAAGGAAGTATTCCAGTAAGATGCTGGTAGGGATCTTGACCGTACTTCCGGGATTGTCCTGATAGCCGTGGAATACCTCTCCACTCCTCATAAACACCCCAGGACATGTTGCCCCCTTGTCGCTACGACACACTAGCAACCGTTTTCGGGGGCCCATTATTGAGTGTGCAAGTCACCCCCTGCCATTTTATCCGTGTGCATATTAAAACATAGATCAGGCAGGGGCCATAGTCCTTCCATAGTTCCAGGCGACCAGTCCACTTTAGCAACCCAAACCCATAGTCCGATATCTTTGTTTCCATATCTTTCAATAGCCCTACACCAACCGGGGGTTGTCCTTGGCTGCACTTGCATAGTGCGAACAGGGATAATCGTCGGTTGGTACCTCATTTCATTAAAAACGTCTAACGGGCCTCTGCGAGTTGGCTTTGACCCCTCGTACGCCTTCCAAAGGTCCGGGACCCTAGGGTCCCGAGAAATGTCAAATATATATAATAATAAATAAAACTTTATTCATATAAAAAGGGAAAACACTAAATACAAATTTGCTTATATCTACGAAAAATTCAATTATGTTATGTGCCTGAACTAGGTCATCCTGTGTTTCAGGCGAGGCAAGGTACAATAATACGAGGGTCAATCAAAAAGTTCTTAGAAGTGCATATTTAAAAAACCTTTTTGGGAGAAGTTCGATATTCAAATTAAAGAGTGTCAATCACACAACATTTATGCAGTGTCACTCGTTTTTCTCAGTTCGTTCGTACGTAATAAACTTTTTGTGCAACGAGTTGCGCAAAAACCCATAATTATAGATAAAAGTGAGCTACGTGCGGTTATAAAATATCTCAGTTTGAAAAACATGTCTACGAAGGAAATTTTTTCGGACATTCAGCAGACATTAGGGGATGATGCTGTACCCTATTCTACGGTTGCGTACTGGGTGGCTGAATTTAAAAGAGGTAGATCAAGCTGTAAAGATGACCCGCGTTCTAGGAGGCCTTCAACCTCCGTTACGGAAAAAAATTTCAAAAAGGTTGAGAATCTGGTTTTGGAAGACAGAAGAATAACTATAAAACATATAGCTGAGATCCTAAAGATATCATTTGGTAGCGTTCAATCCATTTTAATTGATTCACTGGGGTTCAAAAATATGTCGGCAAGATGGGTGCCACGAATGTTAACTGACGAAAACAAAAAGCGACGTTTGGAAATTTCTAACCGTAATCTCGAAATGTTCCAGCGTGATTCGGATAATTTTTGCCGTCGCCTTGTCACCATGGATGAAACGTGGGTCCACTATTTCGATCCTGAAACTAAGAAAACGACCATCCTCTCCATCCATAAAGAAATTTCGAGTTGCTCCTACCGCTGGCAAAGTTATGGCCTCAGTGTTCTGGGATAGTGAAGGAATCCTTTTTATTGATTACATGCCAAAAGGCCAGACGATTACTGGACCCTATTATGCAAATTTAATCCCGAAAGTGCGTGAAGCGATTAAAGAAAAACGTCGTGGAAAACTGTCGTTGGGCGTGTTGTTTTTTCATGATAACGCTCCTGCTCATCGATCGGAAGTTGCGCTCAACGCAATCCGCTGTGCTGGCTTCAATCTCCTTGACCGCCCACCATATTCTCCGGACTTAGCCCCAAGTGATTTTCACTTATTCCCAAAATTAAAAGAGGACTACCTCGTTGGTCTAGTGGTCGCAAGCGCTACTGCTGAGCATGAGGTCCTGGGTTCGATTCCCGGGTCGGGCAAAGTGTTATTGGGTTTTTCTATCTGAAATTTCTCAGTAGCAGCTCGGAGTCTGGATTTGTGCCCGGTTGATGGCAATAGGCTCGCCCCCTATTACATGGGACTTAAACATAACTGGCGAAATGTGGGTGTACCTGCTACAGGGACACCTCTGCCCAACCCTTCGGGGAAACAAGGCGTGATGTTATGTTATGTAAAAGAGGAAATTCGTGGAACAAAATTTCACGATAATGACGCGGTTATGGCTGCCGTAGAGGAGTTTTTCGAGAGTCAAGAAAAACATTTTCTTTCACAAGGAATAAGAAAGTTAGAAACGCGTTATTCTAAATGCATTGCATTGGAAGGAGATTATGTAGAAAAATAAAATATTTTTGTTTAAATCTTTGCATTTTTTATATTGATTCCAAGATTTTTTTGATTCGCCCTCGTATTTCTAAATAGTCACATTAAATTTTAAAAATCTAGTCATCTAATGGGTATGTAAAAAGGTGTTAATATGTAGTACAATAAATCCTACTTGCTAAAATCTTAGTAACTATCCTTACTTAGCTAAACTTAATTAGTGTAATTTTTTATTTATTTAAGTACAACTAATAGTTTCTCTGTATCTACATAGGACATACTTTGAAGAGCTTCCTTGAGAGTTCTTTTACAATTATTATAATTTAGAGAATAAAATTCAGCTCTCGCATTTAGTCTGTTATAAAGTAATGGTCCTAGGTAGACAAAAAATTTGGCTGCGAAGGCATGTTTTGTACTTTTTGTAGGGCAAACTATGTCTGCTATATAACGTAAATTTTTGAAAACGAATATTAGCTTACGCATTTTATTATTTAAAGCTTCTATGTGTTGTTTAAAAGATAGGGTTTCATCTATTACAATTCCTAAATATTTTATTTTATTAGTTATATTAATATTAGGACACGTAAGCAGGCAATCTGCAGGGACCATACAACAGTGAGCATACATCCTTGAGGGCAAAACAGATGTTTGTTTGCACATTGAAAACTTAATATAATTTGTCTTAGCCGCATTTAGAGTTAGTGACTTATGTTGAAGGCACTTATTTACAATATTAAAACCGTGTTGCGCAAACTTGTAGACTTCATGTTCCGATTCAGTAGAAAAAAGGAGAGCAGTGTCGTCAGCGTAGGATATTATAGTGCCGTGCTCTAGGTTTAGATTACAAAGGTCATTTATGTATATCAAAAACAGAGTAGGCCCTAAAATACTTCCTTGGGGCACATCAAAGGACGTGTTTTTTTCGTCTGCGCTGAGAACATTGAAGAAGAAGAACGTTCAACGTTGAAGAAGTTACTAACTTACTTCGTAAGTTAGAAACAACTCAGAGCGAGGCCCCATTAGTGCGTTGCGTCGTCATACAATGCGTTGTTACAATGCGTTGGTGTGGCATACAATGCGTTGTTCCGTTGCGACGACGCGACGCAACGCAGCGCAGTGCACTAATGGGGCCTCGCCGTAAAGCAGCGGGTACGGATAATATCTCATCTAAATTTCTTGTACGATGTGCACATACGATTGCCCACCCTATCTCGGTTCTATTCAGAAAATCCCTGGGTATTTGTGTTGTTCCTGAGCTTTGGAAATCGGCGTTTATAACGCCCGTACATAAAAAAGGAGTTAAAACTGACTTGGTGAATTATCGACCGATATCCAAACTCTGCATTATAGCCAAGGTCTTCGAAAGGATAGTATATAATCAGATATACGCAGCTCTCAAAAATTCATTAAGTTCATCTCAACATGGATTTTTGAAAGGTAAGTCAACCGTCACGAACCTGATGCTTCTCAATGAATTTATCACCGACGCCATGGCTAATGGTAAACAGATCGATGTCGTTTACACTTACTATAGCAAGGCCTTTGACCGAATTGACCATTGCATTTTGTTATCAAAGCTATATGGCCTGGGAATACGCGGGGACTTACTCAGATGGTTTTCTTCTTATCTAATGAACAGGTCCCAAGCCGTAGTATTGAATAATTATATATCCAGTTGGGTTCCTGTCCCAAGTGGAGTTCCTCAGGGTTCATTGCTCGGTCCATTACTTTTTATAATTTACATCAACGATATCGACTCTTGTCTGACCTCATCCAAACTGTTGTGTTTCGCTGATGATATGAAAATTTATACCACAATATCATCGCAGATGGACGCGATAGTACTTCAGGATGATCTATACCGTTTGCAGGAATACTGTCGAAGAAATAAACTGGATCTGAATCCTATTAAATGCTCGGTTATAACATATTCTCGAAAGCGCTCCATCATAACCATATCTTACACCTTAGGTGATCAAGTACTACCCAGATCTAATTCCATCCGTGATCTGGGGGGTAATAAAAGAAATCTGTGAACAACACAGTACTGCCAACGAAAACAATAAACCGCCAAAGCTATACAAAACTATACATAAGAATACTAATATAATACAATACTACAATAAATGTGGTAAAATTAGGCTACTGTAGCTAACATAATCTGAGCAATATCACGCATCAGGTGAAAAAGTTAAGGCTCAAGCTCTTTCTGACCACAGATACACCTGTTGTAAACGGATCGAAGTCATGCTGTACACATACCCTATTAAAGTTTCTGCTTGCACGCACAAGGAATGAGTTCTGCCTGTAGTTATTCGGAGCAAACGGCACACAGAGCGGGGGACTGGACCGCTTCGACCTTCCGGGGATGTTAAAGTAAAATTTAGATAGAATTTCAGGGCTATTAATATTATTATTAAAGGTCTTTAGTAAAAAAACACAGTCGGAGATCTCACGACGATTATTTAATCGTCGTGAGATGGGGGGGATGGGGGCAACAAATAATATTTCTTACAGAGTTTAAGGTAATTTTCAGAGTGATACGGTACTCTTTGATGGTAGCATAAATACTTTATAAATCTCTTTTGGATGTTCTCTATGCGATCAATGTATTTGTGGTAACACGGATTCCATATTTCAGACGCGTATTCCAAGTGGCTTCTGACAAAAGTACATTATAGGATTTTTAAGGTTTTGGCTTGAGTGAAGCACTTGGATAGCCGCATTATTAAACCCAGTGATCTCGATGCCTTAGCAACAATTGCATCTACATGTGATTCAAAGGTGAGTTTGGAGTCGTGATGGACCCCCAGATCACGGATGGAATTAGATCTGGGTAGTACTTGATCACCTAAGGTGTAAGATGTGGTTATGATGGAGCGCTTTCGAGAATATGTTATAACCGAGCATTTAATAGGATTCAGATCCAGTTTATTTCTTCGACAGTATTCCTGCAAACGGTATAGATCATCCTGAAGTACTATCGCGTCCATCTGCGATGATATTGTGGTATAAATTTTCATATCATCAGCGAAACACAACAGTTTGGATGAGGTCAGACAAGAGTCGATATCGTTGATGTAAATTATAAAAAGTAATGGACTGAGCAATGAACCCTGAGGAACTCCACTTGGGACAGGAACCCAACTGGATATATAATTATTCAATACTACGGCTTGGGACCTGTTCATTAGATAAGAAGAAAACCATCTGAGTAAGTCCCCGCGTATTCCCAGGCCATATAGCTTTGATAACAAAATGCAATGGTCAATTCGGTCAAAGGCCTTGCTATAGTAAGTGTAAATGACATCGATCTGTTTACCATTAGCCATGGCGTCGGTGATAAATTCATTGAGAAGCATCAGGTTCGTGACGGTTGACTTACCTTTCAAAAACCCATGTTGAGATGAACTTAATGAATTTTTGAGAGCTGCGTATATCTGATTATATACTATCCTTTCGAAGACCTTGGCTATAATGCAGAGTTTGGATATCGGTCGATAATTCACCACGTCAGTTTTAACTCCTTTTTTATGTACGGGCGTTATAAACGCCGATTTCCAAAGCTCAGGAACAACACAAATACCCAGGGATTTTCTGAATAGAACCGAGATAGGGTGGGCAATCGTATGTGCACATCGTACAAGAAATTTAGATGAGATATTATCCGGACCCGCTGCTTTAGTTGTATCTAACATACGAAGTAAGTTAGTAACTTCTTCAACGTTGACCTTGATGCCACAAATATCAGATGCTAGGTTAGAAGATTCAGTAAGAAGGGGAGAAACAGATGTATGACTAACTAATTTCCGACACAGTTTGCGTAATTATCGACTGTTGCACTAAAAACTAGGTCACGACTTCGCAAGTGATTATTTGTTTATTTTAATTAATTGTTCGACACGTCTGTTTACTACGATTGATCAAATATCTCAAATTGACATAGCCGGGAAAGTTAATAGTTTGACACGTCACACCAGCGTGTGGGACTTAAGCACAGGAACGCAACCATCTGTAACTATTGCCTTTCTGGGCCTTGAACACCTGTTCTCGTAGAGTACAGTTTCCCCAAAAGATTATTCCATATCTTAAAGTAGACGCGACCAGACCATGGTATGCAACTACTGTTTTGGAGATGTTGACCTTTTTCGCTAGATTTCGTTTATTGAGTAATAAGCAAGTTTCGTCAATAAAAGGTTGTGTTTTTGGAACTCACTAGACTATCAAGTAAAAATCTCCTGTCTTGTATTTCAGAGCGTGCCGACACCCACGAAGAAAGAGTCGGAGATGGAGCCCGCTCACGCGGCGCGCAAGTCGGGACGCGCGGCGCGGCCCAGCACGGCGCACCAACGGCTCGGCACGGCCGGCGTGCGGTAGGCGCTCGGCACGGCCGGCGTGCGGTAGGCGCTCGGCACGGCCGGCGTGCGGTAGGCGCTCGGCACGGCCGGCGTGCGGTAGGCGCTCGGCACGGCCGGCGTGCGGTAGGCGCTCGGCACGGCCGGCGTGCGGTAGGCGCTCGGCACGGCCGGCGTGCGGTAGGCCCTCGGCACGGCCGGCGTGCGGTAGGCGCTCGGCACGGCCGGCGTGCGGTAGGCGCTCGGCACGGCCGGCGTGCGGTAGGCGCTCGGCTTGGCCGGCGTGCGGTAGGCGCTCGGCACGGCCGGCGTGCGGTAGGCGCCCGTCGGCTTGTTCCCTTCGCTCCACGGAAATGCGTGATAAGTACATTTCCTGTGCGAGTGCGACGCGGCCCGCGATGCCCCCGCCCTTGTTGTAGGTTTTATACTATTCGATCGATCGAGCCCTGGAAGCTTGCGACGCTTACCGCTGCCTGTTGGCACAACGATGTCGCGCTCATGTTCAGTTAGTTTGGGCAAGTCCTGCCGCGGTCGCGAGTGGCGCCACAATAGCGCGACGTAATGTAAGCTAGACGTAGTCACAAATTCCAGTCGCGAGGCGCCGGAAACGTTGCCGGCGCCGCGAGCATCATCATGATCTCACTTATCTTAATTCCCAGTATTTAAAAAGGCAAAGAACCCTTTGTATATTAATTTAAATACGTACGTATAAGTCGTAGCTACAAACTGCATGCCCGCGCGGGCGACGCCCGGCGGTCGCTCGCTACTTCACTGTGCGCGTAATATTTAGGTTGTTGTTTGTTTTATAAGATTTTATTTTACCATTGTTGTCTCTTTTGTTTTTGAAAAATTTTATTTTGTGCCTCGATACCAACACACGTGTTTGAGCTAGTGATATTAGATAGTTTACAACGATTATGTATTAAATCCTACTGTGAAATGATTTAGAATTTCAATACAATATGTGAAATTGCTATGTAAATAGAGTGCAGCGCGCGACGCCACGCGGCACTCGGCGATGTGATCCAGTACTGTATGTTCAAATGTGTTACCAAAGACGGAGCTGTCCATTCCGTAGTCTGTCGGCTGCGGGTCGAGGAGTCCGAGGGGCTCCGGAGGTCCACGCCGTGATCTTCTTTTTCCTTTATGTGTCAAATTTCATTTGTGGATATGTTAATATAATTTCTAAACAGTTTCTAGTCAATGATGATGAATTATATTCTTGTATACAAATATTGTAAATAATAATAATAATGGTATTTTAGGTATTTAAAAAGTATCCATAATACGGAGTATGAACTAGTGTAAGTAGGTTGCTAATTAGCGCACAATACTTTTTGAATACCGTCTGGAACTACTGTCATTATCATTATTGTGTGGACCCGGCTGTGGCCCAGTGTGGCCCAATGTGGCCCAGAACGAGCGAGTGGCGCGGTTCCCACACAATATGCTCACACATTTACTTACTTGCTTTAAATTTTGTTAAATGAATTTTTCAAATGTGAAATAATTTTATATTTTGGGATCGTAAGTTGTTTATATTAAGTATAATGTATTCATTGTATTGGCTTTATATTTCATTTAAATTGTGAATGGAGGGGATCATGTATTGTGATATATAATTTGGTAACTGCTAGTCAGTCGTGCCGCATACACGCTTATACTCAATAATTAATTAAAAAAATTACATTTTATGTGTGTATTTTAATTTAATAACCTGTAGTACCCCATCCCTGCCGACCCCTTGGAATAACAGCAAGATGGTTAGCTCACACGAGCACACGTGCTCATTGCCAACATGTTCGTTGACGCAAATGAATAAAAATCTAAAACAAACAATCCTGACGCTCAGTGAGCAGCAAAACGGTCATAAATAATGTTTCTATGATTGCTTTGCTTTCCTATGTATTGCCATAAGGAAAATGATAGGCGTTTATCAGCAAAGCACTTTGTTTATTATACATGTGTAGGTACAATATTATGAATATAAATACCTTGGCTTGATCCATTGATCTATGTATATCTGATGGCCAGATCATTCAACATAAATAAACTTATTATTATAAATATCTCGGGACCCTGGGGTCCTGGACCTTTGGATACGAGGAGCCAAAGTCAACTCGCAAGGGCCCTCTGGACGTTTTTTTTTTTTATTAAATGAGGCACCAACCGACTATTATCCCTGAACACACTTTGCAAGTGTTCCAAAGACAACCAGGTACAGGTTACTCAGTCTTTATTTTCAAACAATATAATATTTACATAATATTTTTGCTGGGACCGCATCTGCGTCTATCGTGACGAAGTTTCGCTCAGTGATACGATACAAGCAGATGTGACCAACCATTATCGGCTATCGGCGCGATGGTTCGATGTGCGTATCGCCCGGGTGGCGGTAAATCAAAGGGTTTTAACGAGCTAATTAGCGTGGCAAGTGGTCGGACTAGCGTTGGTCATTTCGACTGTTGTTTCCGGACTGCGTAGACGCTCTGTCGAAATAATGGAGAGCCATCTTAGATTATTGCACGATAATTCGTTAAAATTATGAAGTCGCTAATGTGAGCACCGCACTAGCGCGATAACTTTTTAGCGAGCAAAACATACGAAGCTTCGGCACGCGTTGCTTTGTCACGATATAGACGCAGATTCGGCCCCAGCAAATACGTTAACAAACTTGTACACACGGCTACACATCAAGCTATACATTTCCAGTAAAAGCTGACTTTGCTTTGTACGGAAATCCTACACAATGCGAGATCAGCTTATACTGGAAGTGTATAGCTTGATGTGTAACCGTGTGTACAATGTGCAAGTACATGTTGGTGTAGGACTATTGCAGGATATGGAAACAAAGACATTGGAATATGGGTTTGGGTGGCTAAAGTGGACTGGTTACCTAGGACTATACAGGGTGGCAGGGACATCGATGCGAAAACTGAAACCATGGATTCAGTACATGATTCTGAACCCCGCTGCGTTGAAATTTTTTGTCGGTTATTTAAAAAAAAATATCAGCTGTTCCATACATTTTGACCGCGTAGGTATTGCACTTTTCTATAAAACAGCAGTTTTTTTTTTTAATAACCGACGACAAATTTTGACGCAGGGGGGTTCAGAATCATGTACTGAATCCATGGTTTCAGTTTTCGCGTCGATGTCCCTGCCACCCCGTAGAAGGACTTATAGATTAGATTTATACATAGATTTTAATTCTGGGTGCCTCGAACGTACTTCAGAACGTACTCGCGAACCCCGTGTTTCGTGCTTTCTATGTTTTTTCTGTATGATGCCGAGCCAGCCTAGTCAAAAATTTAAGGTAGAAAAAATGTGTCTCACCCATCTCGTATGTGGTTTAATAATATGACTTATTCATATCTTGCACTGAAGATAAGTAAATAAAAATGTTATAAAAAAAACCGAACGAGCCTAAGTGCCCTTTCACACGTCCCGGTAGCCTATAAGCATCGACGCTATCTTGTTACAGGCTAGTCGTGCTCAAAGGCACGACCCGGTTGCCGGGTAGCCCGCGGCTAAGTAATATGGTCATGTTCGTTATCTTTCACACGTACAAGTCGTGCCATTAAAGTTGAGACTTGACCGTGCCTTCCGCCGCTCTTTCCCCCCCCCGATGACGCCACAGCGGGGACCTCATACCGCTAAAGAGACCTATAAATCGTCTATTGCGCAAGTCAAACTACGTGGTGCGTCAAGTCTCAACTTTACACGACTTGTACGTGTGAAAGATGTATTTAGCCACATATATTTAGCCGCCGGCTACCCCGGCAACCGAGACGTGTGAAAAGGCACTAATAGTAGTCGCATGATGTGTAGGTAAAGGCACGCGACACAAAAACACCGCTCGTCGTGCGACGAGCGGTGCCTTTGTGTCGCGTCGCGTGTCGCGCCTGTTTGTAAGAGCCTTAAAGCGCCATATTCACCATCCATCTTGCTTTACGTCCCGCCAAGGCCACGCACGACGAAAAAAGACAGTGAATAGTCTTGAAGTACGTCGAACTCGAAATTATCTCAGGGTTTGCACGACGCCCGCCCCCACCACCGGCACCACCGCGAACTTCGTGCAGATGGATAGTGAATAATGCGGAAGTACGTCAGAGATATCATGCTTGAGGCGTGCTGGATCGTGTATAGGCTTGCTGTACAGCAGATTCCACCAGTGTTTCCACTTTTGGAGATTTGTCCCTATTTTAGGGTAAATAACTGGGCCCATAGAAGTCAACGTCACCGTCACCGTCACTCATTGATCAAAGCAAATAGCGCACGCTTCCACGGGTTCCTGTTACATACTTCCATCGCTTTTTACGAAATCAAATTTTGATTTTGATTTCAGGAAAGCCAGAGGAAAGACAATACACGTCAAAAAGAGATTTTTTTTTAATTTGTTCAAAAAGATTTCTGAACGAAAGGTTTAAAAAGTTTAAACATTTCTGAACAAACTACTAGTGATGTAAGCATACGATAAATAATTGTTTCAAAAATATATTTTTTTAACCGTTCTGGTGTAACAGTAAATTACTCGTCGGTTATTAAAAAAAAGCTGCTATTTCATAGAAAAGTGCAATACCTACGTGGTCAAAATGTATGGAACGGCTGTTTTTTTTTCATAACCGACGAAAAATTTCAACGCAGGGCGTTCAGAATCATATACCTACTGAATCCATGGTAACAGTTTTCGTGTCGATGTCTATCGATGTGATTCTACGATACATACATGTTACAGAATTATCATGACGTTAGTATTATAAAGTTATGCGTTCATCATCATTCTTCTGCCCTTATCATTCCATTCATCTTTCACATTATTTGGTAGCGCAACATCACTTTCTTCCATATTTCTCTATTAGTACCAAGTCATCTCGGTATTCACTCCCTTTCTATAAAGTTTTGCGTTATGTACTGCTAAACCTGTTTTTTTTCTGTTTGCACACATTTGCAAACTCGTTATTCATATTTATAAGAAAAAATAAATAAACGAGCGAGCCTTACTGTACTCGCAAAATATATGATGTGTAACATCTGACATCTCACTTTGGTAATAAGCAATATTAAGGTAATAAGCAACATTAAAGGGGCCTCACTAAGGTCGTTTCGAAAATAAAAAAATTTAAATAAACGATTATATTTTTATTTTATGCCTTCATAATCGTCAACGGTCAGTCCTGAATATCGACTTTTTTTTAAATCTGGCCTCGGAACGGAACGTCACTAATCTCGTAACCGTCGAATAAATTCAAACGTTTAGATGCTTTGTTTCGATAGCAAAATGTGAAATTTAATAAAATCTTAATAAATAACTATTAAAATGGCGGAAAAATTAAAGGACTATCAAGTTATAGACGTTTTCTGCGGCGGTACGTTCTACAAAGTGAGACACAAGGTCACCAACAACATATTTGCGTGGAAGGCGTACGATTGCTCCGCGTTCAGTAACGAACAAATACAAAACGTCGCCAACGAAGTGAAAACAATAAGCAAAGTGACATCGAAGAGCTTATTGCGATACTACGACACCATTTTTCACACCCCGTCAAAAACATTGTACTTTGTCCTTGAATACAATTCGTGGCGAAGCGTGCAGGAATTACTTGAAGTGTGCAAGGCCACCGACAAATTCATCGCTGAGAGCTTCATCTGGCACCTGCTGCACGAGCTGGCGCGGGTCTGCAAAACTGTGGAAGATTTGCATGTTGTCGTTGTACAAAAATGCATAACTCCAGGGTCAATCTTTGTGGGCGAAAATGGCGAGTTGCGCATCAATTGTTTCGAGCTGACAGTGGCTCCGGTCTCCGGGGACGTGATGCGACAGATTGGGCACGTGATCCACACGCTGTGCTACCAGCCCGGCGCCTCCGACGACAAGATCAAGGAGTTTCACTACAGTGACGACCTCCGCGACATCGTCAGCTTCCTGATGGATGATAAGAACGCCAACATGCGTCCAGACGTCGTCCTGTACCATCCCACAGTCCTCATGAACTTGGATACTAAAACGGGACCAAAATGTTTGAATGACATTCTCATCTCGGTTGGACAGTCATTATACTTAACATCAGAGGTGAACAAATGTGACTCAGAGAAGGCTGGGGAGCTGTGCAGAGTTGAGCCTCTCCCCAGGACACTGTTCAACATAGGAGACAGCCCTATTTACTGCAACATCAGTCCGAAAAGAAAAGCAAACACAGAGATTGAACAGTCAAGCTCGCCACAGGGCCCCTTGTCCCCCACACTGGCTGCACTTGCTCTGGAGCTACCTGGCTTTGTGCCTCGAAGCAGGAAGCCATACACTGAGACATTAGACAAGTTCAACTGTCCCCAGCGAGTGTCAGAGGAGACTTTGAGCCAGCAGTGGATGTCACGCCTCGTGGCGCTACGCCACCGCGAGGAGTCGCTCAATAAGAGGGAGAGGGACCTCATAGCCAAGGAAATTGTGAACAGCCCATGTACTAAAATCATACCACTCAACGCCTCCCTGGAGCTAGCTTGTGAAGGTGAAAGTAATGGCATTACCCTGCCTCCAATGATGTCACAGGCTAAGGACGAACGACGCGAGTGGCTGTCGCGGCGACGGCGTCCGCGCGTCGGCTCCGTGCGCTCCCGCGGCCGCAGGAAGAGCTACGCGTACGAGGACCTCGACAGCTCGCTGTCGGCGGACGCGGGCGACGGCAGCATTATCATTACAGCCGCCAAGATCACCGCCGACAACATGCCGCGCCGGAACATCTTCCCTGACGTGTCCACCAAGAAGGTACACTTCACAGCAAATAACCCATTCACAGAGAGTGATGACAGTGTCACTCTGACATTCTATGAGCTAGACAATGTGGATATTGAAGGGTATCAGGTGCCGAGGCAGGAGGCTCTGGCTAAAGACATCAACAAGTTCAAATACTTGGATTTGAAAAGGTCCCCCTCTGAGAAGAGAGCCTCAATGCATTGGTGTCACTCATCTCCCTCTAAGCAAGCTAAGACCACCAAGAATATATTTGGTGACATCACAAACCACAGCAGCATGAGGAAGACTCCTTCCAAAACGAGCCTCACTTCAAGAAGCTCCAACACTTCTCGTCAGTCCATGTTCTCGTGCAGGAGTCACTGGAGCATGGAGTCCAGCAGTACCAAGGTGAGTGAGGGCAGCATCTCTGAGAGGACTCGCTCCTCTATGAGGCAGGGGCTGCCACAGACTCCTGTGGCTCCTCCTGATGTTAAGAAGTCTAAGAGTCGCAAGTCTCTGTTGAACTTCAAAACACCCTTCAAGTTTATGACAGCAACTAAGATCTAGTGTAAGAATGTAGCTTGTAGCATATTTGTATAATGTTGTGATTGTAAATTCGATCTCTGATGAAATTTATTTTGGAAAATTTATTAAATTCTATTAGTTACATATGTTATGGTATCAAACCTATTGATTGTAGTATTGGTTGTGGTTTTATCTCTAAGATAACATTAGTCTAGGAGTAAGTGTTAACTTCCATTTAACTATAGTATCTCATAGAATACTCTTGTTGTAAGAACCAGATATTTCTATTTGACATTTTAATTGTACAAAATGAAATAAAAATACGGACATCAACCCCACCCTAACCTTAGAATAGTGAAATTATATGAAAGAATATTTTTATATGAACATTTTATATTACATAAAAATGTAGTTTATATTGGTGTATCTTTAATTATACACTTTGTGTTTGTAAATATTATTATTGAAGAATATGTATAGTTTTGCCATAATTTACTAAATACATTAATTATATAAAGTCCTATATAATAAATTGAAATTTATTTTGTAAAATACATATTTAAATTGATTTATTTACATTTCTATCATGAAAAAAATCAAACAGTCAATGAACAACTCGGTGATTTACTGAACTTTAGTCTTTTGTCTTCCAGTTTGCAACAGATTAGTTTAAATTGTAATATGTATTATGTTAGAATTACTATAAAATAATAAGTTTGTAGAAGTGTGAAGAGTTTGTGTTAAAGTAACTTGGTTGCCATAATTCACTGGACTAGTTTAAAATGAATGCATTTCATCATTGAGGTGTGTACTAGATAATAGTTTAGGGTAAATATAACAAATAGTATAAATAAACGTAAGAAGCTCATGGTAGTGTTTTATTTCGTAATCACACTGGTTATCACTGCACTCTGTCATCAGCGTCACTTGTTGTCACAATGTTGTTGAGGTGTTCTATCATTTCTTCTTGTTGAGTGCCTTGTCTGCTCCTTCCACGAACTTTTTGGGCAAGCCATATTTCTCTATGAGGAGTTTGGCAATGAAGTATGTCTGCGGAAGATAAAAGATGTAATGAAACCACTACATAAAACAACTTTGTTTTTAGTTTTTAAATAGGTCTTGTGCTTGTCACAAATTTCATGTAGTAAATTGGTCACAGGTTAAACAAAGCTTTTTAACGCCTTTAGGTGGGATATACTATGATGAGTAGTAGCAGTAAATAAGTTATATATACCGTGTCCTTCACAGAGGACGGCTCTCGGGTTCTATGACCTTACACAAGTCTGTGCATTGTATGCAAAAGGTTCACAGGTAAACAGAAAACCAAACTACTTTTTGAGGATAATGAGTCAAGTTTAAAATTGAAATATCTCATGAGTATGCTGAAATTGTCAAATATCATAACGTATAATATCACGCCTGCGTTCCCGAAGGGGTAGGTAGAGGTGTGCTGCAGAGGCTTTACACTCACATTTCGCCAATTTTTTTATTTGACAGCATTAGTATCAAATGACTGGTTGTTCATCCTCTGGGCTGCTACTGAGAGATTTTTTTATGGAAAAGCCCGACCTGACAGGACCCCTCAGCAGGCGTACCTGCGAGCAGTCGTGTAGTGCCTGCTGTAGTGTTACCTGGTCTCCCTGCACCATGAGCTGGTCGGCCTTGGCGCCGGGCGAGCGCGTGACGCCGCACGCCGCGGCCACGCCCGTCTGGCACACGTGGCTCAGCGCCGGCAGGCTGAAGCCGAACTGCTCCAGGTTCGATACTAGCGTCACCTGCTCACCAAAAATTTGTGTTTAGTAAAGTCATGTAAATTAATGGTTAAACAAATTGACTTCCAACTTAAATTTAAATCACAACTGTTTTACTTTATCAATTGTATGAAATCAATGAAATGGCTATCATTCGGACATTGACGTAGACGTAATTTGCATAACAATTATTTTTTCTGACAGTTCATTAATTTCTACTGATGTCATAAAATATTGATAAAGTGATGAAAAATTAACAATTCAGGGAGTTATATTTGACTAAGGTATAATAATAGGGCTATTCCAAAAAACTTGACAAATTGTCGATTGATTTTTCCAATCCTGCGTTGTCCTCCTCTTGGACAAATGCCTCCATCCATTCCTTGTATCATTCGCGCGCCCGCGCATCCTCCTACCAGTTTTGAACATCTGATGGACTAACAGTAAATAAAGTAGATCCATAACCATACCATACCATATAATATGATGCTGCATACACACCTTCTTGTTCCCGCTGCGCGTCGCGACCTGCATGCGCACGGGCTCCAGCCGGCTCTTGCTGAGCCGCACGGCGCCGTCCGCGAACCGCATCTCTGTGCTGGGCGTCATCTTACTCTGCACCGCCGCCATTAACACGTCCCACTTCACCGCGTCCTACGGGTTATTAATACTTGTTATTAGTTGTCTGTCACTACATAGTCTAGCTGGTAAATACGGCTTTGACAGCTAAAATCATAGATGATTTTATAAGTTATGAACTTGTCTGTCTGTACACACGGCTACATTTCCAGTATAAGCTGATCTCTCATTATACGGAAATCCTATACAATGCGAGATCAGTTTATACTGTACCTAAATGTTTAACTGGATTTGTAGCCGTGTGTACAATATATCATGGGATATTTTGGCTTCATTCAAATTGCTGTCCTAAAATTTCCGTACTATTGTAAGTGAGCACAGAACAAAACATCGTAGACGGTAAAAAAAAAAAAAACAATATATTTTATTTCACATAAACCTACATGGGCACTTATGAAACGTCAGAGGCTAGGTGCACGGTTCCAATTGCTCGTTTCCTATGGAGAAGAGTCGGCAAGAAACTCCACAGTTACTCTTTTAAAAATAATTGGCTTTTACAATACTTTCAAATAACAGTATTACTGGGTATGGGAGGACAGTGTAGGTCTTTCAATAAGATTTTTAAAAGACCTAACCTAACAAAATAGAAAATGGACTACAGGTCTACAATCCACTAATCCTACAGCGTTCTCACATTCACAAAATAGAAAAGAATCTATACAAAAGATAAATAAATTAATAAAACTAAAAACCTAATTAATAAAACGCAATTATATGATTGCTATTACAACTGTAGTCAATCTGAATAATTATCATGTCACTAATAAAGAGTTGAAATTAAATCGTAGGTAGGTATATAATGTCAAATAATAGAATAAATATATCAAGGACGAATGTAAAAAATAAAAATTAAAGATTTAAATAAACATGGTAATTTTGGAACATTTAATAGACTCTTACTTATTTATGCCGTTAATGAGGTACCAGGGAAGCCACATGTGCAGAAGGAACTATTTCCAAACTTCCTTGTCTTCAAAGGTATGTGTTGGCTTACAATCTGTTTATGTTTACCTGTACAGGTTTGCCGGTGATCTTGGCTAGCGCCGCGTCCACGGTGACGGCGCCCTTGAGCTGCGCCGAGCTGAGCGCGCGCGTCCTCACGTAGTCCGTCAGCGACGCGCGCACCTCGCCCGCGGTCAGCGCGGTGCCCTTCCTGGGTAGAGGATTCCTTTGTTATTGATGTTCTATGCCCAATAGCAGGATACATATGCAATTAAACCAAATTTTATTTCAGTTTAGGTCGTCAGTTATAAGTTGAAATGACAGGTCTGGTTGCTTTTTATTTATTTACTAGCCGATTACCGATTATTTTTTTTGGAAAAGAATTTTTGGTCACAGTTTTCAATCATTTATAAGCAGGGTGGTTTTTTGAGACGGGGTAGTAAAGTAAAAATTTATTTGTATAGATTGCAGGTACAGTAAATAAGATGTTAAAATATGGGTGATCCTTGTACAATCTACCTTATACTAATATAAAGTAGATTGTACTCGTGTTATAATAATGTTGCATGCTTAGGGTTTACATAATTATCTGTAATACAATAAACACAATAGGAATTTCAATCAACACAATAGGAATAAACTTAAATAAATTGAAACAATGTCATAATTAGGTAGGTATGTCAAAAAAATTACATTAAATTATTCAGTACATAAGTCAGTATAATTAAGAAAGTCGTTCACAGAATAATAGCATTTTACAATTAATAATGATGTCAGTTTGTTTTTAAAGTTTTGAATTGTGTCATTTTTAATAATGATAGGAATTTTATTGTATATTATTGGGCCCATACTAATAATACTTTTTTTTTGTAATGCGGTATTACAACTCTTAACATGAAGTAGATATTTATACTGACTTCTTATAGGTCTCCTTCTATCTTTTGACACTGCAGTGAACAGGTTTATGTTACATTTAACGAAAATTTCGACTTCTAAAATGTACATAGCCGGGAAAGTTAATAGTTTGAGAGACTTAAACACAGGAACGCAACTATCTGTCACTTTCATATTGAGTATTGCCCTTAAGCAACGTTTCTGGGCCTTGAACACAACAGGTGTTCAGTACAGTTTCCCCAAAATATTATTCCGTATCTTAAAGTAGACGCGACCAGACCATGGTATGCAACTACTGTTGTTGAGATGTTGACTTTTTTCGCTCGATTGTATAAAACATACGCGGATACGCTCAATTTTTTACAAACCTCTTCTGCTTGGGGTTTCCAAGTCAACTGACTGTCTATCATATACCTAAAAATTTTGCAACTTGTACTTGGTCTATATTACTGTTATTAAATTCTATATTTACATTTGGTACCGATGTGCGTTGATAAAAATGCATTAAATTAGTTTTTTGCAGGTTAATTACCAAATTATTTTTGTCAAGCCAATTTACAATGTCTTTAAGAGTATTATTAATATCCTTTTTGTATTTATTGATGTCTGTACATTTAATTAGTGCGGTGCTGTCGTCAGCGAATAAGACCATTGGATGTTCAATGTTGCGTGGTAAGTCATTTATATATAGCAAGAACAAAAGTGAGCTAAGAACTCCACCCTGAGGTACGCCATGTCTGATTACTCTTGCTTCGGATATGTATTTCTTCTCACGCTTAGTGTTTATGCAAATTTTAGATATTTCCGTGTATTGTTTACGGTCACTTAAATATGATTTAATAAGATTAAGTACGTTTCCTCTTATCCCATACATGTTAAGCTTTTCAATCAGGGTTGTGTTTCAATCAGTTAATAGGTACCTTAACCGTTGTAACTACAGAAAAACCATCTAGGAGACTGCTTAACTTTTTGAGAAACTGATCTGCATTCACAGATTTAAAAAAATAAATAAATACAGTCAGCAAGGAAATGGGCAATATTCACAAAATCTTAAATATATCGTACCAGATGAAGTTTGAGTAGGTACTAGGAAAGTCAGAAAACGCAAAAAACTCCCAAACATTTTGTAGGAAATGAGACTCAGTTACTTTTTCATGATGGATATACTGACGCTGGGCGCTGACATAGAAAAAACGATTTAATTCGGTTTTTGGGACCACAGTAATTCAACGTATTTCATCACCAACTAACAACGTAGGACATAAAAGAAAATGAAAAAGGTGTAACCTTGTAAATGTTATTTTTTTCCTCTTTGATTGACACAAAAGATGTATTTTTTTCTTATCTAAAAAATACAAATTGTGGAGGCCCCTTCCTTATGGAGGCCCGGGGCCAGAGCCCCTGTTGCCCTGCTCTAAATCCGGCCTTGTACTAGCCGTGTGCCCGATGGGACTCGCCATCGACATTTTTTATTTATTTTTATTTATGGCATCTCGTAGTTGACCTCTTGAGATCATGACTACTTAATCGGGCTACTACACTTAAAACCTCCAGCCAGGGGCTATTCAACTATGCTAATTAAAACTAGGTGAACGCTCGCTAAGGGCACCCCCTGTGGGGTACGAACCTCGGTTTAGGGCGTCAACCGGAGGGAGGACATCAAGGATGGGACGGGCTGGGCGCCATCGACAGAAACGACGTACTTCCACACAAACTTACATACCTTATTTAACCCCTTTAAAGGATGTTTTTTTTTGGTGCTCACCTTTTTTTATAAGGAACTCTTCGTTATATAAGGATTTTTATTATGTAGATTTATAGGCTGGCGATGGAGCACTATGTGATGATTGATGATGCGGTCGACGATGGTGCACGTTTACCTAGAAGTAAACCGTTCACTATCGAGTTGTCGACTCCCAGGCTGTAGCTAGCAGTTCAGGAAACACGTGGAACACTTACTTGAGCGGCGCGAACACGTCGGTCACGTTAGCAGTGATGCAGTACATCTCGCGCACGACGGGCGGCACGTAGTGGGTGTGGGCGGGCGGGCACGCGGGCGCGCGCAGCACGTCGCGCAGCGCGCCGGGCACGCGGTGCGCGCGCACGTGCGGGTGCAGCAGGTTGACGGCGATCACGGCATCGACTCCTTTGTCGATCTCGCGCACTTCGAGCAAGCCTTCCTTGAACAGATATACTTGGTAAGATGTCGAACATTATCGACGTAAATAAAGTTATTTTTTCTCAAAGTAAAGTCAGTCTAAATTCGTAAATTCAAATTACAACCGTCATTCTACTACGACACGGACAGTATGCTTTTTTTAAGTAAGTTTGTATATCAACATGTTTACCTTTTGCATTGCTTCCAGGAATTTTCCAAGTTTCTTGTAGGAGGATTTCTTTACTTCTAAAGTGCGGTCAGGTGGACACAGGGCTATTAAATGATTTCTGAAACATACAATTATAATTATGATTCCAAGAATATACTCAAGGTAATGCAGCATTATTCTGCTGATAAAGTACAATGCTTCAAGAATACTATGTTATATTTAAATAAATAGGAGTATACATAACAACATAGTCAGCCTATAATGTTCCCACTGCTGGGACACAGGCCTCCTCTCAGTGAGAGGGAGTGGGCCGTAGTCCACCACGCGGTCCCAGTGCAGGTTGGTAGATGTCACATGTCTTCGAATTTTTTGGTTCTAGGACATGCCGGTTTCCTCACGATGTTTTCCTTCGTCGTTTTGAGAGTAGTGGTGCTGACATAATTTACACAAAGTAAAGCGCCTGTGAGGGTTCGAACTTACGACCTACAACTTGTAAGTCGCGGCCGTTACCACTGGGCCACCACTGCTCTTAAAGAGGAGTATAGAAGGTAAATATTACCTGTATAAGAGATTCGTTTTGAGCGGCAGCTCCGCGTTCTTAGCGTCAAGTTTGAGGTATGACAGTAGGCACCATCGCAGTAGACCGTCCATGTCCGTCGGGATGTCATCCTCTTCGATTTGCGACTCCTCTAGAATATAAATAAACACTTATGTTCGAGTTGTAATCAAATAAGCTAGCAATTGTTTGGTAGAACTTGATCGCGGGTTCGATTCCCGAACGAAACTATTTGTATGGGGGTAAAAGTTCATTGTTTATATGCTCTTGGGCCCTACCATAAACTTGCAGAGAAGGTCAAATATATCACAATAGCAGAGATAGTCTAGTGGTGTGACCGTCGGATTGCCAAGTTATAGGTTTCGAGTTCGAACCCAAGGCAATAGGTTTCGAGTTCGAACCCAAGGCACGCACCTATGACTTTTCGGATCCATGTGCGTATTGTCGAAGAAAAACAACGTGAGGAAACCGGCATGCCTGAGAGATATTTCTCGCCGGCATGTGAAGCCAAGTCAGAGGCCCATGGCGGCTTTAAAACTCTGACACCAGCACCCTAATTGCGTAATACAACACAATCACAATTTGTTTCGATTACAAACAGATTTCTAATCCATTGCTTCATAAGTTGGAAAAAAAATCTGTTCAACAACGTAAATAACGCAATGAATGTTGTTGAACTGTCAAAATGAAACAAATTTCGCAAAATTGTTTACGAAAATGAGTTACGCAATTAGGGTACAGGTTAGTTACTAACCGCACGAAAAAGAAAAATGGCAGGTCCAAGTGTCAGTTAAGAGGTGGTGCACACATGGTATACAATCGCATAGCATTCTTTGCGTAGTATTGATCAGCTACATGACTTGTGTATGTGCCTAAGTAAGTGCCGACAAATCCTAACTTTTATTATAAATTCGAAAGTGAGTTTTTTGTTAGTTTGTTACGCGTTCACGCTAAAACGGCTGAACGGATTTGGATGAAACTCGGCACATGGGTAAACCATGACCTGAGTTAGGGCATAGGATAATTTTATCCCGGTAGTATGTTCCCGTGGGATATTTACTGAGCTCCACGCGGGGGAAGCTGCGGGAAAAGTTAGTTACTGATATTTTGTACTGGTGACTGGTTTGATGTACAAGTGTTACCTGTAAGTATGCTATCATCCACATCAGCTTCCCTCTCATCTTTCTTCTCCTCCTGGACATCTTCAGCTATTAGTTTAGGTTCGTTCTGCGGCGACAGTGGCGCCTGCGCCGGGGGCGGCCGCTTGCCCAGGCTGGGCCACTCTTCTCTTAGCGGCGGTTGGATGGTCATCTGCAATCATTTATAAGGAGTAAAATATGTGTTTATAATATTATACAAAACAGTAGCCGAATAACAAATTATATTATAAAAACGACAATGCAAACAATATAGGTACTTCTTTTCGTCAAAACTTGGAGCAGCAGGATGCTTCAGTGAGTAAAGATATTACAAGAACATAGTGCAGCCAGCAATCAGCGTTGGCCTGTGGTTGGGGCTGATGTTAGGTCATCCCCATTCAATACGGGAAGTATTGAACCTAACCTAACCTAACATGAACTTATTAGAGTTCTCCTAATAACAAATGTGTTATTTCTTTGAATGCCATGTGAGTTCACCTCTGTTTTGTTTAAGAAGTAACATCTAAATACTGTTTTGAGCTAATGCTATATGTATATGCTGTTGGTGGTCTTCTATACATAAATTGTAAATTAAAGTCATTCTTCATGTCTGTCAGTGTGACTGCATTATTCTTCTTAACTGCGTAATGGATTCTGATGCAATTTCCACCATCATTTAGAGAATTTATTCTGGAATATGTTTAACTAGCTTTTTCCCGCGGCTTCGCCCGCGTGGATGTCGGAAAATATCTCACGGGAACGTATTGTTTCAACTTTACAGTTGAAAAAAAAATCTTTCATATGGAATGTATGGGAGAACATGTTTATACAACCGCAAATCTAAGTTGGTCGATTACTGTGATAGTTTTCCTTTTAAATTCGTTATATAAACTACTGCCGTGATATTTTCTGCGCAAGTGTCCCCCCCCCCAGAGGAGGGGACGACGACGATGACACTTGACTCTAACAAAAATTTGCACTTTAAAGCATATTTCGCGAACAGATATCTGAATTCAAAAATGGTTTTAACACACTCATGTTTTTGTAAGACCTTTCCAACAATACCCCACATCAAGGGATAGAAAAAAAAAGAATATTCCCACTTTACGTGTAGGGGAGGTACAGACGCCAGCACATCAGGCTACTACAATCTGTCAAATTTATTTAATAGATTTTCAACTTTATCCCTGAACTTTAAGGTTCAAAGTTGATTGGGAAAATTTGACAGTTTCGGGTAGCTTGATGTGCTGGCGTCTGCACCCTAAAAAATTTTTTTTTCATAATTTTATTTTACCACTTTGTGACCATGATTAATATGTATACCCATGCCAAATTACAACTTGCTAGTACTAACAGTTTCGGAGCTACACCGCGGACAGACAGATAGGCAGACGGACATGGCGAAACTATAAGGGTTCCTTGTTGACTACGGGACCCTAAAAAAGAAATCTTGATGTCTCTGTCAAGTTGTAAAAACCGTGCAAAGCAAGGCCGAGTCGTTAGTATAATTGAATAAATAAATAAACAATTAGAAAGGATAAGTAATAAATGATGTTACCTGACTGACATGCGTTGTTAAATCTATGCTGATGTCTCCCTGGCTATACCCCGCAGGACCGAGCTTGGGCCGCTCTATCTTACTGAACTTGTTGTCCTTGCACAGTTGGTCTCCAAGCACCTGGATTGTTTCTAAACATACTCCACTAGAAATATAACATGGAATCATTACTATATATAGCAAGCGTGTTTTGTTAAGTTTTTTTTTTAAATCTGTTTTGTCCCACTGCTGGCCAAAGGTCTCCCCATACTCCCCATATTTGTGCTTGTCTGCTGCCTTTTCCAGCCAATCAGTCAAGAAAGAGTCGAGGTCGTCGCGCCAGCGTTTCTTAGGTGCTTCGGTGGCACCCATTGCGTGACGACCCTGGCTCATCTGTCCTGATGCATCCTGTACGTGTGGCCCGCCCAGTCCCATTTCAGCCTTGCGGTCTTATCGCAACATCGGCGATGCCTGTCTTCGAGCGTATTACTGTGTTGCGAATTCGATCCGTTAGTTCTTTGTTCAAAATGCTACGCTCCATCGCTTTTTGGCAAGCCTTTTAAGTTTGGACTTCTGAGCCTCAGTCAAAGACCAAGTCTGAGCGCCATATGATATGAGATTTACTGAATAGAAAAAGTTTTCAAAATATAATTTGTTTTTGTGGATGACGATGCTTGCGGTGCCCGTGCCGCACCGCAAAGATTTCGCCGCATTGGCGGTCACACGCGCATAGCGCGTAAATTGTCATCTGTCAAACATGTGTTTTTGACAATGCACAACTAAGCGGTGCCGCTCTGTTGTCACTACGCGTAAACTCCTCCCCGCCGCGTCTCGAGGGCTACAAGTCCAGTGTACGTGAGGTGCGACATCAGAACGCAGCGTGTGGCATTAGTGGCATACCATGGATATTATGTAGGACGCCACAGCGACACCGCTACGGCGCCGCACCACCGCCGCAACGCATCGTGTGTACAGGCTCTAAGACTGCATTTTCCTTGGTTATGTCCATAAATTACATTTAACAATAAAGCTATGAAAGATGATTAAATGAAGTTTTAGCATACATTCTCCTATTTTGGGGTTGGAATACTATAATCCAGTCAATTTGTGATGGCTCAATTTTCCATAATGTAAGTAAGAACATAGAATAACTAACGCAGCTCTGAGCAGCATGTCAGCACTAGACATGGTGGCTTGTCCGATGATGCAGGTGGCTGCATTCTCCTGAGTGCACAGACCGATGAGAGTGCCGCGCTGGAACATCGGGAACCCGATGCCACCGCTTGGGATAGACACACCTGGCAGGTATACAGGGGCACCTCCTTGCACCTGTAGATGAAATCAAATATTTTCTATAGTGAGTACTGTATTATTGATTTTGTATTTAGTTATCTTGGGAGCATGCCATGAAAACGTAACTCATAAAACAGATAATATTCTGGATTTTGCATAAGACAGATCTTTGGTATGCTTGCCTTAGGCAGTACTGGGTTATGAATAGCCAGCACAGGCACCAGGTCAGGCACCTTCCACAGCGCGCAGACGGTCGGTATGAGTCTCTCGCCCGTTTCTATAACCATAGGGACGCCGTCCACCGAGTACACGTTCACCATATCGCCGGAGTGCAGCACCAACTTCATACAAATACAACTTGACTTAACAGACACTAAATCCTTCACTTTGTCCTCTGTCGTCGACGGGAACTCATCATGAATACGTTGAGCTAGGTGTTTCCTGCAATTAACATGTAATTTTTAAGTAAAACACACTGAAATAAGATCCGTAAAATAACACACTAATACTTGGTCTTACTTCTCAGAATTCTTCAGAGTATTGTTAGACTTTAATTTATATGGTTTGGCAAACATGGTGAAAGATTTTTATAAGCGGTTAGTGGAAGATCTACTGAGGAATTTCATGGAAAAATACTATAAAATGTTTCAACTTGGCACGGTGTTCAATGTGACAGCAGCAGTTATGTCAAAACTTCAAAAGATTGTCATTTGATTTTGACGTTCATAGTCAACATCAAAGAGCGTTCGAAAACTTCGATGGTCAGTCTGAGTTCGAAACACACCTGCTTAGCATATACACCTAAAACCTTTTCACTAGAAATGAATGAAAAGGTGTAAGTTTTTTCCATAAATATTTTCCTTTCATATTCTCCTCTTCCAAGGATTTTTTTATTATATAATCCATAAAATGAGCGCCATGCGTTGTAACAACAAAATAATTGAGTGAAATGCAGACGGACTACAAAGCCGTCTCCTGCGCGTGATTTTACACAAAATACACATACACATTTCTGTAAGCAAACACGATGATTTGTTTGAAAACCAATGTTATATGCAGGTACCTAATGATTTTTGTAAAATGTTTCGAAAAAACCTTACTCATAAACATTTGCTTTCATACAAAATAACGTGTTTGCATACACAAATGGCCTCTTTGTTGCGATGTTTTAGTGTAAAAACACGCGCAGGAGACCCAGCTTTACAAAATAATAAACAAAACATTCTTTCACCTACACCCCTTTTCACACGCTCCAGCGGCCGAATAGTCGGCATCTTCGAGTCGACCACGAAAACCCGAATTATTGTGCCACAGTACGAGTTCAAAGTATAATCCTTTATCCGTCAGACATAGGTAAGTGCCGCAACGTGCTGTATGAAGGTGCTACACTAGGGTCTTTTCATAAGTTCCGGCTACTGCTGTGTAGTAGTGATGTGCCGGATCGTTAAAAAATGTGATCGGTTGTGATACGGATTATAAGGGTCTAGATCCGCGAATATGGATACGGATACGGGTCTCAACTTTCTTCAGGTTCAGCAGGAATTATTTATGATCCTCATCGTAACTGACTTTTGGCTGAAAAAGCTGCCAAGTTACTCTTTTTGAAATTCAATTTACCATTACTCAATAGGTATTCATTATGACGTATATTTTTTTAAGTTCTTGAAAACAACATAGTTTTAATTGATGTGTTAACTCACATAATTATTTCAATTAGGTACAGACGCCAGCACATCAAGCTACCCGAAACTGTCAAATTTTCCCAATCAACTTTGAACCTTAATGTTCAGGGATAAAGTTGAAAATCTATTAAATAAATTTGACAGATTGTAGTAGCCTGATGAGCTGGCGTCTGTACTATAGCACAAATATTAGAGGTTTGATCTCACTACAAAGATAGTTTAATTACTACCTTATAACTTAATTTACTGGTACTTATTCTACTTGAATTAAAATAAATATGTTTTTTTTTTTTCTAATTTGGATTGAAGTTAACAGTATTTCATTGCTACATATCTTTTAAAATTTCATATAAGTAATGAAATGTATAAATATAAAAGATCCGTTCAAGATCCACCAAAAAGTAACGGATACGGATTCAGATCTTTTTTCTCCCTCGGATATCCGCGGATACGGATACGGATACGGATATCCGGCACATCACTACTGTGTAGTCGGCGCTACGCTGGATACCCGGGTACAACGAACAACTAAAGTAATCTAAAGTATTCATTACCGGCTTCCTAATTTTATTTCGTGCTCAATTCGTGTGTGTATTTATTTTTATTTTCGTGTTGCGATGTTTTTGTGTAAAAACACTCGCAGGAGACCCGGCTTAATGCAACTTCAAAACATGTCTTTGTAGAAAGATATTTTACATTCTTAGGCCCATTTTTGTACAATAGATTAAATAGGAAACTTAGTATTTATAAAATACTTATACTTTAATATTTACTAACCATATATGTATTATGCACAGACAGAAGACCTACTTGTTGTCTGCAAATAGAACCGCTAACATGCTATTTTACTTTTATTTACCCAATTTTAATTTAGTTTATACTTTATACTCATCAGTGCCGGTTTTAGCAATACAGCGCCCCAAGCGAGATTTCTGTGGCGCCCCTCACTACTTGGAGAGTAGAGGCTCGAAAATTGTAGTTTTTGTTCTAGTTTGAGGAATAGGAAAATGCAGGATGCTAAAGCGAGCGAAGCGAGCTCAAAAGTTTCAGCACCCCGCCACGGAAAACTTGAATTTCTTTTATGAAAAAAAGTTTGAGAATTCAAACTTCAGAGAACGCAGCGTGCAAGAGCGCGCTCAAATTTTATTAGCACCCCGCTGCGACTTTTCTTTGGCCCATTCATATAAAAAATAGTACCTAAACTTTGTCGACTTGTACAAAAATGTTAGAGAAAAACAATTCTGTCTTTGCTGTCCCGCAGTCGGGTAAACAAAGTAAAAGATAGAGAAATACAAGACCGGTGTCTGGCGCCTTGCGCGGGTGCCCATGCGCGCTTTACCCTAACTGAGTGAGAGGATATAAAGGGGCGCCCGCGGCGCCCCTTTATATCCGGCGCCCTGGGTGGGCGGTTGTCCAACCGCGCCCTACCCTAACACCGCTACTGATACTCATAGTTAATTTATTATATTAAGTATTTATGCACTTCCTAGCCTGAAACACTGGTTCAATCTATTTCAGGCAAATAAGCTACCGTGCTCTATTTTAATTAAGTATCAAGTTACTTATTGTAAATGTGCCCCTTTTTTATAAATAAACGTTTTTATTATTATTATTTAGATAAGGTTATAGACCAATGTTCTATACAAGTATTTTTCTTCCACCAAGGCGATCTTGTTCAAGTTTTCACTTCTGTCGGCACTCCCGAAGTGCCGCTGTTTATTTTTTCTTTTTAGGGCATCGCGTAGCTGACCTCTGAGGTCATGACTACTTAACCGGGCTATCCTGTGGCTGCCTTAAGCTACTAACTTAAAACTTTCAGCCAGGGGCGTAAACTAAACTTACATACTAGCCAAGCGCTCGCTAAGGGCACTCCCTGTGGGGTCCGTACGAACCTCGGCTTAGGGCGTCGCTGGGGGGAGGACAGCAAGATGGGACAGGCTGGATTAAACATGGGTAATTATTATTAATCGGGGATTTAAAGCTACAGGCTCAGCTAGCTCAGCTTCGGCGCGGGCTGGCGCTTCATCGAGCAAGGGTCGGGGGCTCGGGCGGGAGGCTGTTAGGCATAGATCCTATCCTATAGGTACTATTAAACGAGCAATATTTGTATAGTGTATATATCTGTTTGTAAGTATACATATTTGTACTCACGTTCTCGAAATCGACTCTAACGATTTCGATGAAAGTTGCAAAATAGGTAGGTAGGTCCTACGGGGGCGACAAATCGATTTAGTTAGGTGTTAGGTATATCTGGAAAAATCTGTTTTCTCCGTATTTTCACCCGAGCAGAGTTCGGTCGCCCAAAGTTTAGAACAAGAATACATGGATTAGTATACTATTAAATGAGCATTCTCTATTTTCACCAGAGCAGAGCTCGGTCGCCCTGGTACTTACCAACTATTTGTATACCACCAGCGCTCTCCCTCCACCCATGAGGCGTAGGTTTACTCTCTCTCTGGTATATCTACATGTGTAGAGTACGTACCAAATTATCGACTTCATACGCAGCCATACATACCCATACCAATACACCCCTAGAAGGGCGTTGTTTGAATTATTTTCGGGAATGCGGTCCCCTTCCACATTCTCGTAACGCAGACGAGATTGTCTGGAGGGCAAACAAAAGCAATAAAATCACAGTATTATGTGCACGAAGCCTGCTAATACTCGTGCGTTTTCAGCGAGCTTGTTACTGTTACATCAATCTTTATTTACGTGTGGCAGACAGCAGTCACGTGAGGCAGAGGCAGGCGGTGCAAGGCGTGGAGCTCGCGACTCGCGGACGCGGACCGCACACAACAATACCGATTGATTGTAGCTCAAATAACTACGTTTACAGTCCATTTCTTTCTTCATTCCTTTCGATTACCTGCTGAAATAGCTTGTTTTATTTGTTTCTCTTACGTACGATTAAACTAGGTTCGTGAATGTCATGGAGTAGGAGGAATAGGTACCTACCATAATTGTAGCGTAGTGTGGACTGGACTGTGTGCAGTACGTGATTATCAACTAGGGATTATAAGTACGTTCTGTGGCATGAGTCGCAGGTTCGATACCTGTTCAAACTAACATAATTTAATAACTACTACTTTGTTATTGTGTAAGTAAGTCATTCTTTGGTAGGTGATGGTCACACATATTTTGGGTTAGATGATTTAGTGGTATGAGGAACAGGGTGTAAAGTTCACTCATCCACCATAGAAAAGAAAGGGTCCTCCGACCAGACGGGTGTTGTGTCTGGCAGGCAACTGCCCATCGGTTTGAAGTTGAAATCTTGTATGTATGTCGATCGCTCGGTAAACTCTAACTGCGCGATGCAGGATTTGTGTGACGTCATGTCTATGATGCGTAGTTCGTATGTGGCGGTGTAACCGCTACATCACTCCCCTCCGGAGACCGGAGGTCGATAGTGGGCTGAATCTTGCGATGCTTCACACAGTGCCAGCTGTGGTTTCAGTGAGTCGGAACCGGGTGCCACATAGTTCGCGGTGAGTTGGAACTGTCTGTGGTGATTGTGGTGATTGCGGTGATTCCCCAGTGAGTCGGGGTGATGAGGCTGATAGCGTTGATTCCCCAGTGAGTCGGGGTGATGAGGCTGATAGCGTTGATTCCCCAGTGAGTCGGGGTGATGAGGCTGATAGCGTTGATTCCCCAGTGAGTACAATGATAATAATCCGAAATACGCAAGAAATACTAGTAGGCGCACCATAAACAAGACATTAGACACTACTCCATCATATTATTGTGTGCGTTACGTCAGCGGAATGTTGTCGCTTTTCAGGATTTCGGCTTGACAGATAATTAGTACCCCATCTCGTGTAAATGTGCCCGAAATTTAGAATTTGTGCGTCCAGCCGATCCAAAGATATTCACGAAAAACAGATTCCATTTTGATGGGTACAGGTGCGTACAAATGGTTTAAATCATCGATTGATTTACATCAATGGTTTAAATAACTATTTACTTACTTTTATATAAATATGTAATGTAGAGTTATCAGAGAGTAGGGACTTTATTGACGAGTTTATTGCAAACATAATGTGATAATGTTAATAAAGTTTGATTGTAGATTTTGAACATAACTCCATACTTATCGATATTATGGTTCTCATGGCTATATAAGGTCACATATATTATTGGTGTATTGACCTAGTGACTGCCTCGACCTAGTGATTGGTCTAGTGACTGCCTCGTTGGTCTAGTGGTTGCCAGCTGGTGGTGGTGATTCCCGGGTCGGGCAAAGTGTTATTGGGTTTTTCTATCTGGAATTTCTCAGTAGCAGCTCGGAGACTGGATTTGTGCCCGGTTGATGGCAATAGACTCGCCCCCTATTACATGGGACTTAAAACATAACTGGCGAAATGTGGGTGTACCTGGTACAGACACACCTCTGCCCAAACCTTCGGGGAAATAAGGCGTGATGTTATGTTATGTGTGTTATATTATTATGTATGATGAGTATGACAGCACTTTTACCACTTACCGTTGTTTTTAATTACAACGTAGCCGTAATTTCATAGGTCCAAGTCATTAGGAACTATTGGGTGATTTGGAAGCAATTATTTGGAACGGCGATATGACAATAATTAGCGGCAACTGAAGTCAGTCAAATAAACACAAGTCAACACCGAACAGAACTAATGCGTCTCGTTTTATCTTCAACATGAAATACAAGCTCTGGTGATTCCCCCCACGTAATGTTTTACTATCGGAATAGGATAGCTATGTAGTTTATGTATGAGTGTGTTATTTCCGATTGACGAATGACGAATGGACTGAGATAGAGAATAGGTATAGACATCCACTTGCCTCAATTCGATTAATTTGTGAATATTTTTAGTAAATAATAAAACAAAATTTCACATAGTAGGTATGAAATGCTATTTTATTTCAATTGAACACAAAATCTATAAACAGTATTTTTATTTTATTGTTAGTCATAATTATCTTTTCAGCAATAAAAAATACCATTTATCGTCAAATATACATAGTGTAGTCTTTATTAAATTGCTGTAGGTAGTTATGTTTTTCTGTAGGTAGGTGTGTCTAACATTTGACTGAAAGTTTAAAGATTTTCAAATCCTCAATATAATATGGCTTCCATACTGTGCGTGTGTACGTACGTGTATTACAAACCAATAAATAATTTTATGTAACATTTTTGTGTGGAGATTGTTTCAAAAAACGAAATCTTGTACTTCAAATTTAAGAAGGTTGGCACAATTGTGGCACAATGTACCTACTGCGCGGCCGCTTTTATACAGTCATTCGAATTTGTTCGGTTAATCGTGAAATTTCTTTTCCTATGGTTTTCTTTTTATATCTGTGTAGTTACAAGGATTTTTCAGCTGAAACTTTACGGATAAGCAATTGAATAAAGATACTAATTATTTGTCGAGTCATAATTACCGTCACTTAATAATAACTCATGTATTGGAGTGTTACATTTTAGAGTAGCCAGATTTTAATTAAAATGGAATAGCTCTCTGAGGAGTTGGAATAGAATTTACATCTAATTTCGCATGATGCTTTGAGTCCATCAAAGGTATTAAACCACCATAATTGGTAAGTTTCTAGGGTTTCTCATTGAAGCGCAAGGATCGATTTTAGGGTTTTTGAAAATCAATTTCTTATTTTCCAACGATTATAGAAAAAATAAAATTGTACAGCATAAGCACAAATTAAGACCCACCGTAGTAAAAAAAATCGTAGTTGTATGTCATGCCGTTTGAGAGGTACAGCAATTTGCTAAACGTTACCCCAGCGGCATCTTAAATAACTCTGAAACCACAAGACGCACAAATTTCATTTCTTGGGCACAATTAGGCACAAATATGATCTATCTAAGTAGCTAGTTTGTACTCAGCTACGACCATCGGATTAAAAAACATGCCGCTGGGGTAACGTTACTCCAGCGGAATCTGTTTTTCGTGAATATCTTTGGATCGGCTGGACGCATAAATTCTAAATTTCGGGCACATTTACACGAGATGGGGTACTAATTATCTGTCAAGCCAAAATCCTGAAAAGCGACAACATTCCGCTGACGTAACGCACACCATATTATTATGTGCCACTCTGATATATGTAGTAAACATGGAAGCTTGGACTGCACTTGGTTACTAAATGAGAATAGTCCTTCTTTGCATTGATTTAAGCGAAATCAACGAAATTAACCTACTTTAGCTTTATCGAGTTTGCGTGACTAACTGCACGGAAGTTCATGAATAATTTCATAACATTTCTTTGTAAAAGTGATATCAATATATTTTGTAATATTATTATGCTTGCACAAGTATTTTCACATGCTACACAATAATACAATTGAAAAATATTTTCGCAGAAAACTTAAATAAGTGAACACTGAACCCGAACTTGTCGTGCGTCATAATCATAATAAAGTATGTATCTATTTAAAGAGTTCAGAAAAAAACAACTCTGAAGTTTTAAGTATTTAAACTTCAGTTAGCTCCGGCAGAGACGTTCCTTGGGCGGAAAGCGGAAGGATTTCATCTTAATTTAGTCCGATTTTATTATAAAAACATTTTGTAACTACCACATCCGAGTGCTGTATCATCTGCTAATTGGTTGGCGGGAATCCAAAGCCGTTAAAAACTTGTAGTGGTGTACAAATCCCGGGCTCTCGTATCCCGATCCCGCATTGCAGACACGTCACTGCCACTCTAGTTTCGGCGCAATGCAGGCAAGATTACCTACCGTGCATCGCATGATTGTTTTCGTATTCCATCCAAAATTTTGGGAACTTTTTGTGGTTTGGTTACCATCAGCCTATGCAGCCTCTTCCAAACTTAGGTACGTAACGGTTTGTTTCCAATCGTACCAGCGACTGACATCTAACTTAAGTTCGAAGGGTTTCGGCTATCCGATTAACTAGTGATATTGAGTAGATGTATTACTTTGTCATCCTTAATTAAAGTTGTAAATTAGAGGTCGCACCAGGTTTGTGCGGGTTTTCAGAAACTCTCACCTACATTCAGTTTCAAAAGTTCTATAAAAGTTTCGTAGTGAATGGTAAGCACAAACAGCCGTGTTTGCGTTTATCCTCGTTTAGCCGGTGCGGCGCGTGGCGTGCTCCAGTTCTCAACAATGAGCAGTTCGTGCCGCAGGGCTCCAGCCGTACTCACTTGACCGACTTCCTTCGCCGCCGCTGTAGCTGACGCACGACATTTTCTCCTGAGAGTTCTTTGAAAAGAAGTTGCTATGGGATACCGAATAATTTGTTGGACTTAAGTGTAAGTTTTTCTGAAAAGTTGGGTCTAGTTTATTACCATTGCTAATGGTAGACCGTAATAATGGTAATACGGGCTGGTATCCGCAACTCCACGTCAAAGCGCGTAGTTTGCGTACGGTTGCTAATGGTATCTAACATGTAACAACAGAACATACAGTGGTGATGCCATACGAAGCGCAAGTCAACCTGCCACATCGCTGGATGTCCTAGTGAGATGCCCTCAACAATGAGGGCATCTCACTAGCGTGCTTGGGGACAACCCAAGCACGCTTTTTTAAGGGTGGACGAGGCCTGAAGGTACATTTGGGTAAAAAACACAAACCCCACAATGTGCCTTCATCCTGCCCGTCAATACCCACCCCTAACATCTGATTTGCTCACTCAACCCTTTTGGAAAACCCATGCAAAATTTAAAAAATCGAATCCTGTTTTAAAGAGAGTTCCTCGTGGCGCGAGACCGTCCGTGGCTTCAAGTTTAGCGCGTTGTGTCCGTCTCGCCGCCAGAGAGAACTCTCTCAGTGCTTGGGAGCAATTACTCACCTTCTCGTTTACAATTCTACATGTGCAAGAAAATTTAGCAAATAAAAAAAACATTAACAGCACAAATCAAATATAATTGTAACATTTCGGCCCAAAGTTTCGACCCTAAATTAACAGCGCACCTCCCCCAGAGGTTTATTGCACCATGTGGAGTCTAAACTAGGCGAGGGTGATATCAGAGGTGCTGCTAGGATCATCTTTAGCAGCGTTGTGGTTGCGCCGTACTCTCCAGAGACACTTACAGCTCTGGAGAGCAAAAACTCCGCCCTGGCAGATGACCTCTCCTTCCCTGACCCACCCGATCCGGAATTCAACTCACTTGAAATTACAGCTCAACAAGTGTGTGCGGCCGTGTGCTCCTTTCGAAGTGGCTCCGCGACGGCCTGACACCTCGACGGCCTGACACCTCAACATCTGAAGGACTTATTGTGTTCAAGCCGGGGAGGCTGGTGAGTCCCTTTTGAAGGAGCTGACGGCCCTCATCAACGAACGAAGCCGTTATTGATATTTTGTATTGGGCAAACCTATGTGCTCTGCGCAAGAAGGATGGCGGCATTCGTCCCATTGCCGTAGGGTCCACCTACCGCCGTATCGCAGCCAAAATTTGCTGTGCTTTCTACAATGAAACACTGGTCAGCCCCTACAGCTGGGCTTAGGGTCTAAACGGGGCTGTGAGGCTGCGGTACATGCATTATCCACTTACCTCAATAGCGATAAAGGTGAGGTCATCCTCAAGGTTGACATAAAGAATGCCTTCAATTCCGTAAATAGGGACACATTGTTGACAGAAGTTCAAAAAGAAGTACCCAAAATTTACAGTTTTTTCTATCAATGTTACAGACACCAAATTACTTTATAAAGACAACCTTTTGGAATCAGCCGTTGGATGTCAACAGGGTGACCCTCTTGGGCCAGGCATTTTTAGTTTGGCAATAAATCCAATTATTCGAAAACTAAATTCTAAATTCAACGTTATGGTATTTGGATGACGGAACCTTAGGAGGTGTAAACACAGTTTTAAAAGATTTAACTTTTTTTAAAGAAAAATTCAGTTCCATTGGCCTAGAACTGAACCTTTCAAAATGTGAAATTTATCTTCCCCAAACGACTGACAGACAGACTATCATAGCAAAATTTAATACTATAGCACCAAATATCAAAATTACGGAAAGAAACTCTCTTCACCTCCTGGGGTCCCCAATTTTTGATGAATCCTTTCCAACGATCATAGAGGAGAAAATACAAAATTTCAACGATGTCTCAGAAAGACTTTTCAAAATTAACATTCATTCGGCCTTCACACTCATTCGTACTGCTGCTTTGGACCAAAATTTACTTATAGCTTCCGTTCCTCCCATCTATGGAAGCATCTGCAACTTTGAGAAAAAGCAGACCAAATTATTTAATTATGGCCCTGGACGACCGAGCGTGGCAGCAAGCCACACTTCCCATTCGCCTGGGTGGTCTCGGTGTCCGCAAAATTTCAAGTATAAGTTTACCGGCGTTCCTCTCCTCAGTCCGCAGTACCAATCAATTAACCAGGAAAATTTTATCTTCCTCACTGGCCGATTTTGAGGTACCGTGCCTGACTGATGCGCTGAACGCTTGGAAAATGGCTTGTCCCAATACGGATCTGCCCGACAACCCGTCTTCCCAGAGACGATGGGACGTGCCGCTCTGCAGTATTCCGTATTATACGGAATACCCTGTTAAACACGTCACCTAATACTGTTGAGAGCGCCCGTCTGCTGGCTGTGGGAGAATGGGAGTCAGGCTTGTGGCTTCAGGCGCTCCCGTCATCCACCATAGGCACTATGATGGATGACTCATCGTTTCGGCTCGCTACGTGTCTCCGCTTGGGTACACCTTGTGTTGCTCCGCATCGGTGTCACTGCGGTGAAGCTGTCGACAGTTTCGGGCACCATGGCCTGTCCAGCTGCAGGAGCGCTGGTCGCATAGCACGGCACGCCAGCATCAACGACATGCGACGCAACCTGTGTCGACACCCTTGCGCCATCTCATGTTCCTAGCACGGCGGGCTGTGCTGGCACCGCTGCTGCGGCTGCTGAGGGTCTCAGCAGCCGCAGTAGCGGCGCCAGCACAAACGGCGCAAATACTGTAACCTTATGGGTAACTACAGCTTTGAGCCGTTTGGGGTCGAAACGCTCGGATCATGGGGCCCGAGTGCGCGTCTCCTTTTTAAGGAAATTTCTCGTCAACTGATCGACAATTTACGTGACCAGAGGGCTGGCTCGTTCTTTGGCCAAAGAATTAGCATTGCCATTCAACGTGGCAATGCTGCCAGTCTTCTGGGCACCTTTCCGGATGACAGCGATGCGGACGAATACTTCGACGCCTAAGTTTTGTTTTTTATTTTTATTTATACAGATAGTTAGTTAGTCTTTTAATTTAGTACCTAGTGTAAATAGTTAGTTATGTTAAAAACTGTTTACAAAAAGAAAACAACCGACTTCCAAAAAACACTACAAAGTGAAATAGTAGATTGTCATACGAGGGGCTAAAATAACCCATTGTAACGAGGTAGTTTTACTCCCGAGCTTTAGCGATGGGAGTAAATAGAAACCGAGTTATAATGGGTTTTAGCGCCGTGTGTTACACTCTACTTTTCACTACGATTGCGTGAAAATAAAATAATTCAATACAATATTAAATGTCGGTGGCTATAAAACTGCACTATTAAGAAAAAGTGTCATTTGTATGGGACCAATTATATTTAATAAGTTACCGGAATATTTAAAAAATGCCACACTTCAACATTTTAAACACAAACTTAAATGTTATTACTCCATTAATGATTTTCTAAATGACCGATTATTATAGACCTTGAAAATATGTGAATTAAATAAATTGTATTTTGAACATTTTCATTATATCGACTAAAATGACTTTTTGTTGTATTTTGGTTGACATTTTGACTGTATTTTGACATTGTAATGGTTTTTTTTAAATCTGAATACTTACTTGAAGTACTTTGACATTGGAATTGTATTATGACATTTTAATTGTATTTAGACATTTGAATTGTATTTTGACATTTTAATTGTATTATGACATTTTAATTGTATTTTGACATTTTGATCTTATTTTGACTATTACGTATTTATTAATTGCATTTTGACTGAATTAATTTTAATTGTATTAAACTGTTAATTTTTTATCTGATAATTGTGTTTAATGTTCTTATTTTTTATTATTGCATCGTATTCATTCATTTAAATTTTGCATGTCGAATCTTGGGCAGAATGTATGGCTCAACTTTAATTCTTCACGACCTTATTTGTATACCTACATTCTAGCAAATAAATAATTTGATTTGATTTGAATAGTTTACTTTATTTAAATGTACAATTTGTACAATTCTGGATATTTAACGAGATGTTTTTTTCCGGCAACTTAATTTCAGTCCTCTGTGAAGATGTTCTCACTAGATGATGACATTTTCACTGTTGTAAATTATATTACGGTCACCAATTCAATTCGTAATTAGAGAAAAATTCAAAAGATTTCGCGGCAATGCCTTTTTTATTTCTTCTGTAGCCGCAACGCGATGCACGCATTCTACCGAAGAGATAGCCGCATTTAGTTCAAAAATAAAATGTTCTTTTTTTTGTGAACCAGTAATAAGTCGAGTCCATAATCATGATTATTCTACATAAGAATAAAGACTTTTTCATTTTTCAAGGCTCGTTGGAACAGACAAAATTAAAAAGAAATTACTTTTTCCCCTAGAGCAAGAAATGCTATTTTTTCCCCGCTCTGGTACTTTACAATGACGGCTTTTTTTAGCAAGACGAGTGAAAAATAACATTAATTTCGGAAGTCGGTGTCTTTGGTTTTGAATTTTCGTTTTTTGTCACCGACTTCCGAAATTAAAGTTATTTTTCACTTTGCAGTGTTTTTTGGAAGTCGGTTGTTTTTTTTGTTATAAAAAGTTTTTATTTTTCACTTTTTAGTTGTGGTACCTACCCCACACAAATTCTAAAACCACCTGCTATGTAAATAACAGTGACAGGAACTTATCATATCATCCACATACTAAGCGGGAAAAAGTACGTATTATTGAAGCTAACTCAAAAACTATCGAAGCAAAGTTAATAAAATTTATATGAGACTACCTCGAGAGCATATCCTTTCAAACAGAAAATAATTTTCAAAATCGGTCCACAATTTACGGGGAAATCGGAGGATATACATTAAAAAAACAACTTACGCGACGAACATATAACCTCCTCCTTTTTGGAAGTTGGTTAAAAACTGTAAAGTTATGTTAACATAAAAGTAAATGCATTGTTTTATGGCGATAGATAAGAAAAAGCCGGTTGCATACTTGCACAGCATGGATGATTTGAAAACACAGGATCGTGTTACCTACTTACTTTCGTTTCATAACATTGAAGATTTCAAGTCAACAATTTCATTCAATCAGACGGTGTTGAACATTCCATTTTCTTTAAACAATCTCGTCTAGATCAGCATTGCACGGTGTATTGTGGGATGCGTGGTATAGGCAGGATGCCACCTCCGAGCATCCAATGTGCTAACTTCTAGTCTGGCCAGAACTGCGCAATAATCTAATATTGCGCATTATCTCAGGTAGTTCTGGCTGTAGGTGTGACCACGTGTTATGGTCATTATTAGTTGTAATTGTTATTATGGTGTCATTAGGTGCAGTTCCTGCTGCGAGTACCAGGAGGCCAGCGCCGCGCGGGGGTGGCGTGGGCGCCTGTTTACAACAGAACCTCGCTAATCGCCTCACTGATACGCATTGAATATGAATAGTGGAAATATTGCTAAGATGCTATAAAATCTTAGTATCAAGGAGCAATTCATCATATTTATCGATAATTAAGTACTTACACATTAAAAGTTCTGATACCCACACGCGATTTGTATATTTATTACCTGTCCAAGCTGTAGGTATTTGTTTACATTCATATTAAGGTGGTTAAAATTACTGTATAATATACTAGTTTCTGTTCGCGTCTTCGTCCGCGAGCTTGTAACCTGCTTCGAGAATTGGGCTATCCAATGCAAAAAGATTTTTTCAAATCCGACTGGTTGTTCTGGAGATTACCCCTACATACAAACTTACAAACAAACAAATTTTACCTCTTTATAATATTACTAGCTGCCCGCCCCGGTTTCACACGGGTAGCACTTAGTACTTTTCTTAACTACCTACCCTACCTACCCTACCTACCCTACCTACCCTACCTACCCTACCTACCCTACCTACCCTACCTACCCTACCTACCCTACCTACCCTACCTACCCTACCTACCCTACCTACCCTACCTACCCTACCTACCCTACCTACCCTACCTACCCTACCTACCCTACCTACCCTACCTACCCTACCTACCCTACCTACCCTACCTACCCTACCTACCCTACCTACCCTACCTACCCTACCTACCCTACCTACCCTACCTACCCTACCTACCCTACCTACCCTACCTACCCTACCTACCCTACCTACCCTACCTACCCTACCTACCCTACCTACCCTACCTACCCTACCTACCCTACCTACCCTACCTACCCTACCTACCCTACCTACCCTACCTACCCTACCTACCCTACCTACCCTACCTACCCTACCTACCCTACCTACCCTACCTACCCTACCTACCCTACCTACCCTACCTACCCTACCTACCCTACCTACCCTACCCACCCTACCTACCCTACCTACCCTACCTACCCTACCTATCCTATCTCTCAAGTTGGATCGAACTGCACATGGTGTGCAAATTTTATTATAATCGGTTAAGTGGTTTAGGAGTCCATTGAGGACAAACATTGTGACACGAGATTTATATATATTAAGAATTATATATTAATACTTCCTTTATTTCATTTATAAACATATAATTTATATTTTTAAATATTCTTATAAAATGATTAAAAAAACATTTAAAAATATAAAAAATAGTAGCCTACCGGTGTCGGGAACAGGGTCCAAGCCACCGGTGGTCAGGGCTCCTGAGGGAGGAACCTCCTAACAATACGCGCCGTGTCCAGGAGTACCGCTTTCTGGATCAAGCCCTTGATCCAGCTGCCTAACGAGAGCCTCCTCAGGTGTTGGTCGAGGCTCTTGGCTATTATGCCATTGGCCGTCACGACTATCGGCACAATGATTGCTGTATCCACATCCCACAAGTCGACAACCTCGTGAGCCGGGTCAAGATACTTAATCTGTTTATCTTTTTCAGATTTCACGAGGTTCTCGTCATGCGGGACCGCTATATCAATAATCATTGTGCGACGCTCTAATCGATCTATCACCACTATGTCGGGCTTATTGGCAACAATAGTCCTGTCAGTGATGATAGATCGATCCCAATACAACGTGATATTGCCATTTTCGAGGACTGGGTCGGGCACATATCTATAGTACGGTACTTCCGATTCCACAAGACTGTATTTCAGAGCAAGTTGCTGGTGGATAATCCTGGCTACATGGTTGTGCCTATGCAAGTATTCTCCGTTAGCCAGACGAGAACAGCCAGAAATAATGTGTCGGATTGATTCTCCGGGACGGTGGCATGCCCGACAGATGTCAACCGTGCCGTCCTTCACAATATATTTCCGGTAGTTTTTCGTCATCATAACTTCGTCCATAATTGCAAAGACAAAACCTTCGGTTTCCCCAAAGAGGTCACCGAATCGCAACCAAGATACGGACGCTAACAGGTCTACATCGGGCCCATGTAAGGCCCGGTAAAAGCGCCCGTGAAGCTCTTTGCTCTGCCATACCTCCCTGCGGTCATTAGTATCTAATACTATAGGTTTGCGCCAGTTCTCGTTAGCCAAGGATAGCGGGGTGAGGCCCTTGTCCACTGAGACTACATTTCGGTGCATCCCCACGTCGGTTTCTAGGAAGTCTTCCCTGAGACTGCATACCTCACGGTTGTGCAGGGTCTTAGCATTTAAGAAACCTCGACCTCCGCACTTCCGTGGGATATACAGTCTCATCACCGATGAACGTGGGTGATGCATCCGATTTGCGGTCAGCAGTGTGCGGACCCTCCTATCCAGGGCATCAAGTTCCGTCTGAGTCCATTTGAGTATGCCGAAAGAGTACATCAAAACTGGCATGACCCAACCGTTGAAGGCGCGCACCTTGTTTCCGCCTGATAAAAGACTATTTAATACTTTATTCAGGCGGCTAAAGAAGCGCTCCTTCAGCGATTGCTTCATGTCAGCAGCGTTGATACCTAAAGCTTCCGACATACCCAAATACTTGTAGGTTTCGATTGAGGAGAGGGATCTTAGGTGTATGGAATCCGAGAGGTGGGTTCCCACGGATTCCACAATCTCCCCTCGTTTTACATGCATGACCGCACATTTGTCTACACCAAATTCCATCCTGATGGCACTACTGAAAGTTTCGGTTACCTTCAGTAGCTCCAGCAGTTGCAAATTGTTAATATTAAGTATTATTAAATATATTATATTATTAATACTTAATTATTATTATAAGTATATTGATTGAATTATTAAAATTATAGTTACAACAAGAAGTATCGGTAATACGGCGGCGACAGCGTATTTCTGTAACTTACCTAGTACCATTCATCAATTAGTAGGTGTCATCCTGTCACCGAATTAGAAAATTAAAAGCGTGCAATAAATAGTGCAACCCGCACCCTTATGCATTAGCTAGCAAGCTGCCTTGTAATGGACAGTAGTAATATTATTATATATAGCCGACTGTGAACACCTAACCCTCAACAGTTACCGGGGTGTGTTGTGCCATGAAATGGTAAGGTGTAGAAGGCCCATGATTCCCAAGTAAAGTGGCCTTACTTCAAAATCAAAAATCGTTTAGAAATTCAAATTATTTTTGCTGAGAATGTTGATTCTCAGCAAAAATCTGTGCATTATCCCCAACACGCCTGTGCCTCGCCAATTTCAAGTGTCTTCTATAAAAGAGTTCAACGCACAATGAAGAAGTTGAAAAAACATGAATGAAGCGGAATTCTTATTAATACAAATCACGCAAAGTATTAAGTAGTAAGTATTGTCTGTTATCCCAAGTATTAATATTCTGCATCTATTTTGTACTGTGGTTGATTTGTAACGGCGCGGCGGCGCACCCAGTAGGCTACTCACCGCACCTGTTGCCGGCGGCGTAGGGTTAATTTCCTTAATTAACACGTGTCATGTGATTGCATAGATAGATACAGTGACGTATAAATATAAGTGCATGTATATCCATAATGTAGAAATTTTCATACATTTGTTAAAAGGCTGGCAGGTTAAATTGAAAGGGGTATTCAATCTGCGCAGAGCTTTTCTATGTGCCCCGCCGAGCTTTAATACACATACTAGTAGCTATGAATATGGAAGTTATAAATACGGGAACATGAACAACTTTGATCAATATGTAAGGGAGAACTTCGTACGGTGCGGGGGATATTAAAATTTAGATAGTTGTCATTCATATTGGTATCGAATACAGATGGGTGATAGTCGTAGACGGTACGTGATAGATTCTATCTAATAGGCATCAGGTCAAACCACCATTCAATCCACACATTAGCTTGCGCTTCTTACAAACAAATGGAAGAGGATGCGACAGACTAGCAATAAAGTTATTAAATAAAAGAGACACTTGGTAGAAGAAGCCATTTTTAAAGGTAAGGGATTATCGCGAGCAAGTTAACAAGCGTGTCGGTTGGTCTGTACCATAGATATATTTCTATGGTCTGTACCATAGAAATATAAGAAACATGGTCTGTACCATAGAAATATATAAGAAACATCTATGGTCTGTACCATAGAAATGTAAGAAACATCTATGGTCTGTACAGTGCACAAGGCGATCTAGATCAGTATGCGCGAAGCACTTTATTATGTCGCGAAATACAAAAAAACACGAGTGTTCGCGGCTCAACGACGCGCGACGCTCACAGAGCAAGTTCATAAAGATTGCAGCGAAATGTAGGTGATTTGACGCGACGTGCTGGCGGCGCCTTTGTGCGGCGCTTCGCCCTGCAATCTCGGGCTCCGGCGCTCCGCCCCGCGCCGACTGCTTGTATGCAGATCCGTTGATAAAAGCACGGAATATTTATTCATTAAAGCGTGTTTTTATCGGGCGATAATAACATCATATTTTGTTTTGTGGTTGGCAAAATTGATAGTCATTTTCTTTATCTGTTCAGGCTGCGGCACTGGGCGTTGAGCTTGATGTCAATTTTCTACTGATGGGAAAGTTGTCAAGTTTCTGGCCAAAGTGCACCAAAAGCTCCGTTTCGGACTTTTTGGTTAAAAATACAGCTCGCTTTCACTTGTGTCTTGTACTTTTATCTATAACTAGCCTCCAGCCTACCGAGCTGTAGTATAGCGATAAAGTCAAAGTCAAATAATTTATTTCAATTAGGCACAAAAAGGCACTTTTGAACGTCAAAAACAAAAAATAGAATTGATTCTAGTCGCCCCTTCCAAAAGGTAGTTTTCGTATGGAGAAGAATGGGCAAGAAACTCCACCGTTACCTACTCTTTTAAAATGTTTTACAATATTTTGTATAAGTACCTACATTAATTATATGTGAAGACGATGCACCTGGAATAAGATTACTATACCACAATAGGTAAAAATAATTAAAAATGAAGCAATGACAGAAAAAATAATTATGTAATGGATACCTACATGGTGTTCACATATTTACAAGCATTGTAAAAGTAGGTACCTATACGATATTCCTAAAAAAAAATTACAAGTGATATTAATTAGTCAGTGTGTGAGTTCAAGTACCTATTCACAGAATGTAAAAAAAAAATGTTATGTATAATATTTAATTACACAATTAAATTGGCAACCAGTTTGATTTTGACTAGACTCTAAATTGTCCTATGGAGCAGGACCAGCATGTTTCCAAGCATTCTTATCTAGGATATAATTCTCTAATTTGTAATTATGCTTGTTTACAAAGAGTACTTTTAATATGAGTTTAAAATTTTCTTTTAGTTAATTGTAATATTAGGCGAATTAGTTACATTCCCTGCCATTACTGCGCCCCCCGATCTACTCCTTGGTATGCCATGGTCTCTGTAACACCATGAAACATGAGGCTCCAGGGGCTAGTGCAAATCTTTGGCTTCATTTGATTAATCGAGTCTGGTTAAACCACGCCGGGGTCGGTGCATGTCGTCAATCATTAATTCCCCCTTATCTCAAGGGATCTGGACTCGTTACCAACTTACCATCGAAGAACTGAATGTTCAATGGTAAGTCACAACAATTTCTCGTCTGTTCTCGGCTTCCGCTCCCACGGCGGCGGCGGCGGCGGCGGCGGCGGCGGCGGCGCGGCGGCGGCAGCGGCGGCAGCGGCGCGCGCTGCTCGCAACAATGCAGTGTCAGGATCAAGATCTCCACGTAACGCCATTGTGTTAGTTCCTCAAGTGTTACAGTTTCGAGAAAAAACAACAACAATTATTATTTTGTCACGTTGACAGACTCGTGAAGGTCGAAAGTATAATTGGGACTTTTTACCCGACTACGACGAAACAAGAAGGAGGGTTATGATTTTGACCGGTATATATGTATCATCTGTTCCCTCATAACTTCTAAACTACTTATCATAATTTAACAAATGAGGTATCGTTGGAAGCGTCTTGATCGTCCGCTGGTTATAGGCTAAAGTCATGAAATAAAAATGTTTTTTTGCCGTGTTGGGTTTGGGTATCATAAGAAAGGTAATCTGTTCGATTTATGCCCTAACACGACGTGTGACTCCGGATTTTTTATTTGTCTGTCTGTCTGTGATGTCTTGTTTATTTATACCTTTAGTTGGTGTTTTTTTTTTGTAACTTTGCCTGAAGACATGCTTGACCTTAGCAATTTGGATGATAAATGAATAACCATTCTTCCTTCAGCAGGTACATTTCGCGGATTCCGCCACTATTACGGCGCTGAGCAGACGATGGACCATTTGTCCGCGGACAATTTGGAATCGTATGTGAATTTTGTCCTACGTGCGCGTTAGATTTCCATACTATTCCAAATTGTCCATCGTCTGCTCAGTGCCGCCTGAAGCTCCAAATTCCATGTTTCCACGAAGTAAGTTGTTATCTTGGTTACTAACATTACATATATAGATAGATACTTAGATAAAACATTTATATAGTACCTACAAAAACACACACATACCCACCTCCACACACACATCACATCACACACAAATCATCACATCATCTTTCGTCATCATCATTATCACTCAGCCGAAAGACGTCCATTGCTGAACATAGACCTCCCCTAAGGCGGCTCATAACAAATAGTAGAATTACTAAAAATTCACCGCAGTCCGCACAGACGGATTTATAGCCGACATCGGTAAAAGCAGGACCACCCGACAGCCAGCCCATAGATTATAAACTTTATAGTGCAGCTACGGCTGTGTGGCCGAGGACGAAGGAGTCGCGAGGGTATGACAGTGCGCTACGCGGGGCAATACGCCGCAGCCATACCTGTATCCGGCGTATCGGAGATCCACGAAGCGCGATCGCCGGACGTCGGCGACCGACCGCGGCGAGTCGGCGACCAACCAATCCGCTGATCGCATATCGCACGCGGCCGCCGAGGAGTGTGCACGTTTGTTCGTCAGCAGGCGTATGCGCGACATCGCGACGTTCGACATCGGAATATTTCACGCGAAATTTTGAAAAGTTACATATTTTTTAAATAAATGAACTAATAAGTGAGTGACAGTTATCGTGTTGCATGTTGTGGAGCTGCAGTTATGTACTGAGTGCCCGGTGATACTTACATTTCGGTAAGTTTGTTTATACTAGAGGGTAGTTTTCGAAGTTATTTTATAAATAGTACCTAGTGTTTTCTTTTATGTTTGTAATTTTACAATATTTTTTATTAATTATTTGTATTTCTGGATTACGTTATCATTCATTAATTTTTTTACATATTACTCAAATACATTTTTAAATATTTTTATAAAAATCTTTAAAAAAAATATAGATATCATTAAAGTTATCAAGTAAAAGTAGGTACCTATTACCTACTTGATAACCAAGTTACTACATAAATAGCTAATTAATTATCATTGATACTTTTTTAATTAATAGTAAGTAGGTATACTTAGGTATTTTGTAATTAAACAGGTGTGTAAATACCGCGAATATTAGTTCCAAGCCGATAATTTCATAAATTTCTTACATAACATAAAATTCAACTTCCTCATTTCCATGATTAATTAGAAATTAATTAAATACACACGGATCTAATTTAAACGTATTCAGATACGATTAATATTAAAATTAGGGTGATGTTCCGTCGTGAGATAACTAACTATTATTGTAATTAATTTATACCTACCTAATCGATCATTATGTCACGTCGCGGCGCCTCAGCCTCACATGTTATCTAGGAAAATACCTACCTTGTTAATGACTGATAATGATAAGTGATAAGATGCATTATCAGGCTTTATTGCTTTCATTAATAAAAACTTCATAACATTATCTAGAATGAAGAAGAATTGAACAAATTATATTAGTTTATGTATGCAAAATGTTAAGGTCTGTTTTCTCTAGACTTTTGAGTCAGAGTCAGAAGACTTTGCAATTTAAATTGATAAACTAATGAATGAAATGAATAGGTACAGATTCTTTATTCATACTGTAAATAATTCGACAAAACTGTTGAAACTGCTGCTAAAGTATTTACTTCGAAGGAAAACGTTTCGCAAGGCCTGCGTAAATACCACGCGATGCTAATCGAAATTAGAGCCACTTGAAGTTATTCTGACGAGTGAAATTAATAAACGCAATGTAACTAGGTAGGTAGGTAACTGTGGGTGTGTACTAGCGTGTAGGTGGCTGACTGTGATTGAGGGGGATGAGTGGAAATCTTTTAAGTAGGTAGTGTAGGTATTTAATTAAACTATTAGTGCTCGGTTGATGGCAATAGGCTCGCCCCTATTACATGGGACTTAAACATAACTGGCGAAATGTGGCTGTACTAAAGGTATACCTCTGCTTAACCTTTCGGGGAATTTGATCTTCAAATTGTGTTTTCGAGAACGACCGCTTCAAATTCAGCTTAATCCATATGAAAATGGGCGGAACCGCCGTCATGTTTAAATTACACAACATTACCTACATCATTTGAATTTTAATAGTATTAGTAAGCTATGTTAGATATTATGTAAGATTGGCACAAGGTAATGAACTTCCGATGGCGATACCTTGATGTTCCACATTGTTACCGCGAGCTGAACGCACCATTTACCAATACAAACAACAAACATCAATGTTTGGCTAACTGTCCTTTTGTCCGCGCCGGGTAAACTACAGGTACTGACACTTCCAGTAACTCGTAAATGAGTTTGTGGAATACTACTATTATGTTTGTAGTCGTAATACACAAGACAATACGGTAGTGACCGTGCTAAATTGTACTAAACGCTCAATTTTGCAACGTTCATCATTATAGTTCAAAAGTGCTAAGAGGACAGCAAGAAACACGTAAAAGGCTTGTAGGTAACTATTGTCTATAAAAGTAGATAATTCATTAATTATTAATAAAGTAATTGCACAAAGTAATAAAGGGAATGATGTAGGAAATAACTTCATTTCCAATTTAACACTTTTAAATTCAATACAATCATCTGTACTTTAACTAGTAATCTTCATGCAATTTGCGGTTTGGCTGGAATCTGTCCATTACAAACAGTGGTGTTGAACTTTGGACTCGTCGGAAACTATTACAAATTCTTCGTTCTTTTCCAAATAGGCCAGTCTTGCTATAAGCGACACATTTAAGCGAAGTATCGACCAGTTAGCTTTACGATACCTTTAAACTACAAAAGCCGTCGAATTTGCCATGCCAGTAAACAAGTCTAGTGTCCTCCCATCGTCACGTGCCAACTCGCCAAGCCATTAGGCTCCAAAGCGGCTGCAAGCCGCAGGAGCACGACGAATGAGGACATTAATGTTGGCATGCCGCTATGCAGTCTACAGTCTGCGTGCTAACCGTCGCAAGCTATGATGTATCGATTTTAAACTTCGGCAGAGTTGTCATTTTCAGACGTGTGATAGATTTATTGTGATTAGTTTAAAAAAAAAATTAGGTATGAAGACTGCTATGAATTGAATTCGTTGCTGGACCAAGAGTATATGCCCGTCTTGCGCTCTATCTAAACAAAAAACTCTGTATAACTTTTGATTAATCAATATTAATCATACAACCACCATGTCACTCCCAATGTGAGTAATAAATAAGTAATCACGTCGTCAACACTTTCTTAATTCGACAATATGACTGAAATTGATTGATTGATTACTGCAGCGATTAGCAAATAGATGTGATAATTACACGTAATTAGTAATAAGCGAGTGATGTGTAACATGTAAGTCAGCTACAATGACTGCTTGAGAAGTTGAGACGACAAGAATCACTTTTAGCGAGTCATCGCTTCGAGCAAGGTTTTTATTCTAACAAACTATAATTACTGTAATGGGTGTATTATTATGTCACTATGTGCTATTGTGTACCTACTTAACGATAGTGTACGCGACTACGAGTACATAACTGACGTCACTCTCTTCCACGTTATCATTAGGTTACAGAGCTAACATGTTACTCTCTGAGTTCTGACTGACTTAGGATGAAGGAACTAAATACACTTGTCAACTTGTATACAACTTCAGTCATAACTTGTAACGAGTAAGTGAATCAGGTACAGGGCGTATTTTATTTTTGGATTTATGCTGACAAGTGTGTTCGGTCCCTTAGTATTAAGATGTTGGATGCGGTCGTAAAAATGAGTAATTATTGACGATAGTGTAATGCTTTGTTTTATTGTTCCCTTTTACGAGCCATTAGGATTTAACATTTACATTCACAGGGAAGAACCCAGTTGTATACGTATTTTACAGTCAAAGAAGAATACAATCTTATACTTACCTAATCCTCAAGTAATTAAACTTCTGTGGTATTACATTTTAATTAGAAAGAGTATCGTTGTACAGAACAGTGTACAAGAATAAGTACCCTAATGCTTGTTAACCTTTCCGTAGTCCTTTACCATTTCTTCGTCATTCATTTCCTTTTCTTTATATGCATCGAATAGTTTCTTCGCGATTCGCGTTATATATTTCAGCACTTCCCAGTCTTCCCACACAGCCGGTACATTACTATTCCTTGTCCTACACACGTTGACGCGTTGGCTCGCATTGTGCATCTTTCACAAATGCCCACAAATTAGGATCTAAATACACTTTGCGGACACAAATCGCGAAACAAATCATTACACACTTTCAATTGAATCTGCAAGACTGCATTCTCACTGCAATTAAGAATATTTTAATCCTTACAAAACGCTTAATTAACCAATTAAGCTCATGTAGGTAATATAGTCATTAGTTTGCTCAATTATGCAAGCAAGGTTTTAATTTCCTAAACATTTACCAGTGCTAAGTACTAAGGCAACAGGTAGTGTGAAGAATTATTTTAATTAAAATGTCGACAACCGGTGGCAGTCGACCTCGGTGTTTTTATGCCATTCATCATTGTTGGCTCCCTATTCTGGACAAGCGGATACCTCTTCATTAACTCTGCGAGCCTGGTTCCACATACCTAGCAAAAACTTGTATTGTATCTAAAACGATTGTCATTGTTTTGTTCTTCCTTCAGCGGTAAACACAAGTCGTAATAACTACAAATTGAATTTCAGATTTACGTTCGTTCTCAGTACTGTGAAGACTGATAATAGAAATCTATTTCTTGGAAAACTGATTACATGGTATATTTATTACTGGGGTTTGACTGCATTTAAAGTTGTAAGTTCATCGGTATTCCGGGGTTTAGAGAATATGAAATTATTTAAAAGTTATAAAAAACTAGCTTTCGCCTGCGGCTTCGCCCGCGTGGGTATCGGAAATTGTCCCTCGTGTACATACTACAGGGATAAAAAGTACCCTGTGTATTAATCCAGGTTATAAACTATATGTGTGCCAAATTTCATCCAAATCCGTTCAGCCATTTTTTGCGTGATTGAGTAACAAATATCCTAACATACAAACTTTCACATTTATAATAATATTCAGTACAGGACAGGATTTTTTTATATTTTGTATATATATATATAATATATTTTAGTGGGATAGTAGGATTGTGCTAAGTCTGCATTCGCCCCCTTTTTTGGTGGGGTAGGTACTTGATTTAGTAGTCCACTCTGCTAAAATCATTTGGGAAACCATGCTTGGGGTGTTAAATTTTTTTTTTTCTAAATAAGTAATAAATGTCTGTTATGTACACACGGCTACACATCAAGCTATACATTTACAGTATAAGTTGACCTCGCATTGTACGGAAATCCTATACAATGCGAGATCAGCGTAAACTGGATTTGTGTAGCCGTGTGTACTTATGACTTACTGCTTGATCCTTGAAATTAACAATGTTTTATTTTTTGTCCATTAGCACTCAGATTGATCGTTACAAAAACTAGAGTTGGATAATGATACGTTGATTTACATCGATCGTTATTAGTAGTTACGGTTTCTTACGACGACGGGCGACGGGCTGAGGTCACGCGCTGTTAAAAGTGGAGTTGTTTTTAAATTATGTACCCGTACTAACATTATATGGGTTTGTTAATAAAAAATAATGCATAACCGCTTAATTAATATCAAAGAAAAAACCAATACAAAAGTTTAGTGGAAGTTATAGATCCCGTAAAAGGCGGCTTATGAAAAAAATATGATACGAGTAACGTCATTAATGTCTAGTTTTATATGCTTCAAAATTAACATGAAAATATCGTTATTTAGTTTCAGTAACAAGCTCAGGCACTTAGTTTGTAAAATTCAAAGCATTTAGAGACAGTCAGACTGTCCTTACACCTTCGACATACGGCACTTACATTTATAAATAAGCTAAAGCGCTATGAATGTTATGATATCATAAGCACACGAGCGATGTCCTTTACAATCCTTACCGACCCTGACGACCCCATTACCCTCCTCCAGGAGAGCAGTAGGGAAACCAGCACAGTGTACAAAAACAGACGCCTCCCGTCATTCCGACCTCGCCGTCGAGGTCCTTTGCGATCGCGACCGCGTCCCCGAGTAAATTATACTCCCCCCGACCCTTGCTCGATAACGAAGTGCCAGCAGTTGTTGCAGCTGAGCACGTAGCTTTAAATTCCCCAACTAATAATCATGATCAAAACTTTGATACAGCCCGTCCCATCCTTGATGTCCTCCCTCCGGTTGACGCCCTAAGCCGAGGTTCGTACCCCACAGGGGGTGCCCTTAGCGAGCGTTCACCTAGTTTTAATTAGCATAGTTGAATAACCCCTGACTGGAGGTTTTAAGTGTAGTAGCTTAAGGCACCCACAGGTAAGCCTGGTTAGGTAGTCATGATCTCAGAGGTCAAATACGAGATGCCCTACCTAAAAAAAAAAACGATGTCCTTTAAGTAAATCACCAGCTTCTGTCCGCGACTTCGTCCGCGTGAAATTTCGGTCCCGACCCACCGCGTCGCATCGCATCGTCCGCCCAAGGTATTACTTCGTTTACGCTTAGAGTTCTTTCTGACATTGTTTCTTGTTCGTCTCCTAAGGGTCGTAACGTAATGTTACATAGCCTTCCTCAAGAATTTGGATATCCAATGCAAAAATATTTTTTCAAATCCGACTCGTAGTTCCAGAGATTACCCCCTACATACATACTTACAAACAAACAAACAAACAAATTTTACCTCTAATACGTATTATGATTAATTATTATAATTAATTAGGTATTAATTATTATAATAAGTATGAGTAATTACAATTAGTATAGATAAATTAAAGTATTATTAAGTACCTATAGATTTGCAAAAAAAATACAATGCTAATCCTCGCTCTGGTATTATCTTCACTAGTGACGACTTTGTGTTATTGTTGGGCTAACATTTCTTCCATATAGGTGAAGGCTCTCATGGCCGTGTGTACACATCGCAGTCCATCGCCCATCATCCAACTCCAGCAGCACGTGGCACACACTGATGAATACGCAACACCTCACCCACACACTCCCACGCTGATACATGTCGCAGTTACTTAGCGAAACTGGGAGTACGCGAATGTTGCCGAAACATCCGAGGGTAGTGCTGGTACCATCCATCATCCTGTCTACCACAGCTACCTTCATAATAGTGCCAGTTTCTGGTCTTAACTTTAAAATATTTTTACTCCAGTCTCCAAGCCCCATGTAGGTATGCATAATTCTTAAAGCTTACAGCGGTTGTAGCATAACTGTTTTTTATTAATTCTATGGGTTGTAGCCACGAAGGGCAAAACAAAACCCAAATGCCTATAAAAATACGGTAGATCGTTGACCGAACTACCTAGGCTTTAGGTCCTGTTGGTTCCTAGTAGGCATTTCACCAGCTGTCAAGTTTGTAATTCATAACGTAACATACACACATAATAAACAAGCTATTATGAACTCATCAATGGACTAGTTTTTATCACTTCACATTAGTAACACAACATGATATCATTCGGCCGTGCTGTCGATACCACCTGTTGTCCCCCCCGCCTGCCTGCCCCCAGTGCCCCCACACTACCTATCCTAAAACGATTAGTAATTTCAAACATGGAACACTCCATGTTTCCTGTAGTTTTTAAATTCTCTAGAATTGTATGGAATCCGTAATGTGCATGCTTATCACGTAGTGGCCAATTACTTCAGAATTTGTAGCATTGAATTTGTAAAACATGGCTAGTTAGAATTTTAGATTATTTTAGGAAACTGATCGTTCAAATGCCTCAATGGTTATGGAGATGACTGGTGATCGCTGATGCGTGACTTAAATCCTTTATTCATAGCCCTATGGTTCATATGCGGTGGTTCCAATTGCCTTAAAACATTATGGGTAGGATGTGATGAGAATTTTTGAAGCTTTGAAAAAGTTATCTTGTCACCTTATATCTGTTTCAGAGATAACTTTGAAATTGAACAGGTGTTATCTGCCATGTAAGTTAAAAAACATCCAACATTGACTTTAAACTATGAAAATGATTATAATAATTCGCCTGCGCAGACCGCGAACCTAATGATTGGCGCGTATTGTCCAATGCGATCAGCGTACGCGCACTTCCGGACACTAATAGTTTTCGGAAGCAACAGTTTCTCTCATGACGAGCTGATTGTCATGTGGCATTGGACATCACGACCTTCAGCCGTGGGAGACAATCAGTTGCAGACATTATTATACAAAAATGAACGATTATAAAATACATTCATTATCTCTCTACTGTTAACTTCCATGGCGGATGAGCTCTTCATGCGAATATTTTATTTTGCTTCTTTGTTTAAATTCGAATTAATTATCAAAACGAATGTCATCTTCACGTTCTTTGATGAGATTTTTAAGGAAATTTCTTACAATGACAATAAGGAGTTTAACGTTTTAATATTTTTTGCTAATTTTAATGACGCCATGCTGTGTTTGGTAAATAAGATTCCGTTTTAGTGTGAGGACAATAGGTAATCTTCTGACATGGCATTTTCTTTGTTGCTTAAATTGTTTCCTGTTAATGAATTTCAATATAAAATATATTGAATATTGCTCCACTCGCAGTGATCTTACGTCTTGACAATCAAAACCCTTAGCTTAGAGACGGTAGCTACGAATTCAGGGTGAGGAACTTGAACAATGCTTGCAAAATCACAACTTTTACTACTTATCAGGCTCTTGAGCCAGCACCGTCAGCCGAATTAAAGTTAAACCAAATGTAAGTTGTTAAAAAGGCGTATTATAATAAATTTGAAACACGTGCCTCCCTACAGGCGAGGAGCGGAAGTCGTTACACAGCGGACCGAAACAAACCCAAACCGAACGTCGACAGTTCCGTGCATTTTAATACCAGCCACTCTACTTTGACGAAATTATGAGCTGTTTTGATGAAAATAAAAACGTATTCCTCAATAATTATAAACATGCTATATTGTCACAAATAAAAAACCGATTAGGAATTCGTCAAATCCGCGCGAATACTTTGAATGCCAATATTTGCACTCTGACGCCCAGTTGAAAGAAAAATCAAACTATCGATATGTCAACTTATCAATAGTAGTGTGCGCCAGATCCTCTGAATATTTAAAACGCACGATGATGACTATCAATGTTTTTCTTCTGCATCCGTTTGTATAGTTTACCTTCATTTGTTTGGTTGTTTTTCCGCAAGATAACAGGCAAAATTGTAACAGTGTATTTAAATATTTATAAGAGAAAAGGATGGTGATAGAGTTTTGTGTATCGTGTGAGAGGGAGAGATGATTATTATCTAAGAACAAGTGGGGTTCATCGCCCGAGACGTTGTCCCACAAGTATATTAGCAGATTTGGGTCAGTGTGGTGTGTAGGTGACACATGACACATCCGTCATCCTCACTGTTTGTGAAACTAGCAAGGAAGTAGGATGAGTGGATTAGCAACTCAAATGAAGGAAATCCTTTAAGAGCTTTTATGTTGAGAAAGTGTGACTTTCATCTTTCATTGTTTCACGATCAATATTCAATTTGTAATGCTACACAGTCCGATTACCATCTTCACATCAGTCTTAGAGTCAGAGTCTCTTTGCTCTATAAGGATTTCTTCTTGATCCCAATTTGATAACTCTGGTACACACAGGTCTCATCTTCCCGGTGCAAAAGTCTCTAAAGAATCCGAGACAATGTCATTAAACATGAATGCTTTACATTCTAAATTGTACCCTCCCTGGGCTATCTCATAAGAACAACAAATCCCCAACTAATGATGTTGTAACTGATACGAATAACATGCCACATTGGCCTCTTAAACTCAGAACATATCCTCCGTGTGGTCGCGACTATAGGAGACCAACGACATGGCGTGGGAGGGACAATAAAGGGACAGGTCTGACCGGCGGTTATCTCACTCAACTGCCTAGCAGATTAGACAACGACCACACTCTTTTAAAGTGGATAACTGTCGCTAGAAGTGGATCGTGACACTTGTCAACTCGTTAATCGTGACTATCATGAGCCTACAACTACATGGTTGAGGGGTCAGAAATGACGAAATGACTTCTCTAGATGTTGGATGCTTTGCACTATAGTTTAATTAGCCCGCAAAGGTATGTAGTTTGAACAGCCCTGATGTAGACTATACAAATTATAGATATCAATGCAGCACTAGCTTCTAAACCCAATAAAAAAGGATAAAAAAGAAAAATAAACAATGGATTTAATCATCTCTCACTTGTTTTATGCTAATGTTATTGGACTACCAACGAGTAGCTCTAAAACAGAAACGATATACGATACAAGAATGTCGGCAGCTTGTAAAAGACTTGTAGTAATAAATAAACGCAAACAACCTACCATTTGTGGTCTAGATATAATTGGTAAGCAAATATCACATTTAAAAGTAGTTTTGGCAAGGCTGTGTCAGTCTGACCTGCGATCGAATTCGACAGATATTTTATTGCCAAATACAGCCGTCTAGCCTAATAAAGTGCCTTCCGAACAAGGGGATCAAAACTATGAATACATTAAATACTAGCTGACCCAGCAAACTTCGTTCCGCCTAACAGTCAATGAACACATTCATTGTTAGGATTTCAAAATTTCTACCCTACCTACCCTACCTACCCTACCTACCTACCCTACCTACCTACCCTACCTACCTACCCTACCTACCTACCCTACCTACCCTAACTACCTACCCTACCTACCTACCCTACCAACCTACCCTACCTACCTACCCTACCTACCTACCCTACCTACCTACCCTACCTACCTACCCTACCTACCTACCCTACCTACCTACCCTACCTACCTACCTACCCTACCTACCTACCCTACCTACCTACCCTACCCTACCTACCTACCCTACCTACCTACCCTACCTACCTACCCTACCTACCTACCCTACCTACCTACCCTACCTACCTACCCTACCTACCTACCCTACCTACCTACCCTACCTACCTACCCTACCTACCTACCCTACCTACCTACCCTACCTACCTACCCTACCTACCTACCCTACCTACCTACCCTACCTACCTACCCTACCTACCTACCCTACCTACCTACCCTACCTACCTACCCTACCTACCTACCTTACCTACCTACCCTACCTACCTACCCTACCTACCTACCCTACCTACCTACCCTACCTACCTACCCTACCTACCTACCGAGATATCAAAAAAGCCGATCCACACAAAACGTATGAGAACGTGAATTTTCTTCATATTTTTTTTTTTTCGTTAGTTTTTCCATATTTTCTCACCGTTTAAACCTTCCCTGGACTACGACAAACATTTCAAAACCAAAATCAGCTAAATCGGCCCAGCCGTTCTCGAGTTTTAGTGAGACTAACGAACAGCAATTGATTTTTATATATATAGATTGTGTTCTCTTCAGTGCACAGTTGAAATTTTACCTTTTTAATCATTTGTTTATGACTGTGCCGTTCATATTTAGGTTAACTTTACTGTTTAATTTGTGTTCTGATTCTGATATTCCTTCAATCGTAAACGTTGGAGGGATCTCCGATTGCATTATTACCTAGATGAATCCACAGGATATTCTTGTTCTATACAAGGGCGGATGACATTGACATCATAAAATATCTGGCCAGACAGTCGCATTGCAGCTCTCTTCGACACGAAAAAGGAATTTAATAAATGCAAACTCAGCGAGCAGAGCAATTTAGAAGAGCGAAATGAATGTTAATAATTTCCCCGAATTAATGAACACCACATATACAAAGACAGTCTTTCAGACATAGTTTTTATTTTAATAAAAACAAATAATGATAGAGGATGAATAACAGAGCTTTCCTAATTCGAATGTAGTGAATGAGTGGCGCTCCGTCTGACTATGTACTCGTAGTGTAGGGGACAAAGCGCCGGCGATAGCATCGCCGCCCTTTATATGTTAACTAGAGGCGATAAGTACTGGGAGTTCAGCAATGTCAGGAATTTAACTACACACTGCTTTAATTCTGCGTAGACTTCCAAGAATATGAGGATCTGGTTTTCGTAGAAATCAGGAGAAACTCTTTGCCAATTTACTTATTTCAGTCTTTCTATACTTGAAAAGCAATAATATATGTTTTCTCCAACCCTGGATTTTATTTTCGATTATATGATTCATCAGAAATGTAAAATCGGAAGAATTCGAAGAAAACTACAAACCTACTTACTACACACATAGATGACAATGATGCAATTAATCTTAAAATACGCTAATCATAGTTCATACAGTTATTATGAGTCGGTGGTAATAAATAATAACATCGGTTAGATGGTGATATCTGTGGCAGCCTGGCAGGTTATTTCGCTGTCAGTAGCTTCGACAGCCGTTGTTGTTGCAAGCGATATCGGCTCATCGACACATTTTCACTCATTGTTGTAATATTATATAACACCCGCTGTTTTAACATTATTTTTGTAAATATCGTCAGTTTTGACACTTGTGACATACATATCTACAGATTAGCAGAGACAATGCTTGTTTGGTGTCGTTATTGCGGTGTCCAGTCATTTCACCAAAACTTAATTTACAAATTTTCACTTGACAAATAACGATTGGCAAAAATATGATTTGTTAATTCATGATTATACAACAACAAGTTTGTCAAATAATTCACTTTAACAATTAATTATTCGATAAACTTTGTTTTAATAACGTATTACTTGACAAACAATTCATTTTTTATTCATGACTTATCTCATAAAACAACATTTGGAATAAAAACGTTTTACATATTGCATTACGCAATTTCCTAAAAATGAAACTCATTAAATAGTCAAAAGGATAATTTTAATTTACAAATCAACAATAAAAATTAAATGCCAGAAACGACTTCAGCTAACAGAAAAAAAAAAACTACCCGGAACCGAACTACGTAGTTAGATTAGGTTAGAACTGTGACCCCCTACGCACGAGCCGAGCGAGCGAAGCGAGCGGTGCCGCGGTAGCGGCCGGCGAGTGGCAAAAACGACTAGAATATATAGAAAAAAATACTTTATTAAGTTTAAAGAACTTCAGTACTTGCCTATAAATTATTCGACCCAAATGGAAATTGCAACCATGATCAATTTGTGATAGGTTTAAAAAAAAAGAAAGTGATATTTATTATAAACGTGACTTTTCCAAAAGAATCTAAATATTAAATGAAAAATGTATAAATGATTAAATATCATGTGAAATATTTGTAAAGAGAAGCATTTGTTTAATAAATGTTTGTAAAACGAGTGATTAAGGATTATAAACTAAAACATTTGCGGAATAAGTTGTTTGTAAAACAAATAATAAACGAAACGTTGGATGTAAACTAAAAATTTGTCAATGGTGTTTTGGTGAAACATTAGTGAACCCGTTATTGCATTGTAGTTACGTGCACAGTGCAACAGGCAATCAATCGTTGCATCGTATGCATGATGAAACGTAGTCAGAATTCTTGGATTCTTACTGTAACGCTGTTACATCGATTAGCACAGCATATTCGATTCATACCGCTAATTCTTTCATCCGTGAATGTGATACAGGAGTTTCTAGTTCTATGAGGCTTATTATCTTGTGTTTCTATTAAATGGTTTTCTGATGTCTTCACTTCTCTCTTAATACAATGTGTTATCTGTTAAACTATCAGAAACTGTGGTGCATTTGACTGCACTGTCGAAAATTTCGTTATCTTTGATAGTGATGCGCCCGTGTTATAAAACGATCAATTAAATATTGTTATTTGTAATTGTTGGTAACAATGGTAGGTAACTATGCAAACACTGGGATCACAGTGCACGTGCAATATTATACTAAAAACCTTTTTTACCGATTAGTTCCGCGGTGTATTGTAACTATCGTTGCGTCAGCGCATGCCATGTTGATTGCTAAGTTTTAACAATGGATAATTGACAGCAGTTCAGCGATCCAAAATATTTGCTAATTTAAATGTTTATTTAATTTGAATATCTGTATTCGTTTATTATATTCGAGTATTGACCGTTACTCGGATTTTAGAACAATCAAGACAGACCCGTTGCTTTTGTTCATATGCATTTTATAGATTTTTTGTGCAAAGATAAGTTATTTAAGAGAGAAAATGTTAACTAAATTAGTAGGTGTCTGGCACATTTTAAAACTAAGTTTAACTTCCTTCATACTATATAGCCCCACAATTACTCCAAACAAAGATGAATTATAATGATCAGCTACAGTATTCTCATCATCAATCATTAGAACGATTGCCTGTGCTCTCGTAACACCACGTAATGTCTTCTTGACCGCCCACTCGACCTGCGTAAGCGCACACCCACCGCGCAGCCATTGTGCCCATCACAATGAAACCGAAATAGTGTCGTTGTACTAACACTACGAACTATACTCTTCTACAAGCACCACCACTTTACTTTCAAGTTCACCAACCGTAAATACAACTTGGCTAATCTGATCAGTATTTTGGAGTGCGATATCAATAACTAGGGTAGTTGGTTTAGCAACTGTTTTTGTTACCGCTTCTATATTAGGTGTTGTGATATTTGCAAATGTCTCAATGTGATGATAGTTTTGCGCCAGTAAGTTGTGTAATTGTGTGTTTAGTGTATCATTTATTTACTTTTCTCACCAGACTAGTCACAGAACAAACTCCGCAATCAAATGCAAATGATCCAATAAGAACAGTTGCTCCTATAATGATATTCATAAATTCTAACATAAAATGGTTCACACCTCATGTGGCAAGTGGATTAGAGAAGTTAGTGGCTACAATAAAACGATTGTGCTCACTTTTACCTTTATTGCAGTTTTTGTTTCGAGTGGTTTATGGGAAAAGTTTTATTGAACTTTTTACGATTCGCCTTTTGCAGTTTCTTTTTCATTCTGACAGTCACCACCGACTCCAGTCATTGATTTAATAAAAAAATCTGTTGCTCCGCGGTATTTGAGCACGACAGTATCTCAGCTCACTTTATCGTTTCTTGTTAAAGAAGGAAAGTTTTCCAAAAACATTAAACTGGTATAATAACGGCTGTAACTTCATATTATTTTCGCTCATTACGTGCCATCACTAATGTGTTCGTATTTGTTCACTTTCGCTGTTCTGCGATACGCCACCGACCGCTGTTTTAACTTTTTAAGCGAATATATGACTAATTAATTAGGCTTTCTCGTTGCGCAATCATTAATTCTGGTGTTATGCGGTGCTGTACATGGTTGACATTAATTGCAGAGAACAGAGCACTCCGCACAGCACAGTGGTCAGTGATCGCAACGCGGAAGAATATAGATTCACTATTCACGAACATTAATTGCAGATACATTTTAGAATTCTAGCGCAGATGATAACTTGTACAAGTGGAACAATAGCAGATAACCAAATTAAAGACAGTAAAACATTCAGTACCTACTCGTATTTAATTTGGTAATCATTTAATATGGGGTGCATTTTATGTACGTTCACGTACTGCTTGCTTCGTCACTCCTTTGAAGTCTTTCCAAATCGTGATGTTCAAAAATCTTTTCATCATTTTTATCATCAGATACTTGCTCTTTATTTTCAAAACATTTGTGGTATCCACGTGTTCTTGTTTTATTTTTTTGTAGGTCGTCATCTCGTAGTTGACCTCTGAGGTCATGACTACTTAACCGGGCTTTCCTGTGGGTGCCTTAAAGCTACTTAAGCTACTATACTCAAAGCCTTTAGCCAGGGGCACGTGTTCTTGTCATATCATAATTTTTCTTGTACTGTACGACATGGTCGCGACTCGCGGGGCAGTGCAGTGCACGACGACTGCAAGTACTGCGACTTGCGACAAAAAGGAGTCGCATTGGACCGGTCGGGGCGGATACGCGCGCACCGCTATGCGAACACGGGATGTGTCTATCTGTATCTCTAACTGGAATAGACTTAATCATATTTTTGGCAATTTACGCTTTTACTACAAAATGTAAATGCTGTTTGCCTATAGTTACTACCGTTGTTTTGAACTGCTTGGACAAATGGTGTCTTTGAGTCAACAGGTTCTTCACTACACTTCCGCGCGAGTTGCCCCGGGACCTTTGATCTTGCTACATTTTTGACGCAAAAAGCAGATTACATCAGCGTTACGAGTGTTTATTATGACATTTATCATTCTTATCTTCTCTTTATGAATGAGAAATACCATGCACGTCATCGTCAGCAAGTTTGTGGAAATAAATATCACACCGTCTTACTTTCTTTTTAGATACATACATGTAGGTATTCCTATGAGCTTCAGGCATAAAGCTGGTTTGTTTGGTCCGGTCAAGTCCGATGCGTTCCACATGAGATCTTCCGCTCATAAAGTGTGGATTAGACCCCCTCGTCGTTTTAGTTTGTAAAGATCCTGGCGAAGGGTTTTAAAACATCCTTCGAACAAAAAGAGCACAGCTATTCAATCTTATAAATGTTACAGGAAAATTACATGAAGGTTCTGAATATTAATGATACCTCAGCACGCGTAGGGTTTCTACGGGTTTTATCGACGGAAGAATAAATAAAATGACAGATTGTGATTGTTTACCTGTCATTTTGCCTATTCTTCCGTCGACAAAACCCGTTTCTATTGTGGTCATGGTAAGCGTGCTGGTCGTCAGTCGTCATACTCCTTCCAGTATTTCTATAGCTCACTGCCTCGCGTACACGGCGCGCAGCGGCCAGAGGAGCTCAAATATTGATATTTTTGTCGGGGCAACTACCTATGCGCCGGCATGGACTTCCTCCCCGTTGCAGGCGGACCGTGAATTAGTCGCACTACAACACAAATAGAACGACTTGATGGTTTATTTTCTTTTATGTCAACAGTCCTGGGATTACCTACTCAAGTTTCCACCGTAAGTCAGTTTTATGTTTATTTTTAATTGAGCAGTAGGTACTTAGTTTGAATACTAATCGTAAATTGAAATCTCATTATAATTTGTAGCGAATTCACTCGTCCGTAAATTAAAATCTTATTAGGAGCTCATAAAGCAAAACCAGTTTTTTGCAACTCCTTATCAATTATGGCGATCTCTGTTTGGTCTTCATTATGTCACCCGCTAATTTATTCGCATAATATCACTTCATATCTACAGAGTGGAATGAACACAAGAACACAACGCGCAGACGAAATACCGCGTAAGTTCAGCAAAAGTTATTTTTTACTGTCATATATAATAAAACGTAACACAAAGTGTTCGTCACCTCAGAAACATTATGTTGTAGTCCAGTAGTAGCGGTAGTAGAGTTATGATACGACTGAGTCTCGTCTATTTCACTCGTCACATACAACTGAACTGCATATAAACATGCTCGTATTAATTGAACGATCTATTCGCCCACTTGCCTGTTATGCAACAGTGGCTCGTGGCTCACACAAATTATAAAAAAAGCCTTATTGCTTTTGAACCTATTGGGACTTTGGGAGCTCAATGCAGTTTACCTTCCATAAAACAATCTTTTGGATTTTATAATGCTGCTGCAATAATATATCTTTACGTGTTGTTGTTAAACCCCTTTAACAAGTACTTTGCTTTTAAGCTAAAGGACTACTCAAAAAACGTACGAATAGATTTAATTAACTGATGTTTTTAGACAGCCTCGTTGGTCTAGTGTTCGGTCAGTCCTGGGTTCGATTTCCAGGTCGGACAAAGTGTTACTTATTGGGTTTTTCCATGTGAAATTTCTCATTGGCAGCTCGGGGTATAAATTTGTTCCCGGTTGATGGCAATAGGCCCGCCTCCTATTACATGGGACTTAACATTATAACTGGCGAAATGTGGGTGTACTTGGTACACCTCTGCCTAACCCTTCAAGAAGTACCGGCGTGATTTGTTATGTTATGATGTTTTTAGTCTTTGCACTATGTTAATTACTGGAATCTGTTAATAGTACTGAAATTAGCGATATTTCCAGTGCTGCCACAACACAGGCGATATAATTCTGTTGACAGCAGTGGACGTTAGCGACACAAACATATCAGACTTGTCAATTAAACTTATAGACGATCACGAAGACTTCCGCCCACGATCCGAGCATTAGTTAAAATTATTTGACAATTAACATGGTTCATTACGGATTTTGGTCATTCAATTCGACACGACACCCGTCTGCGATTATAAATTCATATTCTATAAATCCTTATGTCCACGCGAGTGGGTATTCATATATCTACCCACATATAACTAAGAGCCGAATTCTGTAAGCTGGGCCGTGAAGAAGACTGATGAAAAAAGATGTAGCGGAGATGAGAATGTTGAGATGGATGTGTGGAGTGACGAAAATTGATAAAGTAAGAAATGAGTATACAGGTCCGGTAAATCCGTGTGGCCGGGGTCTTGTTATTTGGCCTAAACACGTAGCATACGGCCCCACGGATCCGCCATTTTCGTATGTTCAACCGTCTGCCTAACACCCTGTCTAAGGGGAAGTTTAAAAGTGGCGCCAGTGACAGAAAATTTTAAAGGAAATCTTTTGGCCTGGTATGGGCATGTGATGAGGAGAGAGGAAACGCATGTGACTAAAAGAGTGATGAATACAAATGTTGATGGATGGAGCGGGAGAGGAAGACCAAAGAAAAGATGGAAGGATTGTGTGAGGAATGATATGAAAGAGAAGGGAGTGAATGATAGCGTGACGGTTGACAGGGAGAGTGGAAAAAGATAACGTGTTGCGCCGACCACAAGTAACATGGGACAAGGGCAGGAAGATGATGATATACCTAAGAGCCGAACCTGAACTAAATACTTACTTACAACATCATCTGCCTAGACTTTTCCCTACTATACTGGGGTCGGCTTAAAATCTAACCGGGTGAAGCTGCATACCAGTATTTTACATGGAGCTACTGCCTTTCTGATCCCCACAACTCAGTTACTGGGTAAAACGATACCCCTTGGTAAGACTGGTTGTTAGACTTTTTGGGCTTCTGACGACCCGTACGACTCGCGACTGTCAAAGATCCACTAATGACAGCCAGCCAGGATCAACAATAAAGTGCTTTCCGAGGCACGGTCGGTCTTGATATGTAAATATGGTCACCCATCCACGGACGGACCGCGGCAAGCGTAGCGGATAGCGAACCCTACCCTTTCCGTACCCTATCGATCGACCCGTGCCGCTGTTATTACTTAGCCACAAGTCCCAAGTACTTACAACATTATCTAAAAACCATTTATGGAAGTTTAATTTTCAACAGTTTATTATGTTTTTGGAAAATTCCGTGAACAGACGGGGTGCAATAAAGAAATTACTTCCTAAACCATTAGGAGAAGGTAACCATACACTCTGACACTCGAGTTGCATTGTCTGTTTTAAAATACCCACAATATAAACAAAAGTTTCAAGTGTTGAGCGATGAAGTAGCCGGCGACGGGCGAAGGACTAGGGCGGCAGACAGGACGCAGAGCACCCTCAGGGCTCGCCCGCATCCTGTTGCAATTACCTCGTCATCCAATACACCACTCAACGATTTTATTGCATTGTTACCGCCACGTCTATGCGCTCCTGGTAATTGAGACTGCACTTACTGAAGAGGTTCTTTGAAATAGGGGAAGCTCACAAGCTTTAGTTTTTAATTAATTATGCAATTGTTTTTCTCATTTCACAACAAGAGTCTGTCCAAAAATAGTCCTCGATTAGCTGTTGCAGATGCTTCACCATAGCAAATTATTTAAATACGTCCTGCCTTCTAGACTGACTTTACGACTTTCACGGGATCATCCAACGCAGTATTCCTGTGGCTTTATAGTGCGAGCAATGAAGCATGGTACGCTGTACCTACAGGTCAAACCCTTACGCTTATTTATAGCTAGGCTATAAAACCTCTCGTGTGGCCGCCTAGCCGGGAGCTGTGGGCTACGTCTGTCTGGAGAAACTGCGAATAAATCAGAGCGATCCTAATATTCCCGATGCTTTAGCTGTATGATTCATATCAACTCGATAGGCTCAATTCCGTTTAATGCAATCCCGTAGCGCAAAATGCCAAAAAAACACCAATTTTTTTATACTAAATTTCCTCCTTCAAAGGAAAAAGTTGAATGAAATTGGCTTCCAATTCCTTTGTGCGATGAAGAAGAAGTTGATAAATAATATTTTTAATTCCGCGGATCAGAGGGCTCTTCATTAATTCGTAAAGCAACATGCGGTGAGCGGAACAAGGGGGACGGGAGGGTTCTCTAGCTATTAAAAAGCGTCGTATTTTGCCGACGACATGAAAATGAAAGAGTGCCCAGACGCGTCGGAAACCATCTGTCCCCAGCGTCTTCACTTAATGGTTGGTTACAGCGTGTTCTAAATTAGCGAGTACCTATAATCAAACACTTTTTGCTTGACACTCGGCCTGTTTGATTTATTGTGATTGTAAATGGCGACGCTACGTCACTGCTTACCATATTTCGATTCTAATGTACAGTCTCATGCTGAGCTTCAGCTGCGTGTTACAGTTTACGTGATATATTGCTTTCGTATCGTGCTGATTTGACGAGAACTTGCCATTGCGAATAAGAAATGATTGGTGTAACGACATTTTCTACAGAATTTTCTCACGGAGATATTTTTTCAGTTCAAAGAAGTAACTCATCAAATAGCGCCAGTCATTGTAGCGGATGATGAACAAGATAATACTCGGACAACAGCTTTATTAGGAGATCAGTTTACTCAAAATGCTCAACATCCTATAGCACACAATTGGCGGAAGCGTCCACTAAACTCCAAAGCTCTCATAATCGTGACGTGTGCAGTATGTGCATGAATGTGTGGATTGTGTGGCCACTCGGTCTGCGACGTCGTAAGGACGAGCACGCACTCGCCGCCCACGCCGCATAGCAATCACGGTGCTATTGCTCAGCCCAGCCCTTTGTATGCGAGTCGTAATCCCCAGGGTTACGTAGGAAGATGCTTGTTAAAATGTTTGTTGTGGCGCGGTGGCTTTTGTCAAGACGTCTGGATCGAAATACACAAGGTGTTCGATAAAGAAAACTTAGTTACTTACTCATATCAACAAAATGATTCGGGCTATTCGGAAAGAATTGCATGCAAACTTCTATATACTAAAATCTCGTGTTCCGTACCTCATAAGGAAAAAACGGAACCCTTATAGGGCATAGATTATAGGGTAATCATTTCGTTGACCGTCTGTCTGTCTGTCAAGACCATTTTTCTCAGAAAAATAAATAAAAAATAGTAATATATCGTAAGTCTCGGGCCCTTGGAGCTCTTAAAAAAATCAAGCCAACGCAATAAAAAAATACGTCCATTTATGCGATATATTTTGATACTCGCAAATAAATCAAAACCTATAGGGTACTTCCCGTTCACCTAGAATTATGACATTTGGCAAGAAGCAAGTCTACACCACAAGTAAAGGAAAAAATCCAAAATCGTTAATTTGTAGTTTTATCACACATATACTTTTTTTTTGCGTTTACAAACTAATACATTTGCAGTCGAAGAATTGACCGTGACGTAGGATCGATGTATGTTTTTAACTATAATGTCAAGTTTGTTTTTGGATAAAGTCATCCCAACTACAGAACCCTTCATTGTGCGTGGTCCAACACGCACTTGGCCGGTTTTATTTTTCTTTGACCCTGCTAAAAGGTGCACCGTTGACGCTGGACATGAACCAATCTGGTGGCGAAGTCGTATCCGTAGATAAATATCACCCATCTCTCCACTAGTCCATTAAATTGCCTACTCAAAGATGCATATCCGGTACGGCTCACAAATCCTTCCATATCCTGAGGGCACGTCTTCCTTACCACTATCGGGCCACCCGGTCTACTCCTTGATATGCAATGGCCTCTGGAGCCCATGCAATATGAGGCTCCAGGGGCTAGTGCAAATCTTGGGATTCAAACGATTTATCGAATCTCGTTAAACCACGCTGGGATCGGTGCATTTAATTTATTTATAAATTTTTGTGTCCGGCTTAAGTGCCGAATAAAATTCGGTCCCCTATAATAATACCAAATTACTAATATGTCCAACATCATTTATGGTCAGTCAAGCATTCGGCCCTTCCCTTACCCCTATACAATAGTTGATCATGTCACTCAAAATGTATCATCATTCAACAGCACGTCTATGCGGACACTGGTTGCACTAGTCGTCGGCTCGAACTCGTTGGTGGCGTGGCTAATATGCATGCCATTTAGTAAAGTTATTTATTTATTTAGTTTTATTTATTTAGTGAAATAGACGATGATTTATAACGAAAACGAGCGCGTAAAATTTCATGTACAGACCTTTGGGCGTATAGATGGAAAGACTACTGGATGTATCTACTCAAAATAAAATTATTTGAACTTTTCAATAAATTATCTATCCCTGTACGGTTTCTATTTTGCCGTTTTCATAATACATAACTTATTTGTTTACGCCCAAAGATGAGCTAGAATTAGTGTTGAAATGTGAAAGTTTCCACGCTTATAACTTCCAAACCAATTTTTTTTCCAGTTCTGCTTCCATACAGGGCTATAGAAAAGACAAATTTATATAATTTGTAGCTTTGAACGTACACCGTCAAACATACGAGTAATCACCATACTACGTTTGTATGGAAGAATGACCAAGTTCTTGTATTCTCGCTAATCGTTTAATATTTTCCAACAATTCCATTATTTTTCGTGACATCCTCCGGCAACCCATATCTACAAACTATACATACACGTATGTGTTTGATCAAGTGCTACGTTCGCTCTTGACACGAAAAACATCGCTAAGTAACATTACAATGGCGTACACGCGTACAGCGAATAAATTACAAATTATAATAATGACAAGCGTATACCTGAACTCATGAAGGCTGAAAAACAGAGCGGCCACAGCTACAGCTGTGCAAGCGTGAGTCAAGGTGTACTTGCTTAGTTGTTCTATTGCAAACATTATTCTGAAATTGTAATGCAGGAAACCAAACACCTAAGCAGACACACTGTGCACACAAATTGAATGTTTTCTACGAAACACAAATGTTTTTCAGTTTCTTTTCAAGCTTCAGTTGTCAGCTTAAGATCTGTCAGGATTTCCGACCGACACCAAAGTAAATAAAACCGAGCATACCATTTCTACAAAATGTTCTTGAACGATTACATACCGAGGCGTATCTTTCTCGATAATATATCGTCTAATCCCTTGTTCGAAGCAATAAGGCTCAAATATTCTACACTTGCGCGTCTAATGCCAGTGGTAATCTTGGCAGCTTTTCTACAAAGAGTGATATTAAAACTGGCTTCTGTTTATCGTCCTCACGATCCACTTTGTCGGCGAGAGGGTTCTATTATCCATGCGTACACAAAACTTAAAAGACAGTACTTACTTTCAAGTGCGTAACATGAAAGCCACTGCATCGCATATGGCGTTAGAAAAATTGATAAACATTACAACAGAAATAGAAGTACGTGCCAGCAAACGGATTTATAATATAAGGCATACGTTTTGAACCGGAGCTTACACCAGCAAACATCAGTCATCACGTCAAATGCATCAGTGAGATCAAAGATGGACGTCGGGATATGGTTTCTGAGTAGTTTGACTACAGAACGTTTTTACTTAATGGCTGATTTGGTTTTGTTGAAATGAATGCGGAAATATAGCGCGCATTTTTCCTAACGTCATTCTCTTTTCCATACCTATGTCTCTAGATAAAGCAGTTGTTTTAAAGATAAAGTAACTAAAATAATAGGTAGGTATGTATTAGGTAAGTATTACCTAGAACATTCTTAGAACGTCGATCAAGAATGGCAAACATCCGCCCTCACCGCCTAAAATGATGAATTTCTAATGAAGCTTAAATAACTACTAGAAACAAGCTAATCATGAGACGTGTAGCGTAAAACGTACGGTCGTTTTGGTAAACTTACACGTTGCAGAACTCCGGGGAAGTGGGGTAGCGCGGTGGTTGGCGCATTCGCATTGCCGTATCTACGCTGTTCACGCGTGTCTAGACAGACTATGCTCTATGCAACTATGTACACCGGTTTTACTGCCTCCTGCCTTTTATTAGCTTTTGACTGCACCTCCACCGCAGTCTTGAAGCCTGGTACTGGTAAAACATTTCGCGGAAATGGTTGATGTTCCGTTTAGTTTTTCGCGGAAATGGTATATGTGGATTTTAACCCAGGAAACGGTAGGTTCCGGTAAGTGAGGTTTTATAGCTTCGATCACGAACTTCATCGAAGTTCTGTGGCAATATCTATACCTACATATTACAAATTAAAGTCGCTGTTCTTCTGAACTACGCAACGGATTTTGATGCGGTTTCACCGTCATTTAGACAATTAATATTACAGTACATAAATAATAATAAAAAACTCGATGTTTTGTCAAGACGTAAAAATCGTGTGAAGCCGGGGCAGGTCGATAGTATTAATATATATATATAACCCTCTTAAGATTTGATGAGTCGCTCTGTCTTTCCCAACTATAAGTTTACCATTGTTGTTTGAATAGTAAACCTGATGGTTATCTGTCTTTATTTTACTTATATTGGGATGACTAATATTTGTATGTACCCGCAAAATTACTTGCTGTGTAGGAAAGTGTGTTCTCACATTAGACTGTGTATTTACAAATATTTGTGTGTTTAGAGAGAGACCGATTCGTCGATAGCTTTCACCATATTAATCACATTCGTTTGTTTTGTCACCGATATGTCGGGACACGTCGCTTTTGACACCGCCCACGTAGAAACTAAAATACTCTTGTATACTTAAGCTATAAATAACTCACTGAAAACTGAGTTTGACACAGGTAGAGTAGTTAATAGTTCAAAACTGCATTTCCAGATGGTGTAGTAGAAATTATAAGGTGAACAAACACATCATCAATAAATATACCTAATCATCAAAATACCTAAGTTATGACCGATGTAAATATTGCTAGCCGTACTTGCAAATCGGACCCTAACCCAATATTTACATAATTATTTGGGTATGAGGTATGTAGATATATGTATAAGCTGGTGACTCAGTACGAAATAGGACCTAATATTACACCCTGGGGTAAACCTTACGCGACACAAAACACCATAATGTTGCTAATTAAATTATTATTCCCCATTTAAACTTCTTCTAACTTGGCGTGGAACTAAAGGCCGCAACTGCACTAAACCAACTCAAAGTTATTATAAATTCATAAAGCACAATGTAGAAAGCTTCGAATGGCTTGTCAAATGATGAGGTAGTCTAAGTATTCTCCGAAGCATTATTTCCTGTAGCCGCGGTGTCTGGCGGCGTGCCAAGATGTCACACCTGTGTCGAGGATCTCTCGAGCTAGTCTCACCCTCGTGAAGTCGTGTCTGCCTTGCTAAGTCGCTGCTCTAAGCTTTTACTTTAAACATGTTTTTAGGATACCAACCGTGTGTTTACGATAGGTACCTACTAATAATATGCGTCGTTCGAAAATGAAATGTCGTCTTAGAAATAAAGCAAAAACGGAAAAAAACAAATATTTATTCAAAATATGTTGGACCTGCAAAAATATCCTGTTTCGTCATTTACAAAATATGATGACTAAAATGAAAATTATTTCCATGTTTTTCTAAGCATCAATTATCATGCTAATTACCAGATATTAATGACAATAGTGTGTTTGTCTTATATTTGATCAACAATTTGATGTCGTTGCCGCCGTATTGTTTCTTTTGACGAATGATTCACCACGATGTGGTTATCAAAGAACATGTGTGTGGCCTCAGTAAATATGGGAGTTATGGAAATATCAGTGATATCATGTGCTGACACTTGTGGCGACTAATTAAATGGTCGGTCCCATATTATGATCAGCAATTGTTATTACCATAGCTCTAACGCCTTAATTGTACAAGAGTCCTTGATGAGCTGTATTGTTTGTGGTTATCAGTCTGATTGTCCTTTATTGGACAATTTTTTATAGTTATACTTTGTATCTATCGCTGGACACAGAATTCTTACAACCCGGTCCTTTCCCATCTGGATTCAGTCTATTCCGGCTGCCTTTACAGGATAATCAATTTATCGCAATTGTTTCGAATTCAGACGCTAAGTCTCCTGGGAAATCAAGGCCATGTTCGCTATCAGTGTTCTTACACGTTCTGTATATACCTACTAACTATTGTATTCTGTACCTATGTACCTTTATAGATAGATAGCACATGTAATATGTGCGATTAGGTCATTACGTATTTCGCTGTCCCCGGCGAATAAAATTGTAATGTGCTACTACGATAGTTTTAAGGTTATTGCATATTCGATATTAAGAGGTCCGATTGCACTCTGTCAATTTTTTTCATTCATTTCCTACGGTTATTTCAGAAGTTACAAGATTTTTTAAGGTGCATTGCAATGAATGTAAAAATCACTTTTCTTTTGATATTTGAACAATTCCGCCATGTATATTGGCTAATAAGATTTTCACAAAAAACTGTTTTTTAATTTTTCCTGTAAAATTTGGTTTCAACAATTACCATTTTATTCGCCGGGGACAGCGATTTATTAAAGTTAAACATTCTATTTAATGGTATAATAGGTGTTAATTTTCTTAATTAAACAGAAAGCAGTATGTTTCTGTATTCAGAAGTTAGAAGTATCTTTCACAATCAAGTGATAGATGTTATTTACTTAGCGCGTGCGTCAGCAGCGGCTATTGTGCTAAACAACACATGTGCAGGCGCTACTCGATTCAATTTATTTCTATAACCTACGTGTGCGTAGTTTTCTAATTGTCTTCAGTGTATTCAATTGTTTTTACAATGTCGTCGTTACCTTTGGCCTATTATATTTCAGAGAACAATATTATGGTTACCAACTGATAATTAAAAATTTAATTTAATCGGGCTGTTGATATAACATTGCTGTATTGGCATGAATGTTATGAAAATTAAGCTTTTCTTACCAATAACAGCGTCTTCTTTTCTAAAATAAAAATCTATGTGTTTTGAGATAGTTTCATATTTGTATAAAAATAATAATTATATCTTCAGACATGATATCACTGTTGAGTCGTTTGCGTTCACAGTTCTAATTGTCTCGTCGTTCGTTATTAAGATGATCTGAGAAAATTATAATTTACTACATTGTTCTGTCATTCTCTCATAAGGCTGCTCATAACAGTATCTTTACACAAACTTTAATAGAATACATGACGTCTGTTTATAAGAGCTAGCTATAAATAAAATACATTATTATGATACTCTTCGATCAACGAAGCTTATACTATATAAAAAGTTTTTTATTTACTTTCTTATCTTTGCTGAATCAAAACTTTTCATGTTAGCATTTTGCCTATCGTAGGTCAGATTTTGATAATTTTTCAAATCGTTTTGTAATATATACTATATAATATTGGATATATAATACATATATCCAAATAGGTATATGACCCGCAAAGTAGCATATAAAAATATAGGAGTTTCTGATGTCATTTGTTATTAAACCTTTCGAAAATAATGATGTGTTTGGCTTTAGATAGGTAGTCTGCTGGGGAGTTTGTTGCGCCACTTCTTCTTCCCAGCTAAAGGCACTAGGAAGTGGTGAAGGGTGGGCGTTTTTGGGGGACTGTCTTATGTAATTTTGACGTTCGAAAAGTGCTGATTCTCAGCCTAGTTTGAATAAATGACTTTTGAATTTTGAGTCAAATATGAACGGCAGTGATTTAGTTTTAAAATAAAGTTTAATTATAATAATTTACAGTAATTAGGAGGTGTGCTCGGTTAGAGCGATACAGACGGAATGCTTACGAACTATTGGTAAATATTTTATAAAAAAGGTTAAACTAAAAAAACAATATTTCTGGAATGATGAACCAGACCACTTCAGATAAACGTTAACATAATGTGTTAGAAAAAGGTGAAGTGTTCGAAAGAGATGCATAATAAAATAAATAACTGCAATCGGTGACATGGCTATTTAACTAAATAATTAATACAAGAGGTTAGAAACAGTGTCGAGTGATTTACTACTATGGGAACCTGCGATCAACAATACCAACATTGTTGATCGAAGATGGGAACTGATGCCTGGTATGCATAACTAGGTACTCAGAGGATAGCATAACAAAGTATAGTGTTAGTACCTATCAGATAAATAATGTTATTAACAGCTTTGGTTTATCGCTTCAATAACAAAAACCAACCACTTGAAGTTTGAACGATAACTCTGTCTAACGATCTTCAGAGTTTCGTGGGAAAACCACTCGAATGTGCCCGAGGGTCACTCGTTATCAACTTACAGCTATTTATACATCCTAGGGGATGTCTCTAATAAGATTATAGTTGGCTGTAGGCCACGCTTGTCTCATTAAATTGGTATTTTGTTTCGTGAGAGCGAGGGTCGATAGTTTGATGAGTTACTAGGGCGGCAAGCGTAAGGGGATGCTGTATTGAAAGATTTATAGTTGTTGTACAGCAAGGTAAAAAATAAGGGTTTTTGGGAAGGTAAAAATCGAATTAACCTGGATATGTATATGCGTTTTCAATCAAGCGTTACCTTGAGAAGAGAAAGAGATTATGCAACAGCAAGGCAATAAATTTGAAAACAGTTATACACGTCAGTAACGCGAATTATGGCGCACAGACACGAGAACAAAAGAATAGCATAAAAACCTTATCCTACAATAAAACACCATAGCCATACAATATTCAGTCACAGCGAAATACCGCCATATGAAATGCACATAATTTGAATGTTAATGGCGCGGTAAGTCCGCCATGATTCCATTCATCCCGCCATTACTCCATATTGATTGTCCAAACCTGGCAATAATTCGTCTGCCAACTTTAGGGGTGAGGACTTGCGCGCTGCGGATGTGTTTCGTCTCTCTTATTTTTAGTGCAAAAAGGAAAGGTGCGAGTGAGAGGAGAAATAGCGAGATTGATTCACATGCTGCAGATGCTGTGGATGACGAATGTTGAACGAAACCAATTTTGGTGCAGTTTAAAAAAGAGTCGTATTTTTAACTATGTTTGCTTTATCTAGTTGATTTATGTTTTCTCTGGATCTTATTAGATTTTTAACTAACATTGAGGAAAATACTCATGGGAATAGATTAAAATGCTAATTTATATTGCAAGCAGATTCTCACGTCGACGTAGATGTTACAAGATAATTAGCTAAAAATGCTATTAAGTAGGTACTGGTTTAGCTGGTCTAGAAGGATTGATTGGTAGAAGCTAGAAATTCCTACTATGATCCAGATTTATTCGTATTACTTGTACGGTAGTTAGTTAGTTGCGTGCACCCTATAACTTTAAAGTCATCACGATATCGTGACGACTTTAGAAGGCATAAAAGCAGGCCAATGTAGTTGTCAATACTAACGAAGGCAATTTAAATGCTCCACAACCAAAGTTGTAAGTAAATGACCAGGGCAGCATAAAGGGCGCGGCGATTGATATGCAGCCTGCGCCGTAACCTGATTGTCTGGCCTTAAAATTGTATCTGAACTTGACCTTCCGCTGGCTAGCTCCTGCATATCGGCGACCACTTTCCCAGATGTGTCGCTCGTAGTATCGGTACGGCACAGCGGCACTCGGCACCCGAGCACAGCCACACAGTGCGCGCCGCGCCTTCGCTGGCTCCGTACCGCGCGCCATCTTCCGCAATATTTATATCCTTTCGGGGGATGATCACAAATAGAATGTTAGTGTGAACTCGCCTTAAATTAACACGGCTGTTATGTGGTTAGTGATGTGTTCTAAGATTTATTTAGTACAACGAATTTTATCGTAGACCTTTAACTACTCGTATATACATCGTAATTTATCAACGGTGAGTATTTTTGGTAATAACAATGTTTTTTGCTGACACAATGTAGAATTTTATTATGTTTTAACTAAAACTTGATAGACTTTATTTCTATTGTTTTAACAATAACCGTGCACAAAGTTCAAGGAACTCAACATACACGAAGGACGAGGGAGACGAAGAAAAACCCCTTCGTGGGTACAGTGGGTATATATAGGTATCATCACTTGCCTAGCCTTTTCCCAACTATGTATGTGGGGGTCGGCATCCATTCTAACCGGATGCAGCTGAATACCAGTATTTTACATGGAGCGACTGCCTATCTGACTTCCACAATCCAGTTACTGGGTAACACGATACCCCTTGGTAAGACTGTTGTCAGGCTTTCGGGTTTCTGACGACCCGTAACAACTGTCAAAGGTCTACAAACGACAGCCGGGACCAACGGCTATACGTGCTTTCCGAGGCACGGAGGGGTCTTGATATGTAAAGATGGTCACCCATCTTCAAAACAACCACAGCTAGCGTCGCTTAACCTGATCGATCGACCCGTATGGCTGTTATTACTTAGCCAGAAGCCCCTCCGGGTAATACAGGTAAGTAGGTAGAAAATTAATGTAACCGGGTTCAGGGTATTAGCCACTTGAATGTCTACTGTAGATTGGTAGCTACATACATAATTAGATAGGAATCGGTCATTATTCCACTAAGAACAGTATAATCGTAGGAAAATTCTGAGCAATTTGTTTGATAACACGCGCACATTTGTGTCTCATGTCCTACTTTGCATACAATTACAATGTGATTGATATCCAATCATGTTCATTGTTGTCCAATGCTAAATCTAGCATCAGTAACAGTAAACATTACCTGTTAGATAGAATACCCGACATACATGTTAGTCCATTGCTGTTAAAAATCAAGTATCACTTAGGTATACAATATTCAATCGCAGAAAGTACTTATAAGAGATCGACGAGGTCAAGTTTAAGGATAAGTTAACCAGAGGTAAAACAACCTGTTTCATAATTTTTACTAGGAAGTCAGACACCAATAGGAGCTTGACGAAAGGTAGACCAATCAACAGACACTGCTGAAGTTGTCATTCAGACTTCACGGTGAAGACCAGACATTCGATGAGGATGCTACAAATATAATGTTGTTGCAACAGTTGATAGACTATAATGATGACTCTTTTGTGATATCATAATACTTTAATAACAACATTAATAACTACAAGATAATAGTATGATGCACTACAAGATAAACAAAAACAATCATATTATATGACTATATCGCTTGATTCTTCTATGTAAAACTTTTTTTTGGCAGACCATTCTGGCCACCCATTTCAAGTGTCACTTTTACCGATAAGGATGGGAAGAAATACATATACTAGAGGTTAACAGAATTATCCTTCTTTTAAATATTATCATGACGCTTTACTGTTGAACTTTGGCCTTTTCCGGGGTTCAAAATAACAATATCTTTTCCATATATTGTCCCATTACAACATTCTCAAGTTTACAAGTTTCTAAGTAGTTTGCATTCTGTGATACCCTGGTATTCTAACCAATATATCCGGGGAGGAAGTCAGGTTCTCAAATAGCGACCGCGAACCGGAAAATGTAGCGTGGGGCGACAAACTAGTCTGCTGTTATTGATATAGTAGTAGTAGTACTAGTACCATCA